>VYXH01009013.1:53408-218724 GCA_013397275.1 Burhinus bistriatus
GGGGGGCGGGGGTTTGGTATAAGGCATAAAACAGGTCAGCCTTAACTGGTGAAACGTCGTTGCAGACTGTATGATATGCTTTCACTAATGTCTGTTATGTGTATTTAACTATGGATGGCTGCTTCTATGTGAGTAATCCATTACCTGGCTTTTTAAGATTATGCACTAATTTCAGGAGTCGGTACTCAAAAACACTTCAAGGAATTGTGAACTATACTTGGAGCATTAATTCCTCTACAAACTTTATTTTACTTTAGCAGGATTTTTTTATAAGCCTGATGAACTTGTGAGTACCTCCTTCCCAACGCTGGCTTTTTCAGTTGTCCTCCAAAGACTTATAGCTCTTCAGGTGAAGGAACGCTTGGACATTACCTTTGTGGTACCATGTTTATTCACTATCAGGATAATTAGGGAGTAATGTGAGAAGATGAACTCAAGATTTTGAAATGCTAAGAGTTTAACATAGATGGTATACTTTTGAAACTGTGAGAAATAGTTATATCCCTTTTGCATGTGACCTGTCATGAATTTACCTTAAATGTTGTTGTCTTTCTATGGAAAGTAATCTTTGAATGTTAAGAGTATTTTTACTTACAGTTCAGTTTGAGTTTTAACTCTGCTACTTGGATTAACTAAAAATGTGTGTGTTACTGCCATGTAATTGGCTGCTTTCCTATATTTCTATTTCTCCTTATTTTTAAATGGATGTCTTTGCAGCGTGACAGAATAACAAGCTTCAGAAAATCAGCAGTGAAAAAAGAGAAACCTCTCATTCAGCATCCTATTGACTCTCAGCCTTCTATAAGTGAAATCCCACTTGCCCAGGCCCTTGTTGATGAGCGTTGCATGAACTTATCAGAAAAAGAAGTCATGGATCTCTTTGAAAAAATGATGGTAAGATGATGTGCTGCATCATTTTTATGAGGTTTTAATTAATTTATATTTTGGCTTTTATTATGTATTAGTGATTTCTCAAATGTTGTCATTTTGGAAGCAATAACTCCTTGGGAGGACATGGCATAGGCCTGATATACCTGGCTGAGTTGGCACATAAACAACTGGGTAACTCATAGAATGCTGTTATTATATGTGTTTAAATTACTTGGTCTACTTCTACAGACAAAACAAAGTTTAAAAAGCCAAAAATAAAAATTGTAAGCTGTTGATTGCTTCATTAAGATAACCTGTATAGACCATAGTTGCAGTCGTTAGATACTGCTGTTAAAGGAAAATTTTTTATAAACTTAAGTAAATACCTTTGCAAAATAGTAATTTCCATTCATAAAATCTTAATATATAGAAAGCTGAATTTTTGTATGGTCTTGAATATTTTCTGTCTTAAGATCACTTGTCAAGGTTTGTGATTCTACTCAAAAGGAAGCTTTTCTATTAGTAATACAGAAACAAATTTTTCAAGTAGGTGTTTATTACTTCAGCCGTGCACATTGGTGTGGATACATGAAGTATCAGGTTATGCAGTCTTTTGAGTACTGTTAGAAATATTGTTTTCTGTATCATTCTTTAAAATTGTTGTAAACTTCTACACAATCACTATGGCCTAAGGA
The DNA here is from genome assembly GCA_013397275.1 of Burhinus bistriatus. Classification (NCBI taxonomy): domain Eukaryota; kingdom Metazoa; phylum Chordata; class Aves; order Charadriiformes; family Burhinidae; genus Burhinus; species Burhinus bistriatus. The sequence continues at coordinate 54,974 of VYXH01009013.1, forward strand.
CTGTCCTGTTCCAATATGTAGCTCTGCTCTGTTCAATGAAGTTGTGAATCTCTTTTGAAATATTGGATAACTGTTAGTTAATACTTGTTTGATTTGCTTGTTAGATTAAGGGATTAATTTTTAACTTTTCCAAGTAATGTTAATTGAAGCAGAGAATAGTTCTGTTTTCCAGAGACTAATAATTCTTTGAAAAAGCTGTTAGCTAGTAAATTATTACAGTAACATTTACTGGTCTTTGTTGCTAATCTGAAGTTATTCTGATTTTTAATGGCAAGACCAGTCATCGCTAGTAATGACTACGTGTTGTATTTAATCAGTTATTAAGTTGAAACAGGCATCTTTAGATTTAATCTAGCAGAATATCTTGATTTTTAGGTTTGTTTTAAATACATCAGTTGGAATGCATTCACATCTACCCCGTACCACAAGCTAATAATCTATATAATAACAGCCTTCTGATTAAATAGTGCAGGAATGGTGTCTGTTGTAATAAGATTTTATAAAAAACACAGGAACTTCACAGGAGTTAACATTTAGGTGATCACCTTGAGGTGTAGAATTTTTGATTTTGTTCTCTAGTTTTATTTCTAGAGCCAGATTTCACTAATGGTAACTACCCTTGATGCAATTATAATTTTGGCTAAGTCTTGAAAACAGCAAACACTTGAAGTGACAGAATTAAATGAGAAAATCGGGTAGCTTGGAATTAAACAAACTGAAACACAGATAAGCTGGCAAAAGTCACTTCTGTTTAAAAATGAGCCATTTGTTTAAGAAAAGGAGTATGAAAATAACAAAGACTAATAAAAAGCTTGAAGTAGAATCTTGATGTTGTGTGGTCTGTTTCTTTACAGGAAGACATGAATCTAAATGAAGAACGCAAAGCTCCTTTAAGAGATAAAGACTTGACCACAAAACGTGAGATGGTTGTCCAATACATTTCTGCAACTGCCAAATCTGTAAGTAGTCGCCTATCCGAGACAGATGAAAGTAAGAAGCTTAGCTTCATGAGTGTTATGCTGAGTGTTATGCTTGTCAAGCTTGAAACTTTCAATTTTTTTGTCTGGATTTGTCTTCTAACAGTGGTAGGAAAAAAATAATCTGTATTAACTAAGGTAATTCTAAATGCTTGTAGCTGCGTCTGAAGGATTAGTTGGTGTTTCAGCTGTTGGGCAGTGTAAAAACATGATGCTTTCTTGTAAACCATAAGAAATTGCAAATCCGGTGATGTGGAGTAATGGATAGAACCTGAGCATATTTCTGTGGAATTCATTACATGAATTTTTGGTACCAGAAGTTCTTGGAAGGGGTGACTTTATGGTTTCAGTAATGACATACATATTGGATGTACAATTTGCAGTGTTAGAAACAGGGAATGAAAATATTGAAAGTATTTAAAATCGAAGTACAATCACTAGTTTAGCTTAATTTGAATATGTTGAGTACTGTTGCTGGCTTGTAGACTGTGTTAAATATTCTGCTAAGAAATGTTCTGAAGGTAAATAAAATGATTCCTTTAGTGAAAAGATGGTCTTAAAATGCATTTCAAATTATATTTTGAGTAGAAAAAATATATTCAGACCTTTCATGTTGATCATTCCCTATTTAAGTTGAATCATTAACCCTTAGTTGATGGATCCTTCATGAAGAATTTTTGAAGTCTGTCTGTTTCGGGGTGCCAGAACTGTAAGAGAACCACTGGATGCCCCAACATTTGTGGAGAAACACAATTTCAAATAGTGAAGAGCTGCAATTTATTTTCTGCAGTGGGACTAATAGTAGTGGGGCTATTAGTACTAATTAGTTATTAAATACAACAGTAACGTTTCTCATGTGTTAAAAATTGACTATGGCGAATATAGTTCTTATCATGTAAAAGAAGAATATGCCACAAAAATTCATGAATGTTGGATGAAACAGGGAGATACATGTATGTTGTGATTTCCCTAGAAATAGGTTTTGTCCTGATTTGTGCCACTATTTGTTGTATAAAGAACTTTAAAGAGGCCAGTGGTGAATTCTGAGGAACTGAATGTATTGCCATATTAGGGAGGAGTGTCGGTGAGGCGTAGCTTTGTGTATCCAAGGGGCAGTAGTATGCCTGAATTGAAAAAAATTGTGATCACCATATTCTTGAATAAAATTAGATAACACATATGATTTTATTTGGAAATTAGGATGAATCTCATCTTTTTTTTCACACTTAAGTTATCATGTGCAATAAAAGGTTACTGCAAATGAAGACTATGTGTGGAATAATTGTTCAAATACGTAATGGCAGCACTCCTAGCAGTTCTTACAGAGTTGAGTCTGAGTGCTTAATACAGATAACATTAACAATGTGTTTCCTAGTGAAATAAACTGGCAAATAAGACTATGTTGGTGTCTGCCTAATGAATCTATAAGCATGGACCGCAACCAGTACAGTTGACTTGTTGTTCTTTTAACCTTTAAAATCAGCTCTACAGAGTTAAATTTCAAAAAACTAAAGCTACAATGACATGCAATTATTAAATGCAACTGCTTTGCATTGAACTTTACAAACTTAAGTGGAATAAAACCTTGCATCGTAATGTGAAAATAGTGATTTATGTTTCTGAGATAAGTGATGTTCCTGCATGAGTTCTTCTTAAAAACAAACAAACAAACAAACAAAAAACCGTATATATTCCACAGTCCTTTAGTCTGTCCTGGAAGGAATCCAGTGCTTAAAGCTAAACATACAAGTTACTGGAGAATTATTCAAGCTTATGCAGGGAATATTATGAAATTTTCTGTTAATATACTTTGTGTAGACTATCTTCAGGAGCTATTGATTATGTGTTGTAACATTTTTCTCTTCACTTCATGATCAATGTTAAATCTTAAATTTTTCTTAGTAAGCAAAAATATTTTATTGAAGCAGTAGAAACTTTCATAATGGAAGGACTTGCAATTCTTTCCCAAAACGTACTTGGACGATGGTGATCTCTCTTATATACATCAATATTGAAACGTAGCTGCCTCACGTACCGTAATTTTGCAGCTGAGTAAGAGAAGCATGGCTACCATTGCATGGCTAACAGCTGAAAATTTTAACAGATTGCATGACTGCCACCATATCCACTACAGCATGGGAAACTTATCAGAACTGGGGATATGTTTGCCAAAATGTACTAACAATTTAAAAAAAAAAAAAAAAAAAATCAAATCCCAAAATGTCCTCATACATAAATATGCGCTTTGAACTTAAGTTAGCACCAGTATGGATCTGTTATGCATAGGCAAAGTGTTTTTCCTAATGGAAAAATGCTTCATATTGAAGTATGTGTCCTTCAGTAAGTCCTTCTTGCAATTGAGTCACAGCATTTGAATGGAATAATTTAAGGTTTTTAAGAAATATAAATGACTTTACTGTGTTACCCTAATTTAGCTTTTAAATAGCTAGCATCTTAACTGATTTAAAAAATATAAAAAGTAGAGCTCAGTTGTAAAATGTTGATTGGGATCTTATGATAAAGTAAAACCTCACTTTCGCTGTTAATTTCATCTTCTGTTTAGTTAAACTACTAATTGAATACAAGCCGTAACCAATTTTTACTGTGTCGTGAATTGTGAAACTTTGTTTTCTTCAGGCCATCTTCAGGCTTGTCTTCCATGAAAATGCTGATCGCATTCAAAATGATCTTTCTTAAAATTGTCTACCTTTTTCTTTGGTCACAGATAATTCTTCATCTGATTTCTTTGTTTAAACTGAAAATACTTGGACCTTTTCTTCTGCTTAGAGCTCATGAAGCACACTTAACAGTTGATGTGACTTTTCTTCCAGTTCATTTCATGTTTGTTTTAGTTCGGCTTTTGAGCTTTCTCCACTCATTTGAAAATATCACTCTCATTTGCTGATGTTGTCTTAACCAAATTATTTTTAAATTTGGTGCTTCATTTTCTCTGCCTTGTGTGCCATCTGCAGCATGCTGACCATGCTTTTCTGAAACACTGTACTGTCTTCAGAGTTCTGAGTGAGAAAGAAACCTTGGTTTTCAATGGATGAAAAAAAGCTTTCCTATTCCTTGGGGGATGGAGGAAGGATAGAAGCTAATAAGCTGGATGCTTTCATGTGAAGTGATTATCTGTGCTTCTGATTCCTTCTCTCACTCGAAGAGAAAGATTGTTGACCATGGAAATTATACTTGGGAAATGGTGAAGGCTCAGAATTCTGTTTCAGAACTGAACTTGGTGACCTGTCATACTGAATGAGTTGAACATTGGTGAGAGAAGAAGGTAGTAAGTTAGGAAAAGAGATTGTCTGGTGATGACAGTCCATGTTGTGCTTCTAGAGGAAGCTTCATCAGGAAGAGAAGAGGTGATTGTGAAAGATTTGCAGGGACTTCTGTCTTCTGAAACACTTCCTAAAAGAATAATGGAAGAGATAAGAGTAGAAAATGAAGCAGTTGGAGGCTGAACAGATACAATCAAATTCAGATATCGGAGCAAAATCATACTGTCTCAGGCTCTTAGTCAGATAAAAGTGGTTACTCAGTAAACTGGCTGCTATCAGATTGCAGCAAACAGCTGACAAGGAGAGGCCTACAATATTCAGGGGGAAGTTCATAGTCCTGGTGTTCACAGGAACATGGCTATATGTGCAAAGAGATAGAGCAGGGCAGAGATGTACTGCCCTTCTGCAGAGTTTCTTCCGTGTAAAGTCAACTTCTTGTTTGTGAATAAGCAGAGATGCTGTTCCATGGTAAAAAAAGATGTCATTCTGTAAATCACTGTTTAATTATCCATGTAATTAAAAGCATCCATACTAAGCAGTTCAAGAAAAATGCCACATGAGATTTTCTGAAATGCAAGTTAGATTTATAACTGTAGGCTGTTTTTAATTATGAAGACTTAATTAAATTCAGTGATGACATCATCTAAATAGATCAAAAGCTCCATAATAAAGGAAGTTGTTACACATACTAGGAAGTCAGTATGCCATTAGTTTTTTCTGTAGTTTTCTCAGTGTCATATATGAAATATCTGACCTGATAATTTTAACAAAATGGCATATCTCTTGATATTTCAAGATGTAGATGTCAATCTAGGTATCTAGTTAGTTGTTTGTAGATGTGTAAAACACTGATGATTCACCAGCAGAACAGAAGAATTTCAAATTATTTCTCCTACAGTAGAACTACTTTTCCTGTTGAGAAGCTGTAACTCTTAAACAGTTTGATAAAATAATAAAAGAATGTAACTACTACTAATGATTAAACACTGAAAAATTTGTGTGATGCTACATCCTACTAAGTACTTTGCTGTGTTTATTTATGTATTATTATTATCTTTTTTACACAATAACCTCTCTTGGCTGACCACTGCATGCAGATAGTCGGAAGTAAAGTTCCGGTGAGTATGAACATGATAGTTTTGTTTTTTCTTATGAATACACTTCCATTTTTAGAGATTAGGCTGGAAATTTTGGACTTTTACCTTGGATTTAAAAGTTCAGTGTGCATAACTGAATTCTTGTTTTATCAAAATAATTATCAACTATTTCAATCATGTTTGTTGTACCCATATAAGATCATTGATTGCACTTTTGAGGGATCTTTCTAATTTTTCAGCCATCTATTTCCAAATACTTTAGTCTCACTGAGAACTGATCTGTTCCTCATGAGCAGCAAATACAATTTAGACTTGTCTTGCTTTTTATTGAAGGCAATCACTTGAAACTTTAAATTTACAGTATTTGGCTTACTTAATTCTGTTTAGACTTTTTTTTTTTAATTTCCTAATTGTTAGCATTCATAATTTATCGTGGAAATGTCAGCTGCTGGATATCAGTGTGAGAATAAGATTAATATAGAGAATTCAGAAGGTGAATTAATAAGCATAAGATGAGATCACTCATAGCATAACTTTTTTCTTATTAAGTGCTCAGCTATGTTTTATGTTAAGACATGGTTGAATTTAGTGAGTTTTTTAATAATTATTTGTTCTAAACAAGTATTTGGGACTTAATTTGTTGGACTGCATTCAGCAAATTTTTTTTTCCTGGAAAAAAGGATTTTTTTGGGGAATAATTGCATATACATTTGAAGTGATGGCTGAAAGCAAAGATGTCCTTTTTAATTATAGATGGACTTTATTTTTGATTGCAGCCAGAACAGGCTTTTCAGGTACTGCAAGGTTTTCTACTTAGGTCATATTCGGTACTTCTATTTCATAGTAAAAAGGATAAAGAACAAGCTATGACTTAAAACTGTCTAATCATTACCTCAGATGTAGTTAAGTATTTAAGGATATAGTGCATAGGGATGAAGAAATTGCAGTTGGCTTTGCTTTATTTGGAGTGGTCTTTAAACAGACTTTCCTGTCTGTATTCACCAGTACTTTTTAGTTTTGTACACAGTATTGATTCGTATACCGATTAAGAAAATACCTAAGCATAATGAAGGTATTTAAAGATACTTGATTTTTGAGGGGAAAAATTATTAACTCTTCAGTTCAGTGTGTTAAAACCAATTTCAAATAATTTCTGCTGCCGTGTAATTTCCTTACGATATGAATTACCCTGAACAGCTGCTTTGTGAAGAGATTATTTTATAAAGGAAACTGTATATGGGTAGTGGAGAAACTGTAATATCTGGTTTTTTCCCCATGCCTCTTAATTCAGAGTGTGGTGGAAAGCAAGAACAGTTACGCATTAAAAGCATGTTTTTGCACAGATAACTTGCAAAACAGTAAAATAAGAAATGTTCCTCTTAAAGTATGGCTTCTGCATATTATTGCTTAAAGACAGCATGCATCTTGGTGTGCTGATTCTCAGTATATGTTTTTATAGGATTCATCCCTTTGGAGTTGATGGCATCTGCTGGCATATGTAGTTATTTTCCTGAAGATTTACAGTGGTTAAGAAGGGGAAGGATTTTGGACTGTTGATGCTAGTAGTAGTGACAATTGCAGAGCAGAGGTTTGCCTGTTAATGAGTTTAGAGTTTTAACTTACTTGAGTTTTACCTGGGATCTTAAGCACTGCTGCCTGCTTGTCATTTTAGCTGCCTGCAAGGTAACCTTTCCTTGCTTCTATAGGCAACGATAATTGTATTGAAATGGCAGCTGCACATCTTCTGTTTATAAGTAAGGCATTAATGTAGATGTCTAAAGTAGGATTAGCTTGTTAGTTTTGTTTTTAATGGGTTGAATTAATACGTTTGGCTAGTATCTACAGGGTGAAATGGATATGAACTGTGTAAACTTCCAATTATTAGTTCAGAAGCTGATAGTGTTTCCTCATAGCTTGAACAAGGATACTGCTTTTCCAAGTCAAATACACAACAGCTAGAGTATATGTGGTTTAAAAAAAATTGAAAATGCTTTTATTGCTTTCCTAAAAAGAAACAAACCACTCTGACCTCCCCCAAACAACATGTCTTATCTGACTTTGTTATTATGCTCTAATTAAAATATAGAGGTTTCTTTGCTTGAGATGGAAACAGAATTGTATTAATAGAGAGTATGCAAAAACTATTCAGTTAATCATTGGTGGGGAGGAAAGTATAAGTTATTACTTCCACTTCTTTAATGATTATGCTGGTACCAGTTACTTGTTTCTGTCTAAAGAGTGATTTACTGTCTAAAGTAGGGAACAGGTATAGTGAATTGGGTAGAAGTGACCACCTATGATACTGTGAGATTTCTATCCAGTGTACTGGTTGTCAGCATTCCCACTGAAGTGAACACTGGCTCATGGAAGCAATATACTTATAACTTCTTCAGCTGAACTTGGCTTTAGCTTGAGACTTAATGAGGTCTGAATTGTCTGATGAGTCAAAGAGGAGTAGTTTGTGCAGGTTTTTCTGATCTTGTATTTGAACTGTTACAGGCCATCCATTTGGTTCAGGTGTGCTCCACAGTTCTTTACCACCAAATAGATAGAATATGTGCTTATTCCCCACGGAGGGCAAAAAGCTTTTGCTTTTTTTTCCATTTTCTTAGATACTGGTTCTCAAGCTTGTTTACAGGCCTCTGGTGGCACATCTGTGTAGTGTATAAAACTGGACGTTTTCTAAGTCCTGGATGAGGAATTTCTTTGTCTAGCTAACACCTTTGAAACCACCTGCAGTCCAAGTAGAGTAAGGTAAACTGAAATAGAAATCTCTAAAATATTTAACTGTTGCCTGATTTTCTAAATACTAAAAGAAAAGTTTTTGTAAAGACAAAAACTATGCTTAAGGTTCTTTCACTATATCCTGCACTGTAAGGTGTCTGTCCTGTCTCTCTGTCACTGTTGTCCCTTAAACCTGAATTGTGTCTTACACACAGATTTGAATTCATTAGATTTACCCCCTTTGGGGGAAAGCAAACTAGGTTGTCTTTTATATACTTGTTTTTTTGAGAGACTTCCAGGAGTTCCCTTAAACTTAGTTTTTCACTAAAACTTCATCGTTTCTAACTTCCTGAGAGAGGATTTTCAAATGTGTGGTCCAGGCTTTCATGTGAGTTGCCATCAATGAATAATTCTATGCCTTACTGTGAAGGTGACTGATCGTAAAGTAATTTCTAAGATTTTTGATGTTACGCATCGATTGAATCTCTGAAAGTTCTGGTGTGGGACCTAACCCTCTGAGTTTCTTTGTGCTTCGCTTTTGCTTTCGTCTTTATTAGATGCTCTCACATAAAGCATATCTTTCACTGAGACTTTGTACTTAAAGGAAATGAGAAGTGTATATATTGCTATCTGATCCATGTAAAGGCATAGCGTTAAAAATATTATTCCAATCAAACTCTCTTTGTATAGGAAAGTAAAAGAAATAGCACCTGGTTGTAGCACTGCAACTAGCATGGCTAGAAGAGTGAGATTGAGAGGTTGATTGGAGAAAATAATAGAAAGTAATCCTGTTAAGCTGAGAATTCTCTAGCATGAACTGGTTTATTTGGATGAAAGGTTTTGAGAATGGATTTTTTTCTTAACTATCTTTAATTATCATCTGTTTTGAAGAGGGGGAAAAAGAAAGAGGAGATGGTTCCTTATTGCTATGCAGTTAAAGGTGCTTAGTGATAGAAACAGTGAAGAAGCATGCCTGTCCTGTAAGGCATGGTAAAGAGGCTTAGGAGATCACGCTGCCAATTCCTCTAACTTTTAACCTGTTTTAACTGTTTTTGAGGGAGTCGTAGGTCTCCTGAAAACAAGGGGCTAGACGGAGGAGAGAGGTCTCACTAATGTCCTCGACTCATTAGGAGGAGGAGGCAGTAAGAGCATACCTTGGTTTAAATATGAAATAAAACTAGCAAAGACCTTAAATGTCTCATCTGAATAGCAGTTTCCTTTGGGGCTTGCAGCAGACTGCAGTGGAACGGCTAACCACAGGAAATAATCTTTTTGGAAAAACAAATACATCTTGCATTCTAGATGGCTTTTCAGGATCTAGCTTAACATGTAACGGCACTTAACTGAAGTTGCGATTATTGCTTCTCTTTATAGATTGTGACTTACAGCAGTGTTTCTGTTCTCTTTTACTTCTAGGGTTTGGGGAACGGCTGTTGTCTGAAAGGACAAGAACTGTATCTAGTGTTGTGTAGATGGTGTGCATTAGTTACACACATCATCTTTTTTGGTTGCCATCCATTGCAATGAACGGCATAAAGCTGTTCCTGTTTTCTAGTTCTTTACCTTATGGTCTTTCAGAGTGATGATTTTTCTGAACTATGATCATTTTTGATATGTAGTGCTAATATACTTGTCTGATTTAAAGTCAGTTCTTACTCTTATAAAGATAACCTCACTTGTTTATTTCTTTTTCCTTTGGCGGAAGAGCATCTCTTTGTTTAGGTGGTTGATAGTGACAGATTTAAGTTCCTTTATGTCCTATTTACTCATCTTTGTCTTGGTCCTTTGATGTGTAACTGGCATATGTTGTCCAGCTACAGATGCTGTATGCATCAACAAGAAACATCTTTGAACTTGACACAGTCCAGAGGACTCTGTTGTCTTAATGCGTTCACAGTCTGTCAGAGTTTTGTTTTGTTGTGATGAGAACAAACAGTCTGAAAGTATATTGTGAACATTTACACAGTTCTGTTATATGCATTAATACTGGAATGTATGTAGGTCAAAATCATAAAATGTAGACAAGTCATTTTCTCATCAGCCATACTTGGTGTCATTTTTGGAAAATGGATGGTAAGAATTTGAACAGAGGAAATGAGAAACTTCATAAAAAGTGTAGCTTTTTGAAAGGAGACAAAGAGAAGATTACTGTAGTCAGAGAAGGTCCTGATACAATTAAAACCAAATACATATAAATCCCATTCTAGGTCAGGCGCTTTTCATATTGCCTTTACACCCATGACACTTTTATCAGGTTCTCTTGAACAGACCATTTAGAGCTAAGGAGCTTTGGGAACTGCGTACTAATCATAACCTCTCTTCTGAGATAAGCCTACTTTTCTGCAACTTGTCAGAGCTATACAAAAGATTAGTTGCACCATTTGGTAAAATGTTTTGTATATTGCTCATGGTTTTGAGTACGACAGCTCTAAAAACTGATTATGAGGTATTTTAATACTGAAATACTTTGTAGGTAGTTAGTCTTTTGTAATGACGCTTCAGCAGGGAGATGATCTCTGTCAAATGATTCTCTTGTAGCAAACAAGATCCTCTGGAGCATCTGTATTAGTGTCCAAACACGGAATTATGGTACAGCAAGAAATCATTGAGTCATGCAGTTCCATGATTTTAAAAACACTGATTTAGCAGTTGGTGGATCCCAGCTCCTTTTCAAAGTAGTTTTCAGTGGCTTATTTTCCTTTCTTTTGGAGAAGAGAGAATTAATTTTAGAATCAGGATATATCCATAGTGATAATGCACAGCATTTCTGAAATAGAAGGCAGGTGCAGTGGGAATGATCAGACAAGTTTAGTAACAAGCGTGGGAGTGTTTGTGTCTCTCTGTTTATGATTGTTTCTAATACAGGGTTGTGAAGTAGATGTTAAATGAGAGTATGTAGCAGTTAAACATGTTAATACAACTGAATTATGGAATTAAATTTTTATATCCAAGATATAGTACATGCACTTTACTCAAAGAAATGAAGAAGATTCCAGAGAAGTACTTACCCTTGTGATACAAAACTTAAACTATTAAATGCTTATGACAAATCAAGGTCAAGTCAGGTGTCTGATAGCTATACAGGGAAAATTGTGGTTTTTAAAAAGTCACATGAAAATATTGGCCTTACATGTTACCATCTAAACACTGCTATGATCAATATAACATTAAGCAGCATTCTGTCTTCTGTGATAGGGTGGACTGAAAAACAGCAAGCATGAATGCACGCTGTCCTCGCAAGAATACATTCATGAATTGCGATCTGGAATTTCAGAGGAAAAGCTTCTTAATTGTCTAGAGTCATTGAGAGTGTCTCTAACTAGCAATCCAGTCAGGTAAGTAATAATTTCTGCTGTAGTTTTCATCATGCAGTTTTTGCTAAGCAATAAGGAGTTGTGGTGTTTGGTGTTTTTTTTTAACCAGAGTAATTATGCTAATGATTGTTGGCATGAGGAAGTAGTTCTCAGCATACTGGAAAAGGATAAGTGAAATGTTTGCAACTGTCTGCACTATCTTCTCACCTTTCACAGTGGTTCTCAACAACTTCTAGTTGTTGGAACTAAGCATTTGTCTTAATGGTTGATCAGGTCTTCCTGGGAAGTCAGACTTAAAGCAGCGTCTATGAAGAGACACACAAGCAGTGTTGAAGACATAACTTTGCAAGTTTTACGTTTGATTAAGAAATAATCAAAAGCATTTTTCTTCCTCCTTCCAGCTGGGTTAACAATTTTGGACATGAAGGTCTTGGACTTCTGTTGGATGTATTGGAAAAACTTCTGGACAAGAAACAGTAAGGACTTAGATCATTTGAAGGGAGGGGTGAGGGAGCTTGTGAAGATTGTTTGTACTTCTGTTTTTTTCCTCTTCCCTTTTAAGGCAAGAAAGTATTGATAAGAAGAATGAACATAAACTTATCCAGTGCCTGAAAGCATTTATGAACAATAAAGTAAGAAATATTTTAAATTCAAATACTTCTAGCATGATTGTTTTTTGTTGACTTCAAGATCTATGTAGTATGCTGAATCTCAGAAAAGGAAGGAAAGCTTGTATATCTAGTGTCAGCTGACTCTTTGGAAATGTAGGTGTTTAACTTTTTGTTGAGAGTCTTGTTCGTAAATCTTTCTGAATATGCATTATGTCTTAGTTTTGGTAAATACTGATATTTGGAAATGAAATATTTGGCAAACAGGATGATAGTATGGATTTAAGGTAAGCGAATTCAGAAATTAATTACTTGTGAAATTGAAAGCAAAATATTTTTTTTTGAAATTCAGATTTTGATACATGATTGGTTTTGTTAATGTCTTTTTCAACCTGATGTTAAATTGAGTATGATTTAATACCTTTGTAGGTACAGTTTTTAAGTTGGTAGGTAGTAGGTAAAGGATAAAACTTCAATCTAGTTTAAGTTGTATCTAACTTGTTTCTAACAGGGGTTGCTCATGTTTGTAAAGTGTGAGTACTGTTTCTAGAAGTTGATGTGTTAAACTTGTAATTTTGCTTTATTCATAGCAAAATCTAAAGTGTTGTTATAATAATGTTTTCCCCTTACTCATAACAAATACAACTTTGCATTAAAGTTACTTTTAACTACTGCTACTCAGTTTAGTAAAATCTCATAGAATAGCCTGTCTGATGAAGTGGGAAAAGTAAACTTAAATGGTCACGTGGTTCCCCCCCTGCTATTCTTACGCTTGCAGTGTAACTTCAAACAGTTAGATATCCTATTTACCAACTATCCTGTAGTTAATGAAAATGAAAAAGAAAAACAATGCTATGTTTAAATAAATGCCAAAGTGTAAGTTTTTTTGATTTATCTTTAGAGAAAGTGAAGTAGAATATACAATAAATAGAAGATAGTTGTTTCAAAAAAGAATTTCAACCTCTATTGGCCATTGTGTGGAAAATATTATTTCGACTTGCCAGGAGCTGTTACAGGAAAAAAAAAAAGATGACTTTTTCATACTGTTGAAGTGTTTCAGATATAGATAGAAAATAAAACCTGGATTTTCTCTTGGTGGATACCTGATTTTACAAGATATGGCATCTTCCTTAGGTACTGACTTGCTCTCTTTCTTAGAGAAAGCCTCAAGTGTAAGATTGGGAAGAGTGACTTGTGTCCCCAAGTGGTAATAGCCAGAAGATTTTAGTAGAGTGTTGCTGAACTTCATATGGGGAGGTGTGTGTGTAAGGATTCCTAAGGATCTGAACTCCAAAGATGATGAGTATTCAAGGCAAATACAGTCTTTTCACTGTAAGCTTTTTTTTTTCCCTTTAAGTACGGATTGCAAAGGATTCTAGGAGATGAAAGAAGTCTCCTACTGTTATCGAGAGCAATTGATCCAAAGCAACCACACATGATGACCGAAACAGTGAAAATACTTTCTGCTATCTGCATTGTTGGAGAGGAAAATATGTAAGATATTGAAACAAATTGGGAGTTTTGGGGTGGTTTTTTTTTTTTTTTGAATGCTCATGAGTTGTCAGATTGGACATGGGTGAGAAAACTTGTCAGTGAAACAAATGTAACCTGTTAAGTCTTTATTTTCTTAATGTAGTTTAAATGAAAAGAGACCTTCACCTGTTCTGATGCATTAATTCAATATTAAACCAGACAAAAGCAAATGAGCAGAGGTCTACAAACTAGCTGATGTGGAAGGTCTGAAAGGACTATGATTGCTTGCTATAGAGAAAAGAAGACTTCTTGAGCTATAACTGTTCATAAACGACTGCTGAAAAGGGAATATATAAGTTATTTCATATATATCCCCGATGAGTATGATCAGGAGTTGTGAACTTTTAATTGCCACAAGGACAGCTGTCACATTTAAATACAATTTAGAACAATGTGTGTTAGCATGGGACACTACTGAGCCTATTATTGTGGGGAAGATTGAGATAGGGACTGCGCCCCTAAGGAGGGGACATGAACTCATTATATTTGAAAATTACTGATTTGACACCACATGTTAAGATTTTTTTTATTAGTTTAGAAGATAATATTAATAATGTAGAAATTAATGTATTTATGGAATTTATTAAAATATCATCTCTCTACCTAAACATAACAAATTTGACAGGGGCAAAAAGTTTACATTTATAGCTGAAGTTTTGAATAGTTCAAGTTATGGAGTTAAGTAGCACATGTCAATGAGCTTTTTAAAAAAAGAAGATAATCAGTTGGCATACATTTGCTTTGAATTATTGAGTGTGTTAGTTTACTGAAGGTTGAAAATGGTGAATTCCATGTCTTGTGTGCAATAAATAGATAAAAACATTTGAATTTCTGAAAAGACAACTATTTAGAATTCCCAGGTGTCAAACATGTCAGCTAGTACCTAGTGCACAGTCTTGCAAAGGGAGTGACTTTTTTCTCATTGGTTGTTTCTTAGCTGAATATCACAATAATTTAGAGATGTACTCACCTTTTTTTAATTCAACATTAGTCTTGTAGATATTTTAACACCTGGTTCTTGGCTTGTTTTCAACTTTATGTAGATAACTGTAGATAAATGCGTTCAGATTGTCTGTCAGTGCACCGAAGTCTTGAGTGACAAAGGTGGCTGTGGTATGCTTTTGACAGTTTATCTTTCTCTTAGTCTGGACAAGATTTTAGGTGCTATAACAACTGCTGCTGAAAGGCACAATAGGGAACGTTTTTCTCACATTGTTGAAGGACTGGAAAACCATGAATTCTTACAGCTGCAGGTGGGTTTACTTTTTTATATGCTTACTAATACTTCAGAAATAATCTAAAATACTAGAAGACTGTGTATTATTTTATGATCTTTAAATTATTTACCAGCAAAATCTTTTAGTTCTATTATTCCAGTGTTCAGAAAAAGAGGAAAAATAAATAGAAATGGCCTGCTGATACTAGGTTTTCTAATTGTTAACGGTGTGAAACCAAGAAACTCACTTCCTTGTCCCAAAAACAGGATTAAAAAGTCTTGAACTTAATAAGAGTTATTAGTGTTATACCTTTTCTTGGATGCCAGATGTAATGCTCAGGTAATAAGTCCGTGAAAGCATTTTATTATCTTTGTCACTGCTTAATCTTCTTGACCAGGAATTTTGTGTAACCTAATGGAACAATAAAAATCCAGCTCTCAGTCTGTCCTCTGAAATGTTTTAGTTATTTTTTTAGTTATTGTTAGTGGAGCTCTGAGGAAGTTGGAGTTTAAGGAGTTGGAGGCACCACTCCCTGTATATCTTTTGGGTTTAGGGCAGAAGCATGAAAAAGTACTTCTAAATTGCATTGCTTGTTTAAACACCCCCTTTGCTCCCAACCTTGCCCCACCCAAAGTAAACAAAAACTCCCATACTTATGGCTTTGAACTGATTCCATTGAAGTAATGCATTTGTAAAAATAACAAGTTTATGTTCTGCTCTTGAAATGAGTATTTGATTTTAATTTAGAACTACAACTGGAATGCCTTAACTGAGCACATACTTGAAGTATCTTACTGTTTGAAGTACCTGTGGCAGGAACTTCCAGTATTGTTCACCTGTTTGTAATACTACTGAATGAAGAAATAGATAAGCAGAGATCTTAAAATAGTTAAATATTTTGAAGGGGGTTTTTGTACTGAGATTTTCTAGGATCTGCAGTCAAAAGTTTTATTTGGCTATAGAGTATTTTGGTAACTTGTTATCATTCTTCCTGGTAATGACAACTGAGGTTAAATACTAGCCTATCTCTGGTTAAGTTGAATGGTTGACTTTTTTTTTTTTTTTTAAATTAGTGACATGAGGACAGTGATGATTCATTCATAATTTAATAATATGAGAAGTAAATTGAGTGGGAGTAAAACTACTAGTTTTAGATATTTAAAGCTCAGTGTTATCCAACATAGCCATCCTCTTACGTTAAACAGAAATAAGCCACAGTCAAAACTGATTAATGTCAAGTATATCTTTTTATAGCTTCACCTTCAGTATACTGGCTTTATAGTCAGCTGGAGGTAGATGTATAGCTCAATGTAACTATCTTTATGCAGGGAGTACTTAGATTTCATACAAAGTCATGCATTGAAAAGAGTTACTTCAGGAAGTGCAGTGCTATTACCTTGTGGGTAGTGTAGTAATTTACTTTTTATGCTAACCTGTCCTTTTGAGTCCTTCTGTTACAATATGTAATACTGATTCCGTAGGATAGGCATGCAGATTTCATCCATTGCTAAGAAATCTGTAAGATATATGTGCAGCTGTGTTACTACTACTGAGACTTTTGGCAGCAGTATATGCAGCCTATTAAATATTCAAATATATAACAACTATGACAGATATGGATGGGATGTGTCCATTTTTGGCAGGGTACCTTTTGAGATTAGTAGTGTGCAGCAGGATATTGTTGCTACTTTTGTCAGCAAGAACTGTGTGTTCCTTGGTGTGTGTTTGACATCTGCCCTTCATCAGCCACTGGTGCATCTCTAGGGATAATCTAGTGAGTTTTTAAAATTATTTTTATAAAACAGTCAGTCTCCTGTGCCATTGATCTTTACTGAGGCATGTCCTATGTCACATGTTCATTGCTACTTATGTGTCAGTAGATAGCGTTTTTTATTCTCTATATGCATCTGAATACCCCAAGACTTTGGTTGCTATTAATGCAAGCTTTTTTAATTGCCTTTTTTTTTTTTTGTAACTGCAAGTGTTTGTATAGAGACCAAGTGACTGAGTATCCTTCTAAAAGATGACTTTGATTTATTTCCTTGTCATAATACAGTACTTATACAAATTTTGTGTTACTAAGGTACCACGGCTGAAAGGCAGGGCAGGTATACTTGCATGGAAGCTATACCTTTTTGCGCTATTAGATCATATATATGTAAGCTGTAGTTGTCTTAATGTTATGTTTACTGTCAGTAGTTCCTGTTTCAGAGTTGAATGAGTTAATGATGTTCAGTAAGTTTCTATAAATAACATTCTAATCTTAATGCTATCACAAAAGAATTAATTTTGAAGTTGTCTCCTACTTTATGACTGTGTTGATTTAAAACAAACAAAAATAACCACACAACATTCCTGCCCCCCCGAAACCTCACTTATACATCAGTAAAGGTACAATTGCAAGACTCATTAACTTGTTTATGACAAAATCGTTCTTTACTTGTAATGTATTAGCACAAGCCATTAAGCCAGAGTCTCTTCTGGCAAAAGCAATCATAGCAGATGGCACCTCTTCTCTCTATTAATTTCAGATTGAACATGTACTTTGGCTTGTTAAGTCATGTCATAGTAGTAAAATAACAAGAATCATTCAAGCGAGCATGATGATACTACATTATTTGAAAACAGAGCAGTGTAAAGGGAGTGCCTTTGAAAGAATGTTTTAATAGAAAGTTAAGACTCCGTAAGGTGTTCCGTTAAAACAAAGTAGTGAATATAATTAAAATAGGAAGGGTGCTTTTATCTGACTTTTTTCCCTCTGCAGCTACTGATTTTTTTATTTTTTTTTTCCTACACTAATACTACTTCTATTTGCAGTTAACATCTTTTACCAAACTTGGTATTTCCCTGGAGTCCTATTTTAGTCTTTTAACGTGTATCAGCACTTTTGCTATTATGCTATTGTCTACCTGTTTTAAAGTAAATCAATTAAAGTGCACAGCTGTTCAATTAAAGCATTAGCCAGTATTTTGCTAAAGTGCTGTGCAGGAGTAGAAGAGGCACCTGGTGATGTGAATTATCTTGTGTACGGGTGTGTTTTTGGGGTGGTGGTTTTTTTGTGTTATTTTTTAATTTTTGATTACTCTAAAACCAGGTTGTTTTTGAATTGGTGAATACTGTGGAGAAAGAGAAGGAGTTGCAGTGTGGAACTGTAGTGTGAGAATAACTTTCTGAAATAAAGTATGGTCCTTTATGTGGTATAATTTTGACATAGAAGCAGCACTCACAATATGAAAACAGAGCAGTATTTGATGTTGCTTAAATTTACCGCAGTCAAGTGTTGCATGTGTACCACATAAAACCAAATGTCAAGAGATTAATATTATTTGTTATGGTTTTATAATTAAACTCAAATAGTCAAGGACAGTAATTATTTTCATTCTATACATACTAAAAGTTTTTGCCTATGTTTTTGATAACAGGTAGCATGTATGCAGCTCATCAATGCCCTTGTCACATCTCCAGAAGATCTGGATTTCAGGATACACTTGAGAAATGAGTTTTTACGTTGTGGCCTGAAGAAAATATTGCCTGTAAGTCATTTGTATATAGGAATTAATCACAGTCAACTGTTTGTCAATGTTGAAGATAACCAAATTGTTTTACTGAGATTGGGGGTGGGGAAGGTCAGACCTGGAAAGAGCTATCAATCCAAATCTGTTTTCATTCTGCACAGTTGCGTATTTAGGCTCCCATTAGCTATGTAAACCAGAATGGTAATTGAAACAAGTCAATATATTAGAAATAAAATTAGGGTAGTCAAATTTAGCATAAAGAGTTCAAAACACATGCAGTGAACGTGAGTCTGACTGTGGAACCAATCTTGGATTAACTTTCTTTGTATATGCCGTTCCTGTTGTTTTCTGTGAAATCTATTTTTTTTTAATTAGCCTTCTGAAAATGCATTTGGAGTTTTTAAGGAAAAATCAAATCCTTCATTCTCTTTGAGACTGCAGATTTTCATGCAGCTGCACAGAAGTATGCCTGTATGGGTTGTTGTGTATGAATATTTGTGACTTAGGGGTAGACTCTTAAGCCTCAGAATGGTTTCTTGGTTACACCAAGAAGATGTGTGACTAAGCTACTCACAAAAGACAAGAGAAATTAAAGAGTACCTGCTTATATTTGTCTTAAATGGAATTTATACTGCTGTAATTTTAAGAGATGAAGTTTTTAGTCATAAACATTTGCCAGGAATAAAACCCTTCAGTTTTTAGCACATTCAGCTTTGAAACTGTTACTGATCTGTGTATGTTATTTTTTCTTAGGGTATGTATTTAGGTTTTATATCATGTAGATACATTAATGTGATGTACTGTGTGTATTTGCTGTAGAACATCTGAAAGTCTGCAAACTTAAGTTTTTCTTAATCTACTGAAAGTTAGTTACGCAATCAATAAATGCTTAAAACTAAGAATTGGGGGTGGATTAGGTGGCAAATAAACTGACTTGTAATAAATCACGATAGAAAACCTTGTAGAGTGTACTGACATACAGATACAAGTTGAAAAACAATATTTAGTGATAACAAAGTTTTCTAAAAGTGCTGAACAGCTGTTGTGCTGAAATTCTGTCTCTAGTAAGGTTAATTAATATTTTGTGTAAGCTGCAGTATCAACTAAAATAGTCAATACCATCTTGCTGTTTGCTTATTTTTAAGGTATTAATTACAATATACACATTGAACTCGGATCATTAGTTCTGCAGGGAATAGGTGTCCAAGGTAGAAGAGATTTTTTTGTATTAGAAAGCAACTTCTGTAATGATAAAGCATCTTAACAAGATTTCATGTTCATATCTATGCTTAGGGCTAAATTTTCAAGAAACTTATAAATGAGAGTTTCTTGAACAAAAAAAAGGCAATCAGGAGGAGGATCCATGTTTCTCTCTTAATCTGTCCAGATTCACAGTAGCCTTCTACTTTTTTTGGGAACATACACAGTTGCCATTCAGTTTGTGCATATCCAGTTACGACAATTCCGGGCCAATTTTCATTTAAAGCATGCAGTGCATTCACACTAACAGCTCTTGAACTAGTTTCCTGTTTTGTGATTTGCCTAGTAGGAAGCTAAACTTTGTTCTTAAGTGTATTAGAGAAATTGCTTGTATTTCTTACAAGAAAAACAAATGTTTCCATGCTGCAAGTACTAATTTTTTTTTTTTTTTTTTACTTCTCTTGTAAATATTTCTCAATGTACTAGGGATGTGTTAATGCTATGATCTAGATTAATTTAATAACAGAAGTTGTAAGCATATCTTCTTTACGCTTCTTTAGGCTTCTTACATTCAGTTTCATTAATGTTTTGAAATATTCTTATGCTTTTTTTTTTTAAAGGAAACTCTGACATTAACAAGCATAAACTGCTGACTATGTCCCATTAAGAGAACTCAACTCAATTAGAAGGCTTCATGTTTGTTCCGCAGCCCATACCTGCTATATTTGCTGTTATTTTGCCTTAATTTTTCTCAGCTGTGCAATTATAATAAAAAATGACAGGTACTGAGTTACAACTTACTCCTGGTCCAAAGGTTAATGTCTTATATTTTGTCGTGATATAATCTTTGAACGGGGAGAGAAGTCTTGCTTTAAAAAAGGGAAAATTAAGATATACTATGCCTTGAAAAATAGGGCTTGAAAGATAAGGAAAATGAAGAGCTTGATATTCAGCTGAAAGTGTTTGATGAGAACAAAGAAGAAGACTTAATTGAACTGTCACATCGTCTCAATGATATCAGAGCTGAAATGGAATATCCTTTATAGAAATGTTGTTATAACTTGTTGCATTGTTTAATAACTTTATTAAATGTAAGTTAGAATGCTCTATGTGCAGCTTATTTGTTACGGTTGTGTATCTTCTCAGGGACTTTCTCAGGCAGATTTCTTTCCACTTGTTTTTTGTTAAAATCTTCTTTAGAAAATTAGTACTTAAATTTGCATGTGAAGTGTAAGTCATTGGGAACTGAATTAATTTTTCATAAATAACATTTACTAAGCTAAACTCTGGCTTGTAATACATGAAGACATAAAATTAAAGCCATGGAAGATTATAAGTTTGAAGAAAAATGAATTTTGATAACTAAGTTGAAACAAAATTTCTTCTAGGTTCTGAAGCACTTAAGATGCATGCTATCTCTAGTTGTGAAGAAGCAGTAAAATGTAAAGTTACTTAAGTTCAGAATGGTTGTTGCAGTTTTTAAAAGAGTAGTAGCTGGTACTTAAGCAGCGGAAGGCTGTCTTTGTTTTAATTTTTGTTTTTAAGACCTTTTATTTCCTTAACAATATTTGCACTGATGTGAATGAAGTATATCATCTACTGTACAATATGTTGAAAGATACTGCTTCTGAAAATTATTTCTTGTCAATTCTCCAACATTTCCTTCTTATCAGGAGTGACTACTATGTCCGGTAAGTGTCAACTGTCAGGTTTGATTTTTGGAGGAGGTAGAGGGAAGAATAGAATTCATGACCCTGATAAACTGAGTAGCTCATAATTGCCCATGAATAGTTGTTCTTTGACTGATGTGTTATTTGTCTTTCTGCTCAATGTTAGTACTGAAAAGATCTTGTTAAATATAATAATGCTTATTTCAAACACTTGAGCCTTATTCTAATACCTTCATCCCAAAAATCTAACTTGTTGAGCACTTTTTCCTTTATTCAAGTTTGATAGCTTCATGGCTTCAAAGAACTTGAAAGTTAGTTGTTTAACTAATAGTGAAAAATACTTCCACAGTGCTTTTATCTTGTCTTTTGAATGTAAGCTTCTCTTAAGTGCACGTCCTAGTGTCTTAGCAGTGTCAAAGTACCATGTACAAAATCTTGCTTTAAGAAGTAATTTTTTTGTGGTATAAGGATGACAAAAACAACTGATATGCAAGATGATAAAATTAAGAAGTAAAATATAACCTGTTAAATCTTGATTATTTTTTTTTTTTAATTTGAAAGTTTGGAATATCATCAGTTTAGTTTTGAGGGTTTTCTACTTTGAGAGCTCAACGGTACGTGAAATTGAGATGTAATACCTTGCACTGGTTAAAAACTACTAATTTTGAAGACAGAATTCCCTAATATTAGAGATTCCTGATGTTGTTGTGTAGAGATGTATATCAACCAATTAAGTTAATAATTAACTCATTTTCTAAGTCATTCAGTACTGATACTGTTGCCAGTGATGACATTCACTGTGTTGACAATGTGCTAAATAATTCTTGCAGCATATATTAAAAATACTGAAGGCATAGTTGGTTTTATTCATTATTGTCTGGCAAAGGGTAAATGAAAAGTGCACAATATTTTCTGGAGTCCTGGACTAGATATCCTTCTGAGAAACTGACAACCGTGCTTCTCTAGCTAGAGTACAAATAAGACTCTTAACTTGATCCTCTCACTGGCAATTGTATAATTCATATATTGGGAGTTAAATTTGCGGCTTTTTTCCCCCTCCATGTTGCGTAAATGATTGTTCATGCTCTTATTAGTTTGTAAAATATTTTCTTTGCTAGACCTCAGTATTACAAGATAATAGAAGAATGCGTATCACAGATAGTATTGCACTGCAGTGGCATGGACCCGGATTTTAAATGTAGAGGGAGAATGGACGTGGATTTTACTCATCTTATTGGTTTGTATACTATAAGCAATTTTACCTTGTTTTACTGCAGTGCACTTTTTTCTTTGTATGCTTCTGTCTAAACTTAAATTGACAGTGTGAATTTTTTCAGTTTTCTGGAAACATGCATGTAAGCTATAGGTGTTGTGGAGAAGGCCAGACCAAGCTCTGCAGCATTTGATAAAATGACACCAATGGAGTTTAGTTCTCCAAATTTGTGTTGACTTATATCTGGGTACAATAGTTTTAATAATAAAAAATTGCTTGTTCATAAATTCGGTGAATTTCAGATCTGTTACAAATATCAAAATTACATTAGCATTAATTGTTAGTGGATTTATAATTGTTATATGGTTCATTCTAGAAATACTTTCTGTAGTATTTTCCAAGTATTTGAGGTTAGTTTAAGGTAAACTAATCAGTTAAAACATTGAGGGACTGTGGATGCTCATGTCATGTGGGAAAGAAGCAGCTGAATAAATACTATATCATTGAAATGACAGTTATCAGCATTTAGAAGTGTTGTTTTATCCTTTTCTTAAGATTGGTGGGATAGATTGTATTCTTGAAATACAAGAGCGTCTCTGGAGTAAATACTTCATAGGAAGAAGTAATTGCTCTTGGAGAACACATCCATTTGGGAAAACGTTTTTTTGGTGATGTGGCAAAAGGATCAAATAAAGGATGTTGTACAGATTGACTTTGGGGAGGGGGTGGAAATTGCTTTCTAAAAGATATCCTGCATATCTAAGAAGTATTTCTGCATTTTCTGTTCACTTATGACTCTAGGAACATATCACTTGATCTTACATTAAGATCTTACCTCACACTGGCTTCTGTTTCCACTGACTGTTTTTAGGGGTAACTGATTTGTCTCTCCATGCCAATTCCTACCTATAATATATAGTTACTTGTGTTTACTTCACTTATAAAATGTTTAGAGTTTTACACTGCATAAAAAGTCAATACAACTGCTTTGTACCTTTAAGTGAGGATTAACAGTCTGTTCAAATTCTCCTTGCCTATGAAATAATTTTACTGAAATAAGGAAATGCTTGATTTTGGATTAATAGTCTGCAAAGGAGGCTTTCTGATTTGAAACCTCAGAAGTAACTATTATTACTTCATACTAATGGAAAAATCGTTATTTCTTATTTCGTAGTAGAATCATACAAAAGAGAAGGGTATGCAAACTCAGATCTGTGAGAGACAGAACAACTATGATGATTCATGTTCAACTTTCTTGGTCATGCGTCCTCACCGCTTTTTTTTTTATGTTTATCTATTTTGCTCATCAAAATAATTTGCCAAACGTCTGGTCAGATCAACTTAGTAATTCATGGTGGTTTTTGTCTGTTGCTTTGTGTCACGGGGTCATAGGGTGATTATGGTTGGAAGGCACCTCAGAGCTGTGATGCGTTTTACTTGACTTCTGTGTGGTGTTTTATTTAAATTCTAGATGCATGTGTGGACAAAGCTAAAGTAGAAGAGAGTGAAAAGAAAGCAGCAGAATTTTCCAGAAAAGTAAGTCCTAACCATCAGTCTTTTTAAGGAACAGAAGCCTGACAGGAACACAGTAGGCTTGTTTCACAGTAGCAACTTAGTGGAAAGGGGGAATAGTGTATCTCACAGGCAGGGTGTTCTTTCACATTTAATAGCTCTGTGGGTTTGGGGTGGTTCTGTGTGTGCGTGCATGGCTCAGATTCAGCTTACTCTGAATTCAAAAGCAGATGAGTAGTATTAGCTGTACGTATCTTCAGTTGTATCCTCTGCTGTAGATAACTGATGGGAAAAATTCCACTTGTTGCTATTTTGTCCTGAAATACTTAGTCATAGTTAAATACCTAAAGTGCAGGTATATGCTTAAAAAAACCCCACAAATTGGGGGAAAATATTAATAACTCTTCATCTAGCTTTGTTTTAGAACCTGAAGGAACTTACTGAAAAGCAGTGTCATTCAGTGTTTGAAAAAGCAGCAACTCTTTAGGAACAGAGATGCTAACATTAAAATACTGCTTTGTTTCCTTATAATGCCAATGGTAATTTATTACATTATAAGGGAGAGTAGTTTATTTCCTTATTATTCACAGTGATTTTTGGAACCTGTTTTGCTAACAGTTTAATTCTTCTGGTCCAGTTCTCTTTTATTAGCAACTTGATATCTAAGTCCTGTTTTGATCATGGCCAGTTGTCATTTATTACTAGATACAGGAGACGTTAGACAGTTAAAGTGATTTCTGTAGGAAGAATTGCATCTCAGTGTATGTCTTATAAGAAAATTTTTGCGTGTGTTTCTAAAGAAATTGATGCTTATCCTGCTTTCTCACTACTGGTGTTTGTGCTGAAAATACATTCATACAACATGTTTTCTCAAGTTACTTAAATTCTTGTTTCCTAGGTTATGTTAATAGATAATTTGTGAATTTCAGCTCATCACACCCTGTCTGAGGATATGAAATGCTGAATGTACTATATTAGCTGCATTAGCACTGAAGTTCATATACTATGTTGTTGTGTATTAAAAGCATTCAAAATCGTGATTTTTTTGCTGGAGAGGTCTAAGAAGCCTTTTTGCAGGCCAAAAGGCAGTACATGTTCTTGAACATGATGATTACCAATTTCAAATGAAAGGTTGCATGAAGTCATTAGCTTTTCTCTCTTCAGTGTTAAATGTGAATGCATTTTCAATGGGAGATACGGTGTCTGAGCTTTATAGAAGCAAATTGTTGTGATGCTTCCCTGGCAGAGTTATTTATCATAATGTACTTTGTTAGTGGCAGTCAACGCATATTCTTCCTAGTGATAAGTTTCTTTTTTCCTGTGGAAGAATGAATAACAGAACCTTTTAAAGATGCTAATAATCTCTTAAGCCTAGCAAACAGTAGCAGGATGAAAATACACAACAAATTTCTCACAATCATGTTGTAAACTGAACTTCTGTTTTATATGGGGACTTCAAGACTAAAGGGATCACTGGCTTATTTGGATACTTCCCTTCTTATGTTGCTTTATGGATGATACTGCTGAAGCTGCACACATCTCTCTTCAGATTTAAGCTCACTGTGTGAGATATATACTTAAATTTAGCTTGAGAAGTCTGCAATGTTCTGGTGGGGGCGGGGAACCTGTCAAACTTACAGCTTTACTAAGTAACTGGATCTGCGTGGGTCTATGTCATTGACTTACTGATGAAAACATTATGTGGTACTAGAAGAACACATACTGGAAAAATACTTTTTTTTTTATAAAAAAAAAAAGTTAAAAGTGCATCTATTGCTCTAGTTGTGATATTGTTCAAAGAATTCCTGAACATACAATATCTAGTGTGGGCATAAATGGACAAACACTTCTGTATTGGTTAATCATTACAGTTTGATGAAGAGTTCACAGCTCGACAAGAGGCACAAGCAGAGCTTCAGAAAAGAGAAGAGAAAATCAAAGAACTTGAAACAGAAATCAAACAGCTACAGACCCAGGTAATAAAACTAAATCACAGTAAGTTCCACAGTTGACTTGAATTTTTTTTTTTTAATTTTTTTTAAAAGAATTGAAAAGAAATTGCCGGGGAGTATATTGTCTCTATGGAGTTTGAAATGTATGTTATGGTTGTATTGATTTGTTTTTAAGCCAGCATAAACTATTAAGGATAGTTAATGGAGGTAACATTTTTCAAATAGTAGTATATTCAACACCTGTCACAGATATTTGGTTTATTGAGGAAAAAGTTTTCTCAGGTTATGAAAAGTTTGAATCCAGCCTGACTGGTTTTTTTTCTCCAAGTATTTATTTATACTTTAACATTGCTACTTCTGTATGTTTTGCAGAAAGTGTTTGTTTTAGAAGGCTTTATACTTGAATTGCAAAGGTGGAAATCACGATAGCTGTGCATGTACAATATACATGCTTTTCAGCATATGCATGCAACTGATAACATCAATTTTTTTTTGAACTCTCGATATCAGGCTAGCCACTTCTAAAATGAATATTACACTAGCTTTATACAGTCTCATAGCTAAATATAATAAAAAATGCAAGACCTTATGGAAGGGGAAGGTGATGCTCATTTTACCTGCATTCATTTCCTCATAAATTTTGTTCACAAGCACCAAAACTGCTCACTTGTGAAGCAGAGAGGACAAGAAATGCTGCTTGTTGAGCCCCCACAACATCTCTTGGGTTCCTTTTGTTTAATGACAATGAATTGGGTTTTAGACACGTCTTTCATACCCTTTAGGAACCAACAGATACTACGGCTTGATGCTTATGCCTCAGCCTGGCTTATTTCCTACTCCTTCAATGCTAGGCAAGGTCTGCCTGTTGCCTTTTTTCCTTATTGTGGGTATGTTAATGCCTATGATCTCACTTCCTATTGGGATAATAAGAGGAAGAATAGCATGTGATGTACTATAACCTGGTTGCCATCATCCTGCTTTCAGAATGCTGGTCTTCTGCTGGCAAGTTGTCTGTGCTATAGCCTTATC
Source organism: Burhinus bistriatus (assembly GCA_013397275.1). Classification (NCBI taxonomy): domain Eukaryota; kingdom Metazoa; phylum Chordata; class Aves; order Charadriiformes; family Burhinidae; genus Burhinus; species Burhinus bistriatus. The sequence continues at coordinate 81,816 of VYXH01009013.1, forward strand.
AGAGCACTGGCCTTCTCATCTTAATGTAAGCACGTTAAATTGCATTTTAACAGTTGGATTGCTGTTCATTGTCATTGTGTCCTTTTGCTATCAATACAAGTCATTGTTGTAACCTGTGGTGTCTTATGATTTCTTATTCTGTTTTCACACACAGATGCTTCTGTTCATAGTTCATTCTTACCAATTTTAATGTTTGTTACAAATATCTACAAGGCAATGTTACACTGAAATTTGACAGTCTTTTTTAATGAGTTCACCAATTGTTGCATTACAATTTGTGTAGTAGTTTGTGGGCCAAGGAAACACATGCCTTGTGCAAAGCCAAAAATTTATTTTTAGTCTAATTAATTATTAATCCTGATATATTGATTCTAACACAGTTCAGATTATGCAGACATGTCTCATTCACAATAATGGTACAATTAAGAGTGATACACATTAACTTTCTAGTATCTATGCCTTTTTTTCTCTAGTGTTATGCACCCTATAAAATATATTGTGGCACTTATTTTTAGGTGCACTCAGATTTTTCTCAGCTTGATTTTTTTTTTTACAAGCTCTTCCTTTAAACTAGAAACAATAAATAATTGCATAGGGAAATAGTACGCAAATTAGATTAAATGAACAGCCTGTGTTACATAATAATTTTATAATAAAAAAATTAGTAGAGGAAACAGAATATGAGCTCGTATGGTGATTTGTGCATAGCTCCTGATGCTGCTTTTTCACAGATAGTCTTGAACGACACAAATCCGTGAGGAATTGGTGCTAGGCTAGTATCATGTTATCACTGCAGAAACCTCTCTGGTTTAACATACTGCTGTTTCTCTTCATTGTTCCTTTTAGAACTTACTAGAACTGACATTGCAATTGCTCTTTCTTCCTGTCACTGCAGAAACAAGTGCAGACAGATTTGAAAGAAAGCATGATTTTTTTTTTTTAATTTTTTTCCCCCGAACAAGATGTCGGGGTAGTTATGAACAACTATGGTCCCATAACCTCTTGCACTGCAATAGCTACTTCAGTGATTTCTGTGGCAGATTAGTGTTGTTAAAATGCAGAGTGGTTATTACCATCTTTGCCCCAGCTTGCCAGGATATCCTAAGTGGGATAAATGTCTTATGCATTGGTAAGAAATAAAATGCTGTTCTGTTCACTTAAATGTTACTGCTGCTATTAAATTTTCTTTAAAATGGAAACAATTTGTTTTTATAAAAATGCTAGGTTATTCAGTTTACTTGGCAGTTTTATGGAACATGGTATAATCTATTGTTATTGCTTCTCATCTAGATTGAAGAATAGTTGCATTTCTCACTTTTTTGAGGTGCAGCTGACGACAAGGCGTCCTAGTTGGTTCAGCTTCATATTAAACCTCCTCTCCTCCCCAATGAAAAGAGTTCCCCTCTTATATTTCAGGGTCCAGGCCTGACAGGTCGGCTGCCAGAAGTAGCACCGTTACCTCCAACCCTACCAAGTGAGAATGCGCCACCATCTCCAGCGCCTCCGCTCCCTGGTGGAGGAGCAATACCTCCTCCGCCACCGCCGCCGCCGCCTCCGCTGCCTGGTGGAGCAATCCCTCCTCCACCTCCGCTGCCTGGTGGAGCAGCACCTCCTCCTCCACCTCCGCTGCCTGGTGGAGCAGCACCTCCTCCTCCGCCGCTGCCTTTTGGTGGGCCTCCAATGCCACCAGCTCTTGGAGGTGTTCCTTTTGCTCCCTTTCCGGTGATACCAGCATTACCACATGGGATGAAGGAGAAGAAAAAGTATAAATTGGAAGTCGCAATGAAGAGAATCAACTGGTCAAAGGTATTACAATGTTTGTTTTTATTCCCATTGATAAAAAGTAGCTTCTGAGGAAAAAGGAGATAATGTGCTAGGGTTTACATTAGATTGTTAACAGTACTCAATGAAGATTGGGAAATTAATTCCATTCTTTATCAAAAACATTTTTGATGCAGTGATTGTAATTCAGTTGGTATTGGTTTTCAAAGACACCTTATGCTATGGGGTAAGTGCCAAGCGTTTAATTCTGCCAAGAGCTCGTAACGCTCCATATTCTGGGGATACCTGTAGCTAACAGCTCTCAAAATTTTGGCTAACTTTGTATAGAGTTAAGGTCTAGGTATTTTCGGCTGTAATTGATAATTGACTTGCCAAGTGAGCACTTGAAAGGTAAAATGTCTTGTTTAAAGCAGGTTTAAGTTATCAGACAATTAAAATGTTTACTTTGTAAATCATGTTACTACTTTTTTCAGCAAAAAGTTGTTAGTTAAAGGATTGCTGGTCTTTAGGGTAGGGGAAATGAATCTTGAAGTAGAGAACTGGATGGAAAACTGTTGGGAAGACTGCTGTTTAGGAACTCTGACAATGTGGCAGTTGACAGAAAGAAGGATCTGGAGTCAAGGGGTAACTACAGCTGTTTGCTTAATTGAAGGAGCTGTGTCTGAGTAATGAGAAAAGACGTTTAGAAAGGAGTATTAAGAGGTTTTACTTGAGTTTCTAGATACAAAATGCAGTAAAAATTGCTATGAATGGGTACATGGAAATTTGGAAGACAATGCAAAGCAGAACTCTGACTTTAGGTCTTTTTTTTTCTCTGGTTATGGGAGCCATAAATTACGTGTCTTATGATATCTTTTTTTTTCCTCGCTTTTTTGAGAGCAGGTTGAAAGTGGATCAGGCTTTCAGAGACTGTATTTTTAGCTTTGATATCTTCTCAACAGAACGGTGCATGGTTGCTTTGGTTATGCCTTCTATGAATTTCTTTTAAAAATCAAGTATGAGTGAAACAGCTATGGTGGCAATTCATTGGGTTATCTAGTTTCATTTTAAAAGCCTTGCATGAAACTTAAAAACTTGACTAGCTTAAAAAGAGCAGAGTGGGAAGGCATTCGCAAAAGAATTTTTCCTAATTAAAAGAAATAACTCTATACTTCCTGTGATAGTAAGTATACAGAATTAAACTACTAAAACTTTCTGTTTAAGGGCAGAGGTCTTGACATGACGTTAAGAATTATTTTAAGATCAGTCCTCTGAATAAATACGGTAATCTACTATAAATTAAAGCATCTAATTAAGACATGAAGCCAATTATTTTGTGTCCATATTTCTCTTGTTCTTGTGATGTGTTCTGGAACTTTGAAAGGAAATTTGACTTTCATTGCTTTATTTGCCTGTCAATAATAGTTGTACTACAAAACACACTTTAATAGTGGTTTTCTTTCTTGGAAAAAGGCAAGTGTTTACCCTGTAAAGACAGTTGCAAAACTTATCAGAAGGTTCTAAAGGCAATGGTGTTATTAAACATCATTTTTTATTGTAAGCACTGCAGAAATTTTTACTAAAGTGAATTTTTAGCTATCTAGTTTAGTATAAAATTATTACTGCATTTGATATCGCAGTATGTAATTTAATATTAAACTTGAGTTAAAGTCATGGCTCTATTAGAGTTATGAAGTTGATGCTTCCCCACCTTTACTTTACAAATGTAGTTGATACTGTATACTGTAATGAATTTTTAAATGAGATTCTTGTTGGCGGAACTTTGTGTTGGATGTCTGACAGATGAGCATCCCAGGAAGCTACCTTAGTTCCAATACAACATTCCTTTAAAGAAAGTCTGTGGGTTGCACACTGCTGAGTGAGACGTTTCTTTCCATGAGAGCTTTCGGAGAATGTGTGCTAAGCTCAGTGGATTTATGTAATGACAGCAGGAGATGGCAGCAGGTAACTGCTATGTTTTCTTTCTGTTTTGGCCCTGTCATGAGGGTGGGTCTGAGAAGACATCTGTGACTCCTCTGAGGTATGTGGAGTATGATCGGTGGGTAAATGCTCACTGAATTTTGTAGTTCTGCAGAGAGTTGCTTGTATTGTTGGTCTCTATCAAAGCACAGTGAAAAACTGGGATGACCCAAATGAAAAGACAGGGCACCATGCTGTTAGGTGCAGTGAATGTGAATTGTGGCTTTGCATTAAGTTGCATACATATATCCAAACCATTAGGAATAGTTTTAAAGCAGTTTTCAAACATAGATAACAGCATGCTCTTTCATGTAGAAACCTAAGTTTGTGATGTCTAATGTGGTTGTAAGTTCAGAGAATACTGGTATCTGTGCTATAAGGGTACTTCTAGGTAATTAATCTGGGATGTTGGCTGTTTCAGATCAGTCATGTGCTAGGGCAGGCGTATGGCCACTGGGAGGAGCTATGGGACCGCTCAAGTGAAATGTTTGGGCACCATTGACTTCCAATGAATGTGAGCTTCTGTGCAATCTTAACGTGGTTATATGTAATCAAATTTCATTTTTAAAAATATCTTAAAATACAAACATTTACTTAAGCAGAAGACTGCAAGCACAATCTCTGATTTGCAAGCTAACGTGTAAGAGCAGTTACTAGTTATTACTTGCTTCTCAATATCATTGGTCGCTTTGTGACAAGAGAAGTTATGCAAGTATCCAGGTGTGTGTTTGCATATGTGTTGCTTTAAAGTCCCTTTTTGAGCAGTATAGCCAGTGTTCCTTTCATATAAAGGAAATAAATTTGGGGTACTAGATAACTGCATCTATCATCAAGACTAAACCATCACATCTTTAAAGGCAGTTTGATGTTTGCTGTAAGAAAAAAAAAATGCATAGATCACCAAATCATCAAGGCAAATCAAAGGAGTACCTTCATATATTGCAGGCTATCTGGTTTGAGCTCTAGCTTGGCCTTCAGTGTAGTTTGACTGGATGTCTGCTACTTATTTGTCAAGGTACTACTAAATCTTTGTACTACCAGCTAGTGTCTGACACCTTCCTTGAAAACTATTCTGTCTCAATAGTGTTGGTACCAAGAACTTAGTAAAATCAAATTGTTGATGAAAGTAAGCTGTTAAGTGGCTGACCATAAGTTGCAATTTAACATTGAACAACTGTTTGTAATTCAAATTGCACTCTGAAATAGTGCAGGTTTTTTTCCAGGATGTTTCACAGCTGGTAAAACTGTTGGGAAATTCATATGGATGTAGATATACATCTTTCTGTGAAGTTGGGTGTTATGTTGTTCTGGATGGAGCTGGATGAAATGGGATGCCAGATGTTGCTCCTAGCTGAAGATATCTTTTCAATGAGAAGCCTCTGAAATGAATCACATCATTGCATAGCAGTAACAGTCCTTTGCAGACTGTTTTCACAATATAGCTCGAACACAGAATCATATGCCCATGAAGTTCTGAAATAGCTGATCTACCCTGTCAGACACAATGGAATTTGAGTTTTAAGAGTGTACATAAAGGTGGATGGTATTAGGGGAACAGCACTGGACTGTGTTTGGAAATCATTCTGGTTTTTCCCCACAAGGTTTTTCAGGTGATTCAAGGTAAGTTGCTTTGTAACGTTTCTGAATATATATACCATCACCACTTCAAGCAAAACTTCTCAAGAACTAGTAATGACAGAAGTTTACTGTTGGAAGAGGAACTAGACTGTCCTCTGATATTTTTTAATAAGTTGTCTTAATTGTCCTTCTAAATAAAAAGTAAGCCTAGGTTTTGTGTTCCTCTAATTTCTGAAGTGTTGATTTGTGAAATGGCTCTTTTTTTGGAGTAACAAACGATCAGTATCATGAATGATTAATCCCACTAACTTTATAAGGAGGAATCTAGAAGGGTGAGATAAAACCTGTGTGGAAGTGCATGACGTCAATTTATAGTTTCTTTTATCAGAGGAATTACTGTTTATAACTTATCTTTATTATTTTGCCACTGGATTTCAAAATATTTAGAGACATGCCAAAATAATCTGAAAATGTATCTATCACTAGTAGTTTAAAAACAGGCTTTCAAAATATTTAAGTAGAAGGATATTCAAAATAGTTAACCACATTTTTAATTGTATTAATTTCAATAAATGTTAAAATAAATTTGAAACTCTCTTTACTTCTGTCTGTAATTCTTGTAAAATAATCTGCATGTAAGGATAAATGATAACTTTCCTTCTTTACTGGAGGAAGAGGAATTAAAAGTATCTAGGGGGAAAAATGACTTTAAATCTTTGGTTTTGTTTAACACACATCAGTGTGCATTGTTAGTGCTACAGTACAGTATGATAGTGCTGGAAGCTTCAGGCCCGTTATAGAGAGCTGTAGGTGAGGGTGACATTACAAGTAACTCTAGAGAGTGCAGCAAAATGACATTGGTGAGGGGTTTTCTTTGTTTATTTGCATATAATTCTCAGTGTGTTTTCAGAATTTTTTGAGAATAAATGTTAACTTTAATGCTTCTGAATTTAAAAGGACTCATATAGTCATGCTGTTTTCTTAAAACATCTGTACAAAATATCTTCAACCTCCTGTCAGCCACACGAATATATTTTTTAAAAGAAAAAGTGGACTGTTTTAAGTACCCTAGTTGTGTTACTAAAAACAAACAAACATAGGAGTTATCATACTGGAAAAGATGCTCATGTATTACTTGAGTGTTGGAATCCAGAGATTTGGGGGTGGGTTTTTTCCCTTTGAAATTCATCTAGCCATATAGAAGTCCTTTTAGTTCATGTACTCTTACGAATCATTTGAATGATACAATTTTATAACCTTTAAAACCCATGTATATATAAAAAAATCAGTTCCTTGTCTATGAAGTGTTTATTGTCTGTTGAAGATATTTTACCATTGAACATCCTTGTTGTTTTTCTGTTTAGAAGATTACTCCCTTCAAAGCTTCTATCATACAGTTTTCTGAATTTTTTTTAAAACCTTTTTTCCTCCTTTTGAAATGGAGTTCTGATGTTTTAGAAATGCATTTCCAGCTGGGATTTTAAGAAAATGTTTTGTGAATATTATTTCAGTTAGCTTCTCTTACGATCTTTGACTTTCAGATTTTTATATTAACCCCTTGTATCTGTTCGGGTGTTTCCATCTGGATTTTTTCCTTATGGAATACAGGTTTCATCACAAATTTATATTTTGCCAGTATTCTTAAGGAGGAGAAGAAAATTTGTATGCCACTGACAATATCATTCTCTCCTGAAGTTGCTGCTCAGATTTGACTCAACACTGCTTTATCTGGTTAGGACAGTTTCTCTCCTACAATTCATTTATCTTTTTCATTTATTTAGGTATCTCATTTAAGCAGAGAAGAATTCCTGCCATACATGTAACTTATGCTTTCTACATTCGGTTGTCCTTGTTAAGTAATATCTGATTCTAGAGTCAGTTGCACTGGTTTTGTAACTGTGAAACATGCTCAGACTGCTATCCTGTAAACATATAGAAAAATAAGCTTTTTAGTTTAGAATACATATTTGTCATTGCAGCCAATTTAATTGTTATAAATTATGTTCATGTGTTTGTAGAAATAATTTATAACATGTACATCTTAACACTGTGTGTGACAGTAGAAAGTGACTGCAGATGGATGCTTTGCTTAAGTGCTCTGGGAACAGGGCCAAAGGTCTCCTGTGTACTGAAAAAGAGGAAAGTCTATTTCATCATAACTTTTAAGGAGCCATCATTTTGGCAATAAAATTCATACTGTTTAATTTAGTGCCTTTTGTTGTAACTGTCTTCACCATTAGTGTTGGATTAAAGTAGTTTTTAGAAATGTCTTACCTGCAGCTGGTAGTAAAGCAGCTACACGTTAACAGATTGATCATATGGCAAAAGGTGAAGGACCAACGTGTTGCAGTGAAATCCTAGTGAGGCTTACAAACATGGTATTGATAAACTTCCTGCATATCATGTTGAAGTTAAACAGCCCTTGAAAATGAATTGGCATTTAAACAAACTTGTAAACAAGAATTGGTAAGACTTTAAAAACTGGAAGAGGAGTATATTTTGAGAACAAAATAGCTGTTCTGAATTATACATTAAGAGTAAAATTGGATTTCGGCTTCTATATTGTAGAATACTTTCTTATTTTAATACAGCTAGTATCAAATAAGGTACTGTAATGAAATCTGTGTTTACACTTGAAAAATGGAAATAATTTAAAAAAAGTATAAAATTATTTCTGATATTTAAAGAGCTAAATCTTCCTACAGACTTAATATTGAGTCACTGAAAGGTCCATGTTGACATGTCATTTGTAAATAAGGTCTTCCATAGTCTTCCACTGTAAGAAAGACTATTCCTTCTGCAGTCCTCAAGTAGCAGGGATGCGTATCAGTGGTCAAGAATTTGGGAACTGTCTAGAAAATAATCAAGAGAAAGCTAGAATACTTTCAAACCCAGATGTTAATATGTAATCAAGACTGTTTGGAAAACTTGTTGAATGGAAGAAATTATAATAAAATCACTGTGTAGACAGAAGGCAGTTCATCTGATTGTGTGTTGTTTAGGAAGCATCTTTAAGAGAATCTGGTACCTGGAACATACCTAAACTTAATTCAGTCCAATTATCACAAAAGTCTAGTAGCATTGGCTTTAACTTGGTTTTTGAAAATACTAGTTATTAACTTTGGAGATGCCATTTTTGTTTCAGATTGAGCCTCAAGAGATAGCAGAAAACAGCTTTTGGGTAAAAGCTGAAGAAGATAAGTTTGAAAACCCAGAACTGTTTGCAAAATTGGCGGTTACTTTTGGAACACAAATGAAAGGTACTTTTCTCTTTTACTTTGTATTATGCTTTTATTAAGTTTAAAACTGTGCAATGACAGTCTCTTTTATGCTTTGTGCAATACCGTGGAATGCATATAATGGTTTTATGGCAGGAAAGTGATTTAAAACGTATGTTTTTACTAAGCATAGCAGTCTATTCCAAGAATTGCTCCTCCCTCACTTTATAGCATGAGGGGAGGAACCTTTTGTAATAACACTTCTTAAAAGTACAGGATATGTTGCACACAGATGCGACTTTTCTTCAAATTAAATTATAGTTAAATTTAATTCTGATCCTAAGATCATTAATAGTCCTACCTGCAGGAACTGTAAGTTGTCAGGTTCTTCTAGATGTTCCACATGTGGAGGGTTTGATGTGTAAGTGAGGCTGCTCAGTATGTCATGTAAATAGCTCTTCTGGTATTGATTTTAGATGAAAAAAATAATTAATTTCCGCAACACTTTATCATCATATCTCCAAATGAAGGAATTATCTTTATATCTTGACTTGGGAATGCAGTTACTAACAACTGAATATTGGTTATGATTTTGATACTTTAATACCATCAGCTCTTCATGGCTTTCAGATGGTCTTTGAGTACTTCTGAAGCTGCACACAGCCTCTTCAAGCCTTTTCATTATTATCCATGGTTAATAGCCAATTGATAAGTATTTCATATGTGGCCGTTTACTGGTAATTTGTTTCAGGCACCGCAAAGAAGCGAGCACTGCTGAAGTATGGTTCAGTAATAACTTAGGAACTAATGGGGCTGTCCAAGAAGTGGTAGATACCAAAAGAGTGAATTCCTGATCCAGCTACAAGTCTTTTGTCCATTTATCAACCGTTTAGAATACGATATATTTTAGGGATGTGCAGTTCTTGAAGGTGGATGGAGTCAGATGTATCAAGTGTTCATAGGCCAAATCTGATCTGAATAAGCAAACACACACTTAGGATTTTGAAGTGAATGTGTGTACTGACTGTAAGTGGTTTTGTGCTGCTATTTTTTTTATTTTTTATTTTTTTTGCTCTTCGCCTTTGAGAATTAACAATTCATGTGATGCTTTGTGTTTTAACCACAGGGAGTCTTCTGTTGTAATTCGAACCACTAGAATGCTCTCACTTCTATCAATTACTTGAGGATTTTATTACTTGAAAACTAGGTTGTATTGCACATAGCAGTTTGTGGTATCCTGACTGTTGTCTGAATTTCAGGAATAACAACTACAGTTTATACTAATACAGTGTTTGAAAAGTTAACTTGGGTTCAGGAAGGTCCCTCAGAGGACCATAACTTTCCTGAACCATTTCTTGAGTAGATTCCTTGAGTTATTTCTGCAAGTCTCTTTCTGTGCTCTTTTGAAACCTCTTCAAAGAGTTAGTCATAGCTGTATTTTTCATAAGATAAATATACAGTTCTTTCACTCAGAGCTGTTGCTCTTTTCAGTTGTCACTGTATGTGAGCCATTAGTATTCTGCTTTTACAATGCTTCCCACTTTCTGCTCTAAATCTTCAGATACTATATGCAGTAATACAAAAGCATCATCTGCAGTAATTTAGCACTGTTTTCCATACTGAAGTTTGATAGATTCTTGGCTCATAGCATTGCAGTGAGGTTAAAATGATGTGGAGTTCGTCACTGGTTTTAGTGGGACGGCAAGACAGGAAAACCTTTTAAGTTAAAGAACCTCTAGCAGCAGATAACACAATGGAATGAGACCCTTCTTAATGAAAACGTCAAGCTTCTGCCTTGAGCTGAATTCTTTCATCAGAAATCTGAAAAAATGTCTCTGAATTCCTGAAAAGCTTCTTCATTAAAAATGCTAAAAAAACGCTCTTGAAATTTTGACATAGCTGTTGGTTTCATATGAGAGCAAATTTTTGTTGACATAGTTACACAGTTCCAAATCTATGAACATCAGAAATTCTCCAAACAGCTTACTGTGGTGATAGCCTTGCAGACATTTTTTCCCGTTTTTCCTTATGTTGTTCTCAGTTAATGGTTGTAGAAAGTAACATGCCATAACAAAGGATGGGAAGATTGGTAAAAATGCTACTACGTGTTACTGAGGACATTAAAATCTTATTTGGTTGACTAATAGAGAAAGTCAGTGTTGTCTTTTTTTGAGTTCGAGTTTTTCTTAAAACTTGAAAACCTACTGGAAGTCAAGAAAAGCATTTAGTTGCAGCACAGGCTCAAATAATTGCATTCCACAAGTGACTTTTTGCTACAACTGCTATCTGCAAAGGGAAACATTAAATGGTATTTGCCATTCTTCCTCACCTTTTGCCTTAACAGCCACAGGCAGCTCATTAATCCACAAAACACTTATTTCAGGCATAATCTAGGATCAAATTTCTCTTCTGCTTTGGTCCCATTTATTGGTGTGGTCTCCTAGTATATTACAGGAGAATGATAGAAAGACAAATAGAATTGCATTTTATATTCTCTTGAGAGCACAGTCAGCATGTAAAACAAATAAACAGATGAGTGGAAGAAAACTGACAATTGCCAATAGCAATTTTGATGACTTAGTCTTTACTATCTTGTATTTCATGGCATTTTGGAATGCCAGTGGGAATAGTAACTGAATTAAGACATAGGTTGCGGCATTAAACCTCTGAATTCTATTTGTGATTCTCTGGCACAATGAGAATGAAACTTGAGGGGTTTTCCTCATTTAACACAGTTTTGTTTTAAGATAGTCCAAGAAAAACTGAATGTTGGTTGTCACTAAACTATGTGCTGTCTTGCTATCTGAGTACCGCCTGTTTTCAAGGAAGGCAGCCAAAGCTGCAGGGAAGTGGTACTTTTGGAGACCAAAAGTGGTGGTGGTGGGGGGAATAAATAATAAGACACTTCTGAAGCACATTTTTCATTAATGAATTATTCTATTCATCAGTTAGCTGCTTGTAAAACATAAGAACATTCAGTCCCAGGGCACCAGGAACAAAAAGGAATGTTCCTTGATTGGTAAAATAGTTTTACTTCAAATATACTTAGATCCAAATTTTCTTTTAAAAAGTATATATAAGGTTAAATCTTCACTTGCTACTGTAACATTAGATATTTAATACTGATGCCTCATGAATATGTAGAAAGTATTTAGTGAGGTTGAAATCAGTACTAACAGTCAAACTGCAGTATTTGATCTGTGAAATCAGTTACTGAGCACGGTTAGCAAAACATCTGTTGTACAGGGAGCAATGGAAACATTAAAACGTATTCCCTTTCAGACTTTACAGGATTTTGAGATCTTGGGGTTTCAACTAAGTTAACTGAGATCTAATTATCACTGTCTCAGTACAGTCTGGAAGGTTTTTCTCCATTTTTCTTAGAGAAATACAGATGATCTGAATATCTTTTAAGGGCCTCTGAATGGACTTCAGGGCTTCAGGTTTTCATTAGAGGTCTTGGATGACTGTTTTGAGCTTGGAGTTGTGCTCCCAGGTGCAGAAATGGAAACAAGGATTATAGTCTCATGTACCATGTTGGCAAATAAATGATATTCCAGTGAATGGATAGCTGTGGTGGCCGTTAATGAGTTGGGCTGGTATTAAGATGTGGGACAGTTACTACATTGAGGTGGCAATGGAACACATAGATGCATATTTCCTTGTGTAGCTGCACAGAGGAACAGACTACAGACAGTATGAGTTTCCAATAAGTTACTTATTTTCTTTTGACCTGGTTAATTCTAAGAGAGAATCTGATACCATTCAGAATTTTACTTTGTGACTCATGCTTTGCTTATAAAGTGAAGGCAGTGATTGTGTTGGTGAAAACACACATCATCCTTTTACAGTTTTTGTCATGACTTGAAAATTTCAGGCTCAGTAGTATTTGGTTTGCAAAATAATCTTATCATGGATTGATTTGTGTTTTGATATTTAAATAGCAAGAGGAAGGAACTTTATTGAGGTATTGTTAGCTCAACATTATCATCTTATTTTTAAAACAGTTAAATCTTACCTGCTAGCAACAGTCTCTTCAGGCAAGTTGGGGTTTTTTTGTTGTTTTGTTTTGTTGTTTGGTTGTTGTTGTTTTTTTTTTTAAAGGAGGATAACCTTTACATAGTGAGGTTTTTTCCTTTTTAAAATTTGTGTGATCAATTTTAAGCTCTGTGTGATCACATAAATGTTTCCTTAATTAATAAAAGAAAGTCCTTTCCAGTTTATGGAGTAGAACGGAGATGTGAAATAAACTCAAGAATCCTCCTTAGCTGGATTACTTAGTATGAGCCTTGCAGAATTTGTTAATAACTGAGGAGAGGGGTTCCAAGTGATAAGATAAATGCATCTTGTCCTTGTGAGTCTATGTGATCTTAAGTCATTAATTGCTGTTAATACACAGTGAAATAATGCAGTAAGCTGTCAACTAAGAATGCCTTCTTGTTCATGTTTTTAGATGATTCCACTACCAAAATTCTAGAACTAAAAATTCACGCATTTTTGATTAAATGCATAATAGTAATATTCTAGCGATGGAAATATTGTAATGAAGTTGGACAAGAATTTATGCTTAGTATATTAATCTAGTCTGGTTACACATCTCTGGAAGCTTATGCTACTGCTTTTTGGCGGGGTTGAGGGTGTGTGTGTGTTTGTATTTCCGTAGAATGTCTTAAAAAAAAACCCCAAGTAGAATGAAATGTTTAAGATGTTAGTGTTTTTGACAAGAACCTACTTAATAGCAAACCTTTCAGATCACTTAAGCAGGTCATACTATGTTGTGCAGCTAGAACATTCTTTTTCTGAATTTTGCATTTGTTCCTTAACTGACATCGAATTATATTTTTGGCTACCAGTATAAGGGAGAAGAAACACCATCAGCAGCGGTGTGATGTCTGTGGTGCTTTGTGGAATATGATCTCAAAAACTCCTTATGTTGGTGTTTAATTTTGTGAATATTAAATACGTATATAATTAATTATATATGATGAAGTGTCTTCTAGCAGGTAAAAGTAAAAGATTAAAATGTTATGGCTCTGTAGATAAGTAGTGATACATCATATGCTTGCAGCCTCAGATAACTTTGTAATAATGTGACAATGCTCAATGTATCTGGCCTGCTGCTATCCAAATCACTTTTCACTATTTGATTGATAGTCTAATTGCAAAACACTACAAAGCAAGTTAATACCTTCTCCCTAAAGGATCATGTTAATTTCTGGCTCGTGTAATTTAGGTTGTGTATTTTGCCAGTCAAGAATGATAGTGGTGCTCTGAAGAAATTAATTATGTGTACAGTAGATTTGTAAAGGTAGTAATTAGTACATAATAGTCTGTAACTATTGGGATTGTTCCAGTATGGAATTCATTATCCATCCAACTTACCTCAAGGGAAAACTTCTTGATCAGGCTTCTGTTGCTTCTTTATGATTAGACATTTAGAAGAAAATTCAACAATTTTGATACGTTTTCAAAATTGAAGTAACATTTTAATAGCTGAGTTGTATTTTTCAGTTTACGGAGTTTGAGTGAGAAAGGACAAGAGAAATTACAAACTTGCATGTAAACTATAATTGAACAAAATGGAAAAAAAATTAGATTTTTATTTTTATGTGTAATGTAATAATATCTGTGTAATATAAAATATATTAAATAGCTTATTTTAATACGGTCTTGTTTTAGTAATTACAATATGAAAGTGGTGGCTGTCCAGTCCTACCGGGGATATCTCCCTCTGTGAACAACTTCTAGGACTTATCTGTAGCTCAGTTTTAAAATATTAGTAATCATGAAAAATTAGTAAAATGTTGATAGGATTAAATAAAATTTAGTTTTAACTTGTTCATGTTTTGGGCCAGTGCCAGGATTTTAGTAGCTAAACTTGTTTTGTTGGTTGAGGAGGAAGAAGGTTGAAATAGCCAACTGAAAGTACTATGAAAAGGTTGTTGGAAAAATATAAGAAAGAGCATAACAAACATACTAAAAAAGCTGAAGAACAGTCCGGGGAGACAACGTTGCTTCTGAGGAAGCTACAACACATGACATGATGAGGTTAAGAAAAAGGTGATGTTTAAATAAGACTAATGCAGTGATGATATCAACATCCTCTTTAGTCAACATTATTAGTAATGCTTATTTGAAGGTGATAAATAGTTTCTTTTTTAGGCTATAAAGTTTAGACTATAAACAGTTCAGGAAACTGTACTTACGCAGAACTGTAAGCAGATAACAATGCTTATCCAAATGAGTTTATTGTAAAAATTATAAGGTAAATGTTCTTTTTAAATTTGTCAGAAGTAGTGAGGGGACTGGCTCTAAAAATAACTGAAGGTGGAATACTGGCTATTACTGTACATAAGTAGTATGGTAGATGTATGCAGGTGTTGAACTCAATGTTTATATGAACAAGTAGTATACAAACCTTATATGGCGACCTCAACGCTTTAATCAAGTATTAAGTCTAATCAAAACAGAACACAACATTATTCTAGTTATGTTGATACTAACGCTGAAATGTAAACTTACCATCCACCCCTTCTTTTTTCTGATGTTATGCGCACCCATCCTATGTCCTCCTGAAGAGTGAAGCTCAAATGGTGTTGCAACAAGTCATCAGCATCTTGAGGTCTTCACCACAAGTTGTATGATCTCACAGTGGAGACTTTCTTCCTTTTAAGTCTGCTTGGGGTTGTTCTAGTTTGCTGGTAAAATACTATTTGAAAGATACTGACAATTTTTTTTTTTTCTGCTAGTGGGTCATTGACTAGTATCTTCTGTTTGCATTTGTTGATTGGGGTACCCTATCAAGACTTCCTTCAGTTCTAGTCAAATTTCTGTACGTTATTCTTCTGTCCCTTGAAGTGCTTGGATGACTACATTCTAATTCAGGTGAATTATTAAAACTTGAGCTGCGGTAGTCTTGATTGCCTCCTAATTTCTGCAGATACATGTCATTTGAGGTCTACATGTCAGCTTTCTTGGAGCAGGGAATTAAAGGCCAGAAGAGAACGTAGGTGGGCTGCTATTCACACCCGCTTCAGCTTTTATTTTCCCTTGCTTGCTGCATCTACCAGAACACCTTATACCTTAAATTTGTATTTTCCATTGTTAAGAAAACATGCCAGAAAATTTGAACAACTTACCTATTTCAGTGTTTGAAATTATTCTTCTTCCCGAAGAAGTTCTATAGTACAGCAGTACGAAAGACCCAACTGTCTGTATTTAATGTCTTCGTATGTGTTGAACAAAGTAGATCATTTAAGCCACGAAGATGTCCTTAGTGTACTTTTATCAGGCTTTAATTAAAAAAAACCCTTCTGGTTTGAACACATTTTGTTGATACTAGTAACATGTTAATTCTGTGCTATCCATGTGCAAGTAAATAGTGTAGTCTTACTTGTTAACATTATGCAGAAGATATTCACGTTATGGTCACATGTGGAACACTCGTGCAGTCTTCAGTGAGTTCTCTTTGAGGCCCTTTTGAGCCATTGTATGTTCACAATAGTTTGTGACTTTTGAACCTTATTGTACCTTTTATTTTCCATTGTGCAAGGTACTTTTATGCAAGAAGGGAATGTAGAACTGACTACCAAATCAGCTAAATGTAGCAAATCAGGAAGGGCATGTTAAAGCTACGTCTTTCATGTTCTGCATTTTTGATCTCCTAAGAAAATAGCATGTAATGTTCTTCTGTGAAACCACCTGTTCTTAGAGGATAGTGTATTATTTTGCAGTTGTTGTTTGTTTGTTTGTTTTTTAAATTTGTATTTACACCTCTGCCGGATATTGAGGAGAAGGAAGTAAGATAGGCTAGTTTCAATGCACGTCAGTAGACACTGTTGATTCAGTTGACTTTTTATTCCTTCCCCTTGGCCCCTGGTTAACAGGTATGTCTTTCTGTCATGAATTTTAACTGGTCATGGAAGAGGTTAAAAATAAGTCTGCTGAAGCAGATAGTGTTTTTTCATTGATCAGAACGAATATTTTAGCTTCAAACATTCTCATTGAAGTAATTAGATTTGCATGCATTAAATGCAGTTTAGAAGTTTTTATTCTGCTATCAAAGTGATGTAACATTTCAAGGTTGGTTCTACCTCTGTGCAGTGGTCCTCTGTTAATATTACAAAGCTTATATTCACTGTTATTCTTGACAAATAACAATATGAAATACACATCATTCTTCATCAGCCCTTGCCTTTCGCTTGACATAATGAAACATTTTTAGTGGGGAGAAAAAAGTTTTGTTTACTTTTCAGGTATTTCTTAGTAAAGAGATAAGTAGCAGGCAAAGAATGAGGTTGGGGCACCATTATACTTGAAGGAAAACTGTTTGCATTTATTTACATTTGGTACTTATAAATAAAAGAAAAAGGGATTAATACTTGTAAAAAATGGATCAGATCAAATTCATCAAAGAACTTAAACTTTTATAAGCTTTAAATGGAGTCAGTTTTGTCTAAAGTTCCTGTAACACAGCTGTATTTCTAGGTGTGAGACAGCAAGCTTCAGTTTAATACAGGATTCTCTAGTATTAAGCACAGATGTGTTGCACTAGCCTAACTTTATGCGTTGCTTTGGTGAAATAAAAAAAAAAAAAAAATACCAAACATGAACTCATAATATATTTGTTTCTGGCTTGCTAACTGCAGGTGGCTCCCTTGGTCTTCTGATTAATTCAGCATGTGTATGTTTCCTTTCCCTCCTTGCCCTCTCCTTTTCAGAACTGTATAAATCCAAACCAAAGGAAGATACTGCTTTGTGGTGTAGGGTAAACAAATATTTCTGTGTCTTACAGGAATTTCATTTAATTAGATTGCATGCTTAGGTAATCAGTCTTCATATCTTATATAGAAGTGAACTAGGCTGGTTTCATCTCATCTTTCGATGTATTTGAAATTGTTGTTCTTTTTCAACAACAGAATAAATTCAAGTATCATGAAAAAGAAAGAGTGAGTTATTAGTTTGCCATTTCTCATCTTTTCCTTTCCTTCTCAACTGGATTTATCCAATAGATAAACTGTCAAACTCAGGGATGGACAAAGCTTTGCATTGTTTAAAGAAACTGATGCCTGAAATTATTACCACTTAGCATAGATTTATATATGTGTACATCTATACTTGTATTTTTATATTTTATATATGCATATTTTTTGTTCTTAAATGATCTTAGAATTATTTCAACAACAATCACAGTAAATGCTTAATTAAGGAAAAAAATATTTGCATATAATTACCAATGAAATAAAAGCTTTTATGCCCAGAAGTGTCAGGGGAAATTTGCACCAGATAACAATACTTAATCTTGCTACGTTTAAACTATCAAAAGAAAAAAGAAGGGAGGGCAAATGCCCGTGTTCTTTGTATTCAATTTTGCATCAGGTACTAAGGCTTATATGCAGAAGGTAACTCCTTAATAGTTATACTTTGTAAATAAACTTTCAATAGTTCCACAGGGAAGTGTGGTTTCCAAATTGACCTTAGGAATGATGCATGTAGTTTTGCCGCAGCTGGGCTATCGTGCAGGAGAATCACAAATGAGGCCTCCCAAGAATTACTTGTATGTTCCTGTGTAAATTTTTTCATATGAGGAAGCCACTGTGCAAATGGTAGCTGTTCTTTGATAGCACCTGCTCGTGTTGAAGGGAGTCTTTTATTTCAAGAGCATCGGTACCCATTTCATTCATAATAGTACAAAAGGACTAAAATGAGAATAGCATTCTGAAGGGGCCAAAACAAAGCTTCCAATTAGGAGGCAATATTTGTAAATTTTAGTTCTTTGTATGTTATTTCAAATAGCATTTTAGCACACTTACCTTTCCAGAAGTTCAATGATTCCTTTTTTAGGTGGAAGGTAATTTGTAACAAGGATTCAGAAAGAATATATATTTTATATTGAAAAACCATTCTGAGTAAAATAAATGTACTGTTGGTATGACCAACTAGCAACTTTTTTGCTGTAAGTAGATCAGAAGCTGTATATTCACCCCCTAATTTGGATTTAAAAAACCCACTGTAACGAAAGTCTCTTACTCACTTTAGGAGTGCGTGATAGTTCTGTGTTGATCATATTTAACACTAATTCTGTATGATAAAACACAATGTTTTATGATGAAAGTCATTATTGTAAATATTACTGAAAACAAGGGAAGGCTTTCTTCTCATAAATTACTTTGATGCTAATATTTTGATCACAGGTTCTGTCTGTGGTGGAATAATGTGAGGGAACACTGATACTTTGCGAAGACTTTCTTTTGATACATACAGGAAGTTTGAACTTTTTATTTTTTTCAGTTTGGTACTGCAGAGTTGTTTTCATCATGTGACAGTGAATGAAGAACATCCCAGATAAAAAAAAAAAAATCTATATAGACTTCCTCAGAAGTTAGGATCAATCTCAGTTGTGTTACCTTGTTTTGTGTGTTGTCTTGTTTTCCTGTAAAATCTTACATAAATAATGCTTTCAGAATGATCATGCCATAGGGTTGAACAGATGCGGGAATTTTACTGGAGATCTCTGTCTGTAGTACATTTTAATTATGTCGCTTTTAGGATACTTTTTCCAAGCTTTGTAGTATATTCATACAGGAAAAAATTAATGAGGGATGGGTCAGATAGATGCAATTTTCCTGAATCTCCTATTTGTTATTGGTGGAGTTTGCTTTCTTTACATATGCAATAGTTAGTAATTTTTTAGAGCATTGGTGTTGTATCAGAAGGGTTCGGATGGAGTAGTTTGGATATTATCTTGGTTAGCATTACATAAAGAACTGTAATAATTGCAGCTTTAGAAAAGCAAATACAAGTAGTCTGTATGTGAATTAAATTACATTCAGATTAAGAGACGGGAAATAGTTTGAGGTCTGGGATGTTTGAAAGTTGCTAGCTTTATTCATTGATTGCTTTGAGGTATGTTGTAATGTATTCTGCACAACTCCTATAGAAATTGAGTTCATTTTCAAAATCAACATTGTATCTATTCTGAATCCAGATCAAATGCTCTAATGTGGAGGTGATTCCTTCAGTTACAGTTTAATTGACACTGCTTAACCCTTGTGAAATGTTACTAGAACAAGTTAGTCTTCCCTACTGGAGACTCGAGGAGCAAGGATACAAAATAAGAAACCCTGCTAGTTACTTCATGACTATATTACTTCTACAGATACACACTGATTATCTGCCTTTTTTAGTGCTAAGCATGAAACTGAGATTTTAGAGGATTTCACATGTGTGTAATGCTTGCTGTAAGACCATCAAATCTGTGGAAGTGAAAGTGTTTCTGAACAATATTAATAAAACCCTGCTGCTCAGCGTCAGCAGTAGAATTTAAGAAAGGCTGTTTCTTTTTTCTGATGTATGACAGTTTTGCTATCATAGTCTTTCTGCTTAAATAAAGTATGATAGTTTTACTGCTTGAGTAATTTTAAGTATTTGTTGGTATACCTTCAGTAAACTTTACGAACTGCTGGGTAATTAAAAACCTGTAATAAATTAATGAGCCTCTTTTGTATTATTTCATTCATAAAAGTATGATTTTGGAAATGCTAATAACTGATGTTTAGGAAGTGGTTGGTGTTGGGGTTGTAGTGGACTTCTGGTGTTTTGTGTGAAAGGCTTCAAAGGAAAAGTATTGGAGTGAGAACAGCCGTGTATTGTCTTAAAAGGTCTCTTGTATGTGTTTTTAAGTGTTGTGACTGAGCTGTCTTAGTTGTAATGCCATAAATTTTAGGTGGTGACTTACAGAATTCATGTATTAATTTGTTAGACCTGAGTTCTCAGAATTTTGAAAGTGAAAATCTTGAAGAGGAAAGATGGAGAAGTCAATTCTGACCATAAAGAAAAGAGGAGGTAAACTCTCAAAGGCATGCTTTTTTCCCTACATTTGGTGTCTCAGAGGTCCCCATTAGAAAAGAGTAAGGATCATACACTTGTCTGTGCATGACAGGTCATGTTATCTACGTATGTATATTCAACAAGTTTGGAATTCCAGCCTAACTATAGTTAGTACATTCTGTACCTACTATATGTCTTGTTTTTCTAAGGGAAATAGAGCTTTTGTTTGTAGCAGCTTTATAAAATACAGCAGAGGAAGAAAGCCAGTTTTGTATTCTAAAATGTCTATTTCAGTCTCAGTGATGCAGTGCTCAAATAAACTATAGCACATTTAACGAGCACTTGAGGACAGAGACACATGTACTAGGCACACCAGGGAAAGGGATTGTGTACTAAGACTAATTAGCATGAAATATGAATACATTCATGAAGTAGTCTTGATCTATAATGCTCTTACAGAGTATTTTTTCTATGAATTCGATGAAAAAGAAATTCAGAAGTTTAACTGAAAAAAGAATCTGCTTTGAACTGGAAAAAAGAAGTGGGGTTTGTTTGTTTTTAAACAAATAAAAATCTGTATTCCTGGAATAAAACACATTCTGTACGAATAGGTAAAAAGATTAGCCTGAAAAGAATGCTTTCTCTAATGTCAAAACAGAAAAAATAACCCTCAAAAGATACTATTCCTCGAGTATTTTTTTGCAACTTCATTTTTTTTGCAACTTCATTTTTTTTGCAAGGGAATTTAAGATACTAGAAAAATCTATTTAATTTGAAGGTAGTTACTCATAACATGATTAAAAAGCCCATTCCATGGATTTTACAGTAACTTTTTGTTAAGTGTTAAGATTATCTGTTGTGGAAATTTTCCTAAAGTGTGGCTTATCTTTGATGTGTAAGAATTTGTATACCTACATAAAATACACCAATAATGAGTTGGAGACCAATCACTTGTCACTTCTAGATCTGTGTTCTATAATTCTATTCAGGATGGTTTTAAAACAATGCCTTTTGCCTTGTGGTAGGTTATTTGTAGCTATGTTCTCTGGAAACTTTCTCAATAATGGTAAAGCAAGCTCCATATCTAATTACTACTAGAAAGCTGAGTGTTATAATGCAGGTCCTTCAGCTGAAATAAAGCCACGCAGTTGGCTGTGAATTTGTTACCCAAGTGAAGATGGGAGGGGCTGGGGGGGAAGTCTGGAGGAAAGGATGAAAACAGATCGGCTATTTACAGTGGAGTTTGTACTGACTGTTAAATAGAATATGCACCTATACTTTAATATCATGAAAGCTTCCAGCAGAGTTCCAGGAATAACTGTATTTGTTGAAATAAATAAAAACCCACCGTAAACAAAGATGTAGTTATAAGCAAAATTTATAGCCTTACAAGTAAGTCTGTATTAAAGAGATGTTCCCTCCATCTTTCAGTAGAACCATAGCTAGTACATACTACATCACTTCCTAAATGTACTTTCTCTCAAATTTCTCTATATGAAATGTGTTTTCTTCTGTAGAAGTGTAGACAAAATGTCATCTGATTCGTCACCTAGTTCCAGTTATGTGTTGTGCTGACCTGCAGTGATGTTATATTTACAAAAAATGCTCCCCTCCCCATGCCTGTTGGGTTTATGTACAAATTTCTTCCTTTTTTGCTGACAAAAACAAATAAATTGCTTATCTCCTTTTGAGGTTGCAACTTTTATTTGATTGATAGTTGTTTCAACTGTAATGCTATTAGGAGATGCTTTGAGCAGAACATCTGCCATTGCAAGAATTTCTGCCATATATACACGGAGTAAAGATAGATCTGTTCTCCAAATGAATAAAGGTTTTTTGGAGAAAGCGACATTAAAAAGCTATCTCAAGGATTAAAAGTTAACAATCATGCTATTAAGTTTCTGAATTAATTGAAAAAATTGAAAATACTAGGTACGTAGGCATTAACAGATAAAAAGCTGATAATTTTGTCGAGTTATTGAATTACTTGTTGATGATCTCTAAAGGATGTGAAGTTGAAATTAGTTTTTTATATTCTATAAGTGTTGTGTGTGTTGTGCAGTTGTGGGAAACTGAAATTTCTCTGAAACGTCATTCTTTCAGATACCTTTTCTGGTCTTTAAGGTGGGAATATAATTATTTTAGAATACTATTATGGAATAATTTCCCAATGTGAAGAAGGAAGTGAATAAGAAATGTATAGCTTAAAGGTATTCTAAGAGCAGAAAGTCCATGTAGGAAACCGGCTGATTTTTATAAGTCAATGTGGAACTATTTCTAAGTTCTATATTCTGAATGGTAGTACGCATGGAATAAGCTTCAAGGTTTTCCTTTTGTCATTTTTTGTTCTTGCATTTAAGACATTTGGATCGTTAGCACTGAAATACTGCCTTCTTAATGGATCATTTTAGCCAAATTTTGCTTATGTTGGTAATGTAAAGGTAAGCAGAGCCTAGATTACGTCTGCTAAATTTAGAACATAGTGTGAATTCTGTATGCGTATATGCTTAAAATGTGCTGAGGTGAACAGTGAGACTTGACTATTTTGGTAAAGGCGAGAGACTGGTAGCTGTGTGTTTCAAGACTATTTTTAGTCTGCTAGAATGCAAGTGGCTTAATTTAGTACTCCGGTAGGTCCCCTAAGACTAATCCTGTGATGTGGAAGCAATTTATCTTTTACCTCTTGAAGGCAGATAATCATTGCACGTGTATTCAGTGAGCACCTAGGTGTTTTGAACGCACTTTGAGATACTTGGACCCCAAGAAAGCTTTTTCAAGGTAGATCTGTTGGAAGGTAGTAGTAACATATACAACCATAAAAGGTTGTCAACAGACCAGTTGACCCCAGTATTTTGTCTTCAGCAGGTGACTGAAAGCTGATGCTTAGGCAAAAGAGTAAATATATGTTAATTAATCTATATTAAATGTCTGTCTCTTTATGTACATACACAGAATAAACTAAATAGTGATACTTCCCAGCTTCCAACAGTTGGTGTTTTCTAAGCCAGAGGTCGCATCTTTATACATAGTGAAATCTTCATTGTGTTTTGCCTTCAATGAACTCAGGATCTTTCAGCATTCATGACTTGTGGCATTGATCTTCTCTGTATTTCAAACAAATATGTAGTTTTCCAGTGTTTTAATCCTGCTGCTTGCTAGTCTTCCTGGTTTGTTGCCTCGTTTTTCTGTCATTGCAAGTCTCATTAATAACTAATTTGTATTTACTTTCTCTGTGTTGTCAAAGACCACAGAGGGGAAGACTAAAACTGTATATGATACACAAGACAAACAGTAATACGTCACTGGATGATGGCCCGTTATCTAACAAGTGTCAGTTATTGGGGGAGGGGACACCTCACAGTTTTGCTTGTCTTCATATAGAATCATCAAGTGTCTCAATTACTGTTTGTTTTTCAGAGAGAAACATCAGTATGCCAGAAAGGTTTCACTGTCACAGTATATTGAAATTCTGTTGGGATGACCTTGGTTAGAATGATGATTAGTCAGAATGATTGTAATGTGGAGAGATGCAATACCTCTTCCCCGTGACATTGTGTGGTGTGGCAGTTCGTGTTCTGAACAAGTCACTGTCCTCTAATGTGTCTGGTTAAAATTGTAAGTAGTACTAACGTAAGGGTTGCAATAGCCTGTATTCTTATCACTGACATGTAGCAAAAATATTTGTGCCCACATATGATAAGGTCAAAAGGTATACTTGTTATAGATTACATACAACTAATTAGATTTATTTGATACCATTCACCACAAGGCCACAATTTCAAATATCTGTTTATGGAAGACTAATTTCTCAGCATTTTATAAATAAGGATGAAAGTTGCTATTTGCTATAAGTTGCTATATATACACTATCAAAGCTGCATTACCAGTCAGCTTCACAGGGCACTGCTTTACTGACTATAGAAATTAATGGAACCTATTAAGAGAGATAGTTTCCCAGTTACTTTAATATTATCCTTTTCCCCTGTGAAGTTATGCTTTGGACCTGATGCCTATGAAAGCATCCCTTTGAGTTCTGCTGGCTTAATAAAACAATAAATATCAGCTAATTACCAATATTTTTTTTAACTCTAAATTAGTAGGAGAATAGAATTCCTTTTACGAAACATTAAATCAAATTTCTTAAGTACTAAGTCAATGGAAATACAACATTCTGTACTTCACTGTGTAGGTCAGAGTGTATAACCAGGATGTACCACATTACACTTAAACTATAGCAGATCTAGAAGATGGTAAACAAATTGAGGGCTTGGGGATTTAGATATGTACAAGTGAAACACATTTTCATGCATGTTTGTTTAAAACCTTGAGGCAGAGAAGTACTTCAAAAAGGGAACGGATATGGGAATGTGCATTTGGAAATGTGTATTTTACTTAGTTTTTAAATGTTTAGTTAGGAGTTTTATATGTCAAATATCACAGTGAAAGAAGAAAAGAAATCAATTTAGCACTTCTTTTTCACTAAAATTTTAGTCTGTTCCATTAAACACCAATATCTATTTAACTTGACTGTGTAAGGATTTTTGGATCTTGGGATCTTTTTTTCAGCTTCAGTATATCTAAAATTCCTTTGGAAAATGTGCTTCCCATAAGTGTTTTTGTTGGGAAAAATGTGCCTTTTACAATCCTAATCAAGAGAACAATAGCTGAACTATTCATTTAAAAGACTTGTTTGCTAGACTTGTCATAGTAATAACAGAAAATGAGTTTATTAAAATCTTGATAACAGATGATACCAGTTCTTTGACATTTTATTTTGCTTTGAATTTTTTTTTTGTCTCAGTGGTTTTCTTTTACTTTTAAAAGTTGTAGGGATAACAGGAGTACCAGTTAGCTATAATTATTTCCAGATTCTATGATATCTCACAGTTCTGAGGTGATGATGACCTGATATCAGAGGAAAGAAATATAACTGGGACACGCGACTGTCTAAATTAGAAATACTGTTATAGGCAGCATTTGATTTTTGTAGGCAAATGTCTTCTCTGACCCACATAAAAACTTACAATATTACTTCTAAAATGCATTGACTGATCTTTTTAGTCATTAGTCAAGCACTAATATATAGGCAGCAAAGACGTGTAATGTCTCAGTGCCCAGCAAAACCCACTAAGGATAAGCATCTCTGGAGCAAAAGCCAGCATGTTCGTGTTAAGCGTTGCAGATGTTGAAGTAGTGGCAAAGGAAGGAATGGGATGGACAATCCGGAGGCTTTCTTCTCTATAAATATTCATGGAGGGAATGTGAGAGAAGAGTTCATGGAAGAGGCTACTAGCTTTTATTCCAGCTTCTTACGGCACGTTGTACAATACAGTTAAGTAGTCCCATTGAGGATATTTTCAGTTCAATCATTGTTTGCCTGCTGTTGTTTCATTTCTAGTGTTCAGAAGGAGTACTCACATGTATTTCTGTGACCATTTGTACGTGATGAATTGTTAATATTTGCTTACTGTCTTTCAGCAAAAGCAACATCTTGTGCATTGGTCTTTAGCAGGGTAAATTGAAGGGGGCAAAATCAGTTGTGTGTAGCACTTTGTTTCGGTTTTGGTATGGTTTTTTTGGTTAAATAAAGTATTTGTGGCCTAGCCATCTACTTGATTTCAGGCTGTTGATAGAAAGCTGAAAGCAACTGTAATATGGAGACATTAATTAAGTACACTTTAACCATACAACTTTACTGTACAAGTTCCTGATGCAGATTTTCAAATTGCACTTGAAAATTAGACTAGTTACAACCATTTTAGGGCAACTTTAATAGAACAAGAATTATTTCATAGAGTCATTATATGTGGTGGTCAAATATAATAACAATCAATTGTATTATAAGAATAAATAATAGAATTATAGATCCCCTGCTATTTTTTGACAAAACACATTTGTAAAACTAAGTCATGATTTATTTTTTTTCTTCCAAAGAGCATAATCTGTTGGGTTGATGTCACTTCCTTCAGCTTGATTACATTAATTAGGCAAAAAACATGTGAGATTCAAGAGGTTCCATGTTTTTTTTCCCTTGTCAGTTTTATTTTTTTTATCTTGAGAGCTCAAACTAAGATCCACTTTCAGATCAATTGCTTGTTTTCTTTGTAATAAAATTGTCTTTTTTTAAAAAAAAAAAAAGCTGTACCAGGTATTTAGCTCTTGTGATTGCAGAGGACAGAGTGACAGCAGGAGTACTTAATTAATTTTACTTAAGGAATTGATAACTGAGTGATTTTAGGTGAACTGCAAAATGCCAGGTGGCATTGGGAATAATCATGAGATCACACAGCTGCTGACTTTATTGACAAGAGGGCATGGCTAGCATCTGCTGATGCTCTTGCATTTGTTTCCAGATATTTGGGGAAATGGGTTGCTATTTGTCAAAGTTTAAGACCAAATAACAGTGTGGAGACTATAAATGAATTTGGATACCAAAGCATTTTAATCTCAGTTTATGCAGTTCACAAATTGCATGACATCCATGTTCTGCAGGGTCTGACGTGGTCCAGGAGAGAAGTTGTGGCTTCAGCTGTGCGATACATAGTTGAAGTGCAGGACCATGGTGCATCTCCCAGAGTCTCCCGTCTGGCATCCATTGAATATTCTCTAGGTGCATTGGTTATAGGATTGAGTAGAGAATATCTGCTTCGTCACCGGTCCATTTAGTTTGCAGTGCTGTTTTCTGACTTGTTGTTGTTGACAGGGTTGTTCAGGATGCTTCTGGACCTATTTGTACTTCTTGATGATCAGCAGGTTCTTTGCATAGTTTGGCTACCTCTTTCCTTGAGCATGCAAAACTTGCCAGGGTTCATTCTGCTGTCTGGAGGAAGAGATTGGTCACATTTCTTCTACTTTACTGAAACAAGTGGTTGGTGCAAGTTCACAGGCTTATGCTAACAGCTATGCTAACTAGGCCTAACTTGTGTGAACTGCTGCATTGCTTCATTTGAGTGTGGAAAGGGTGCGGTTAGACAAATGGAAAAACTTAGTGTTGGTGTATTGGTGAGGGAAGAGAACAAGTGCAAATTTGAGACTTGAGACTACGTTATGTTTGACTTTCCTCCCTCTCCCCCTTTCTTTGACTTTTATTTCCATTCTTGGGTGCCTTTAGAAGCAAAACAGAAATAGAAAATGATCAGTAGCTTCACAGTATCATCAATCTAGCGAGGTTTAAAGAAGTTTTACTATGTTGCAGAAAAATTTACTGAATTTTTGTGCTATAAAGTATCTTCTAATCTTTCAATGGCATTCCTAGCTCCTTGTTCCATTTTTCTACCAAGTCGTATCACAGGGGGGTGTGTGTGTGTGTGTTTAGTGAACTTCTCAGTGTAATTAATAGTTTCGGCTGTTCAAGCATATTCCTACATGTATAGTTTACATCCCTTAAGCTTCTTTCAGGTAGAGGGAATAATAAAGTAATTAATTTCTTTTGTATATTTACTTTTGCTGCCAAATACTAGTAAATGCAATTGGTAAGCTGCTTGCCAGATGGAAATAAGATTAAATTACTCATTTGCTTCCTGTGAGAATATAAGGGCATTTGTTCACTGTGGGTAAAGACTTGATAGAAATTGGAGATCAAGGCTCAGGTTCAAATAGGCTAAAGTTCACCTAAATCTCTGCTTTCTCCACACTGTAATTCAATGTACTCCTTTTTGTCTCCCTTTAATTTTCATCCTCATCATGTTCATGACTCACAGTTTTTACTGTTAATTCTTCATTAAAATTATTTGCTGCTTATTTAAAAAAAGGAGAAGGTTAATATGAGAGGAGGGCCATGAGGATGATCAGAGGGTTGGAGCTCCTCTGCTATGAGGACAGGCTGAGAGAGTTGGGGTTGTTCAGCCTGGAGAAGAGAAGGCTCTGGGGAGGCCTTATAGCAGCCTTCCAGTATCTGAAGGGCACCTACAAGAAATCTGGAGAGGGACTTTTTACAAGGGCATGTAGTGATAGGATGAGGGGTAATGGCTTCAAACTGGAAGAGGGGAGATGTAGATTAGATCCTGGGAAGAGATTTTTCAGTAAGGGTGGTGAGGCACTGGCCCAGGTTGCCCAGGGAAGTTGTGGATGCCCCATCCCTGGAGGTGTTCAAGGCCAGGTTGGATGGAGCTTTGAGCAACCTGGTCTAGTGGGAGGTGTTCCTGCCTGTGACAGGGGGGTTGGATCTAGATGGTCTTTAAGGTCCACTCCAACCTAAACCATTCTCCAATTCTATGATTTCAACTCAGAGTAAAATCCTTAACAGCTCCAGCAGCATTAAGTAAACTTGTATGTATTTCTAAAAAATTTATCATGACAACTTTTAGTGCCATTCAGTAGCTGAATTAATGAACAGGTGTAGAATGGGAGTTTTAAAGAGCCATGCGT
Source organism: Burhinus bistriatus (assembly GCA_013397275.1). NCBI lineage: Eukaryota > Metazoa > Chordata > Aves > Charadriiformes > Burhinidae > Burhinus > Burhinus bistriatus. Next base: position 110,549 of record VYXH01009013.1, read on the forward strand.
GCTTACTTTTTTGGCTACAGAAGTACAAAAGTACTGGTAGTAGAATTTTGTTCTTAATTATGTCTCTGAAGTATTTCGCCATGTTTGTGTATGTTCTTTGGCATGATTATCAGTAGTCTTGTTTAATGTATTTTAAACTTATATAATACTTTGTTTAGTGTTGCCATTTTTTCTTTAAACCCTACATGGGTTTCAAGCAGTGCACTTTCTGTGAGGTTAAATTAGTTCCCAACTGAAGGTATCACTAAAGGTACACGCTTGAGCTGCACGTGTGTTGCATAATGTGAGACAAACAGAAAACAGTCCCTTGCAGCATGTTGCATCAGCTTTTTTCCTCCAACACTGATAAACAAGTATGTTTTTACTAACAAAATAGAACTCTAAATTAAAAAAAAAACCAAATGACGTTATATAATGTTGGTGTTTAGACCTGTATTTTCTGGTCTGCAAAGACACATCTGCCTATGCTAAAACTACCTTTTCCCCTTTTGCTTTATCATACTGTCTCTCTTTCCTTTTCCCTCTGTCTGCTTGAGGTAGATGGTAAAGAACAGTAAACTTGACCAAAACATTCTATAGGTGTAACCCATGTGAGATAATTATGTCTCAGTGGGAAATTTGTCATTTCAATGACTTAATTGTTTTTTAAAAAATGCTTGCTTCCTTCTTACTTCTTCCTAACTGAATGGGGAAATAGTTTTAAACAACAAAGAGTATAATTTCCTCCATTTCATCAAAACAAAAAAATCCAGACATGTATATGTGCCTGTGTGTATGCGTATACATGTGTACATATATATTCCAGATAAGTCCAAATATTAATCTACGTATATTTGTGTGAAAAGGGATTAACTTTCAAGAAGAAAACCAGATGTAGGGTAGGGGATTTAAAAATGTTCTGCATCAACACAACAGAAGTGCATTAACATTGTCAGTTATCACAGACGTGGTGATCTGAAATATGAGAGGACAACCTGACAGGCCCTTTTCAGTCTGAAATCTGCTCTGGTGGTACACAGGCTTCTTTCATGTGGTGACTAAATACTTGGGCTCCTGGACTCTCTTACTGAGAACTTGTGAAGGTGATATTAGTCACTTCTGCAAAGAGTGACTTGCTAGAGTACCTGGACAGACTTAACAGCTTACTGGAGGATGCTGCCATCATTCCAGGGCTGTTAATGCAGTGGAGGACTGGCATAAACTTGATTAGTGAGTATGTTCTGGGAAGTGAAACAAGTGAACCATGAATTTGGAAGGCTGAATTTGGATCAAGCCTGATTTAAGGTGGGAAAAAGCTAGTCATGCTCTGAAACGATAGAGGCAAACTCAGAGGTGGGATGGCAGGCACAGCAGGGATTTGGGTGGGAGGTGGACCCTGTGGAATAAAGCTTCAAACTTGAAAGCTGATCTGTTTCTTTCAGTGTCCTACTGCTTAACTGGTTGTGGTCAGAAAGTATGGAAATTTCCCCTTTGCTACACCTTTTTTTCTAAAATATCACCGTCTTTGTTACGGAAGGCTGGATGTGACTGGCTCCAGGTACTGTCTGTAAGACTTGTTGGTTTGAAAACAAGTTGATTCTGAAGGAAGATGTAAGCTAGTGCCATTATCAAAGTGCTGTAGTGAATAATCACAGCACTAAACTCAAAGGTCTGTATGAAGTAATACAGATGCTTTAGCTTCCAGATTGATGTTTTGGATTTTTTTGTCATCTTGCTTTTTTGAGCTACCCTATGTTGACTGCTATAAAATCTGTTTTTCATCTCTCCCTCTGATTCTGTGGCATCAAACCAAAAACCGTGTCTCATCTTTAAACAGGCACTTGTGAAAGGAGTACCTGAAGAGGGTTGGGAGGTTGGTCAGCAATAGTATATTGATTCTGAAATGTATCAAGTAGCTATTTATTTATTTATTTAAAATTCTGTAATCCATGGTCCTGTCACAGTCAAGTCACTGCTGAAATGGGCTATGCGGTCAGAGTGACAGAGAGCCATGAACAGAAGAGGAAAGGGCATGGCTTTTGATAGCTCTCTGATGCTTAATGTAATCTTAAGCATGGTTAAACTGTGGTGGAGAAATTCTAGTAATTTAATGTCTCTGTGCCTGAGTATTAGGTTGTTGGTAAGATTAGTGCTGATGCTGAATTGTGGCTTTGGTGCGGTCACATAAGCATCTGGTTTGAGTATTTCTCCATGTTTTTTTGTAAATTGGTGTAAAGCTAACTTAGTCTTTAAAGGCTCATGCTTGAGAAGGTGAAAACCTTTGCAAAGAACATCTTCTCTATTCTTTTCCAAATTGAAAGTTTTAATCTAACCCAGACATTAAATATTTATTAAATGGATAATTTGTAAGTGATGGTGTTACAGCCCTTAAGGCTTAAGCAGGTAAGAGTAGCCATCGTTTGTTATAAAACTTTTGAACATTTGGTCTTTTGGGTTCTAAAAATGGTTACTAGTTTCACAACTGCTAGAAGAGTGCAATCTGGAAACAGGTGAGGAAGGATAATAATGAAAACCGATTGTTTGGCCTGTACGGGCAGAGGTCCTGTTGCGAATTCTAACTTGACCCATCCTCTGTGTCTCTTTCTGTAACATATTGTATGCTTAAAAGCTGAATGTCCAAACCCACTTTTCATCTTTTTGGTACTGTAGTAGCTGAGTAACTTAATACGTGTTTTGAGTTGGGCTCATGTAATACCTTTGCCCTGGAACTCTTGCTCACAAAGGTGTTTCTCTCACTTGCTGTGTCTGATCAGCTGTATGTGAATTACCACTGTAGGATGAACATTACCTTTGTGTGGGGTGACATTTGGTAACAAAAACATCTGTATCTTCAGTTTTCTTTTACAACTTCATATTTTTGTTACCTCTACTGTTTTGAAGCCACAAGACTGAAATGATTAACACTGGCTTTGTGTGTGTATTGTCTTAGCTGATTACAGAACAGGTTTGTGTTTAGTGTCCACGATGAATGTGTCAAGTGTAGTACTCTGTGAGCTGATTGTGAGGTTATGTGTTGGTCAGCACTTTAAAGACCCAATCACATATGGAAATCTAGAGGGTTTAATTCTTAAACAGATGAAGTTTGGAACAAGTCACTCATCTTCTTGAATCATTTCTTGCACTTGTCTTAACAGGCACAAATCTAGGCTTTTCAGTAGCTTCTGTTCATATAACAGAACTCATAATATTTATTGCCTTCTTATGGGACAACTACTTTTTAACTCTTGAGTGTTTTTTGTTTTGTTGAGCACCTGGGTTTATATCTTTGTTTAATTGAGAACGTAAGGGTGTGATTATTTCATGGAGCGTCACTTCAGGATTTTAAACAGTAGTTTGTTATAGTTAAAGGGTCAGTGATGGTGAGAAATTTGAGTATTATCTGTATATTATTAAGCTGATGTGTAGCTCTGTCCTTTTACAAATACAAAGCAAGCTGGTCATATTATATAGTTAAGCTTGCAGAATAATGGCGGGGCAAGGGGATAGCAAGTATTGTGTTGTTGTTGAATCACCTTTTTTGTTTAGCTTTTCCTGTTTTAAGCTTTTTAGAGGTAGCTGAGGATAAGAGAACTACCTTGTACTAGCTTAGTTTATGCTGCTACGAAAATGCACAAGGTAAACTAATTATTCAAGTGGTGTAAACCCGGTAGAATTATTTTATGCCAGATGTTTTCCTGTTTTTTTGTTTGTGTTTTTTTTTTTTAAGAGGTTGAAACTGAGGCTTTGGTGTTGTTCTTCAGCTAAAAATGAACATCTTTTCGTATGAGATAGCTGTAATAAAACCCATACTGATGAAATTAGTACAGCAGAAAACAATGCTCAGAGAAGAAAGGCATATTCAGTCTTGTTAAAACTTTCTCTTAATTTGACTTTCAAGTTTTTCAGTTACTTTTGAATGACTTAAAATGTTCATTAGTTTTAATTAACATGAAGCACGTTACGTTTCTGTTCCTTCAGTGCCAAATATGTTATGTGATATTTAAAAGGAAATAAATCCTTGTTAATAGATTTAATTAATACTTAAGAAAATTCTGTGAAAGTTAAGTATGTTAAATTATGCAAAAATCAGCATATATTTTAAATATTTCAATGCCACGTTAGTTTCTATATAATTTTAAGTACTGAATATAAAGGTAGTGATCCCTGCTAATTTAAAAAAAAAAAAAAATCAATTTAAAGTATGTTACTTTCTTACTTGGTTTTTGCTCTTTACCAGTGACAACATAAGTAATTATTAAAAACATACTTCTATGTAGTGTGATAAATCTCAAATGATCTATCTTATTGGGTTTGGATGAAGAACTTCATATGGTATTTGAATTATTAATATTTCAACAGAGGACACTCGTGCTTTGAGCTAACACCAAATGACTGTATTTTTAAAGGTGCTTGGAATAAACTGGAGCTGAAGATAACAAATTTTGTTGGTTAAAATACATAAATATAATTTGATAGTGCTTGGGAAAACTGGTCATTGTCACAGTAACGTTTTCATTTCACATTCCTCCTGATTTTGTAAATTTACTGTGTTTCTTTGGATATTTTACAGTATGTTGAGGCAGTGAATTCATTTTGCCTTGAACTGATTCTAATTAGATGCATTATCATGGCTTTCTAGCTGAGTTGGTCTTAGTCTGTTAGATTTAACAGTTGTAATAATGAATCAGAATTTAATAAATTCATTCTTTACAGCTAAAAAGGCAGTAGAAGAATCGGAAGAAAAGAAAACAGTTCAGTCAAAGAAAAGGATTAAAGAATTAAGAGTTTTGGATGGAAAAACCGCACAAAACTTATGTAAGTGATGTCAAATGCATTAGGTGACTATCTAATTAGCATGTGCACACGATTGTTCTTAAATGTTTTCTTTCTTTTGTATTTACATGTGCAATATTCTTTTTCTAAAAACTGGCTATTGTGAACATGAGTCTTAAGTTTAGAAGTGGTTTACCTACGTATAATTTGAATTCACTATACCACTTGGGAAAACTTAAAGTAACATGGAAAAATGATGTAGACTTAAATGTTAATGAACTATTTTATTTTTTTTTTGGTAACAAAAAATTGATTCTTTTATGAATTGCTTTAGACTGGAAGTATAAGGGAAGCCTTAGTGTTGGTAGGTTTTGTGGTTTGGGATTGAGAGGCCATTCCTAATGGTTCTTTCTGGTTAGAGCAATGGAGAAAGAGAGCTTGATGGAAGTTAGACTTTTAACAAGAAATGTATTATGAAATAGGATACGTTAGGTGCAAATACTACTACTATAAATTATAAGGAAAACAGGCCCACCTCATATTTTTAGTTGCTTCTTCTCTCTTTAATTATGGAGGGAAATCAATCATTGACAGTAGTAGATTCTTTTATTTGAATTAGAAATACCATAAAATGTCACTTAACCGTCTATGCCTGTGGCAAATGAAGTGAGTGAAACTAAAATATGTGCATTGTTTATTACCACATCCATGAGCACATTTTCTTAAGCAGAAAATGCACTATGACACAAGTGATATAAAACTTAAAGTTTTGAAAATATGAATGCAGGAAAATCAGCCATTGTAGTAAGGTTGAATATACAGCAACTTATTAAAATAGTATGCTAACCCATCTGTGTTAGGATACTTTGTAGTTTATTGAATGGGACTCTGTTGAGATGTTATAACAACCTGAGATCAAACTGCTTTGAAAACTCCCAGCTTTGAAGGGTGTACAAGATATGTTGTCTCTTGTAGAATTTCGGTTATCCTAAAAAGTGGTAGAGTTTGGGTATTATTATTTTTGTCTTTACCAAGCTTTTCATTACCCTTTTGATGTGGAGTTTTTTCTAGAATGTCACGTAAATGTCACTCAATCAATTGTAAATGCAATACAGCTATTCATACATGGTTATGAAAGAAAAAAAATAATAGCTAAAGTCTTCTAGGGACTGAGTAAGTCTGAGTAGTAATGCATATTTATTGCCATTCATAAAAATAGGACTTTAGTGCTAGAGATAAGTAACGCTGCTAGGGAGCAACTGAGGATGATTAAACAGTTAAAACTCCTATCATAGTGTCATTTCTTAGGAGTAAAATTCATAAATTGAACTGCAATAGTGTGGCTTATCTACTGTTTGTTTTATATAGAAAACTTCTTCATTGTGAAACATCTTAATTTGGATCAGATGATTTCTGAGTTGCTAGAAATTGTTTGCCACTTTGTATCTTTTTGATTCTAATTACTCATTACTGAATTTCAGCAATATTTTTGGGTTCTTTCCGTTTGCCTTATGAAGAAATAAAAAATATAATCTTAGAAGTTGATGAAGAGAAGCTGAGTGAATCCTTGATTCAGGTATGTGAAAAGGTTTCTTGTTTTGTTCGTAGTTTGTTTTGTACATGAAAATGCTGTAAAGGTGTAAGAATTCAGAAGTAATAGTATAGAGTTTTCTAGGCATCAGCTACAAATGTATCAGTTGTGTTTACAATTTGGTTTTTTTTTTTCATTTCACGTCTGCTTTTGAATATGGTTGATTATAGCAGTAAAACTGTCTTTAAAAGACACTGGTAACAAAAGTACTTTTGAATCTCTAACTTTATGATGTTTCTTCTTCAAGAGGAAATCTCTGATAATTCTAGTTTTTCAGTTTTGAAGGCATTTACCAGATTTAGGCTAATGGATAATGAAGTTTCATCAGTCGTCTTGTGGAAACAACTCTTCTTGTCACTAGTGATAGATAAGAAGCTACCTGAATGTTTCAGGATACTGCTACAACCCAAGAACCACCTGTAAATCAAGCCTGCTCTCAAGCTGGTGTGGATATCTTGAACCCAAAATATCTCAACTGGAGAGAAGTATTGGAATACAGCTTCTTTACATCCCTCTCCGATTTCCTCACAGTAGGAGGAGAGCAAGTGTGTACACTGCCCCTCGTGATCTCCGGGGAGCGACAGAGAGCAACAGAAAAACATGTAAACCTAAAATGCTGTACAGATGTAGCACAGCAATGATACTGGTGTTGAATGGACTCCTTTTAATATCATACACAGATTCACATTCTAGTTGACATACTGGGCTTCTATAGTTTCCTCCTTCCCTGTCTCCTGCTTGCACCCCTGTCCCATTCCCCCAAGACTTTCTTAAATGAATTTCATCTTCCTTTCTTGGACTGGGAAAATGGTTATTCAGGTACACCGGGCTAACTGCGTTACCAGGTCTCTTCAGTATTAGTTACGTGATTCATAACTTCTTCAAATTTTAATATGAGTGTTTCTTAAGAAAATTACTGTTGCAAAACATACAGTGTAAGTGGAATTATATTTCTCAAATTAAATTTGCTTGTCCTTTTTATGCAGTTTTTCTTGTGTCACCAAGGCCTCTCTGTATTTCCTGAGTTTTGTTTTCTTGAGGCTCTAAAGGAAAGGCTGCAGTTTTCTCATAGACCTCAAACTATTGGACTCCCAGCACTACATACAGTTATATTTTCTTATAGTGTCATATTCTGAGACTTACACCACCTAACCTAATGTGTTTGAAAATACAGATTTGATATCTGAAATTCTCATTCATATTTCATTTGGGATAATTCTTGATTTTTTTTTTTAAATATTTTTTTTTTAATTGCTATGGCATAATGTTTTTGGAAGTTCCCATTTGACGGGAAATTCTTTCCAGTCTGAATTTTGTGTTTCACTGTGATGTCCTGCTTCAGGCCATGTCGGCATGGAATTAGTTGGGTTTAAGTATGGGCCCTAAAATTAGAGACAAAAGATTTCCGATATATATATGCGTGTGTATTTACATTGCTGAAAATACTATCTTTGGCCACTGAGTAAGTCTTCTCACAAGAAACTACAGCACACAATACATAGTATTTGGAAATGAGTAAGTCGTCTTAAGTTTATTGATCAGGGATATCGGATCATTTCATTGAGAAGCCTACAGGATTAGTAAAATCAAATATCATCAGGGAGAAAAAACCCACCTTGAATACCTCAAATGCAAAATAGTTTCATATTGGTATAGTTATCTCTGCAACAAATGTAGAGATAGCTTGAGACCTGGATTAATAGAAATAGTATTTAATGTGTTACGCTGAAGTGTAAGGTCATGATCTTACATAATAGTAAAATGCTGGAAGCTAATGTTCTAATGGTTGCTTATCAGTTGGAAATGATTGAAGAGAAGTAATAGTCTGTGCTCAACAGGACAAGTATAACTACTAGTGGTGTAGCTGTATGTGGAGTGGCTAAGCCCCCACCCAGTCCCAACCACTTTCCCTGGCCTGCTTATCAGGGTGGGGGGCACAGATTGCTCATCCTGGCCTGTTTGCAGAGCGAGAAGCAAGAGGTGGCTTTCAAGCTGCGCAAGAACTGTGCAATAGTAGGTAAAACATTGGTGTGTTATCAACACTGTTTTGGTCACAAGTCAAAGCAGCACCATGTGGGCTGCTATGGAGAAAATTAACTTCATCCCAGGTGGAACCAGTACACCATAAAAAAGGCAAATGTGAGTGCAAGCTGTATCAGGTCAAGTATTTCCAGTAGAGAGGATAATTATTGTAGTTTTGAATAATGCACTTCTAAGACCTTATCTAAAATACTCGGTACATTTCTCAAAAATGAATTTAAAATGGAGAAGCTGAACTTAAAAACTACTTAAGATGATTGAGAGGGATGGAGAAAGTCTACAGAAGGAAGCTACAAAAGATTGGCTTTATTAGATTAGCAATATAAATAGCTGAGAGGGGATATGACTACGTTATAACTGTATGGGGAGAAGAGTGATGTGCATGAGCATTAAGGAGAAAAATGAATCTGCGTAAGTAAAAGGCAATGTTAACACCAGAATAAATGTATATGAATTCATCATAAATGCAGCTGTCTAGAAACTCAGCTGCCTATAATCTTAAAAAAAACTGAGGCTTTGGAGATTGGTCCATTCCTGAAGGGAATGGTGTGGCAGAGTTGCTTCTTGTAGCAAGGAGATTTAGCTGATAACCCAGAAGACATTCCTTCTGTGTTTCTAAAGATACTCTTAGAAATGTATTGGGGTAAATGGGCTGCATCATCTAGTTCATGTTCAGTCTATTCTGGTATATTTTTATTCTAATCTTCTGAGTTGTTAACTAGTTTACCAGTTTACCGGTTTTCAGTACTACTGATTGGAAAAATTTTACAAAGCAAACCTTGCTTTCTTTAATGCTTAGCAAAACTTGTACTTTATGAAAATGCACATGTGGAAACTGCTTTGTTCTAAATATCAAAGCGGTGAAAACCAAATGGGGACAGTGTAACTGAGCATATCGAGAAGTGCTTTTTCAGTTATGCTCCTCAAGTCCTCGTTTCTTGTTGCTTTTCAAACTTATGATGTAATACTTAATAAAATTAATTGGATTAATCAGTTTGAGTACATGGTAGACTATATACTGTTGTAACTCTTCTTTGAGGAAAACACTCAGAAAAAATATTCTTAATTTCCAGTGTGTCTTTGAGATAAATTCTTGTAAAACATACAGTTGTCAAACATCTTGTTTAACAGACTTCAGGACATTGTGACAGTGAATAGTGAGTGATAGTTTCAGCCTTAGATTTCTACTACTGCTTATCTTCAGGTAAACACATCATCATGAATACATTATGAAACTCTCTTTCCTAAAGTGCTGACAAGGGTTTGAGTATGTGATCACTGAATGCTTTAGCTTAATTTTCAGTTATTCAATACAATTAATGAAAATGAACATATTTAAACGTATATATGTAGGAGGATGCAGTGCTAGTAGAGCCAAACTCTCCTTAGAAGCTGAGGGTAAAATGAGTTGATCTGTTAGCTCTAGACTGTAAAGGGGTGTGGATGAAAAAGAAATGATCAAGCGTGCTAATGGATTTTGGTTATGTGGCTGAAAAAAAAAAAGGCAGTTTTAGTAGTAGGTACTTGTATTTCTGCATTGATGGAAAAAATAATGTTTTACAGTAGGTTTATTAATGTGTACTGAAATATACATTTCTGACAAATACTGTGAAATTGTTGATGACAGCATGTCATGGTTTGGTCAATAGTATACTTTAATGCAAATAGGTTAAAAAAATTTACATTACTTAGTTGGTCCATGTCTTTGATCTTTACTAGCAATCAGATGAGCAAGAATGTTTTACAGATCCTTAATTTTGTTTGAAATAGAAATTTGTGGGACATGGTTTTGGGTTTGATAGGAAAGGAAGCATGCTTAGGTTTAAACACAAGACCATAGCTTAATTGTTTAACATCCAGGTGAATTTGATGCTTATCTCTGTCAAGTACATTGAACTTTGCTCACTGAGAAACTCAGTAGCTCCCCAGTGTAGGTGGTTTAAAAAAAAAAACCAAAAAACCAAAAAAAACCAACCAAACAAAAAAGCCCCAAACAAAACGAAACAAATCTCTCTGTAACAGGGACACTTTGTATGAGACTGCTTGTCATCTTTATTTTTCCGTATTAAGATGAGTGAATGTTTGTTTCTTTCAGCTTGGAGATTAAGTTAGCTATCACTTGCAAATTTGACAAGTTAGACTGATGCCTTTCTGAAAGTTGTACCTTAATGCCTGCTTCATCAAGCCTGGCAGAGTGATCAGTAATCAAATTCTATAAGAAATAAGAATATTGCAAGAGTGATGGTAGGATTGGTATGGTCTAAAAATAAGACATGTACCCCTGATAGTACAGGTTTCCTCCCATTAAGATTTTTGTATTTGGAAAAAATATACTTCTAATAGCGTTGGTTGCTTTTCTGATTTGAAAAGGCACATAACTTCTTTTTCATATTAGAGTGTTTTTGTGACATAGACCTGAGCAGTCGTTATCGATTCTCTCATAGTGTCAGTGTGCATGTCCCTTCTATTTTATTCATATCTTATGGGAACACATGGCAATGCACCTTTTCTGGTGGGAGGAGAACCGATGTGCTAATAACCTAACCAGAAGTACTTCAAGTTAAAGGAGCGTGTTTTGAGATGTTTTGCTTCTATGACTAGTGTTGCAGAAAGTATCAAAAGATTTAATTTTTGTAGCTGTAGCACATTACCTTTTCTTCACTAAAGTCTGTGTTGTAATTAAAATGCTATAAAATTGTGTATTCCATAGACACTTTATTGGAAGTAAGCCTTTAAACCTGATGGTGGTTCTGCCATTTACTTATGCAAGTTTCAGAGGGTGGCTTCGTAAATTAGGAACTTCTTGTTGAAGAACATGGACTTACCCCCTTTCTCTTTAATACCAAAATAGTGGGTTTGTGTAGAAGAAAAAATGATTTCTGTGTAAAGGCATTTTTTTTTTCTTAATTAGTTGGTACAGGCATCATTGTGCTGTGGAGCTGTGTGAGTCTCATGTTGATTTTTCAAAAGTTATTAATAATGAAAGTGCACTACTTCTTTGGCCCCATACGCATGTTAAGTGTCTATACATTATCCAGCATACAGAAACAGATTGCCTGCTTTTACTATGTGGTTAGACAATTGCCCTGTCAAAAAATCCCCCTAAGGGCCACAGTGGGAAAGCAGGAGGGACACTGTGTTCACCTAGATCTGGATGTATTTCTGTCTCTCTTCTATAGCTAAATGTTTCCAGCTCAGTCCCTTTGATTCCCTCAGTGGCTAGTGTCACTTGAAATTCCACAGAATCACATTTGCTTTCAAGCTACTACAGTGTTTTGGATCCCATATCCAGTATCCAAAATATTCATTATTTTTGCTTCTTGATTTTCCCTGTCATAAGTCTTTAATAGGAACAAAGGTGGTTAGTGGAGGTCAGAGATGAAGTAAGGGGCACCCTCTGTGTGTGGACAGCCGTAGTGTAATCATATCATTTAACAATATTTTAATTCACTTTGATTTTTTAATGTTAACATTTATGAACCTTTTTGAACAAAAAGACCTGTTGACTCTTGCTAGCTTGCTTGAATGTAAATGCATGCTTTTTTTTCCCTTGAAGAATTACATTATTATTTTGTTTTCAACTAACATATGTATCAAAATTTAAGTACAACCTAAACTTTTACTGAGTATCTCTTAAAGCAAAGTCTTCATCAGCCTTAATATAAATATTTTACATTTAGTATCTCTGTATTTTGAGATGTTAAGTTCATATAATAAATCATACAATTTTCTTTGGGGGCGTGGATAAAATTTCAAGCAAGTTCTGTTTTTTGCCGAGTTCCAGTATATTTGCTGTCCAGAAGATCTGTACGATTTTTAGATGTTGCTCTTTTTTTTTGTGTAAAGTGTTAAGTGAAGTTTGTGCACAGCTATTTTGAATGTCCAAAGGTTTTGCGTTTGTTTTTTTTTTAGGTAGTTATATCATGCTTTACACAGACCAGTTATTTCTTGATTAATATAAAATGAGCAAAATGCAATCATGAGGGGAAAAAAAAGATTGTAGATAGAGTATAATTCTTCAGAGTCTGATGGCATCAAGCAGTTTTGTCTAACTTTTTAATACTGAGAAGGCATTCTTCAAATTAGAGACTGTAACAGAGATGCTGGTGTCTGTATTAAATAGTTACTGGCTTGATTTGGTGTTTATATAGTGTTAAAGCTGCATAAATAAAAAAAAGCTTCCCATAATTTCTTCATGCATTTCCACATTGTGGTATTTAAAGTGTGTTATTTTAAGATCTCAGCTAGTTTAATATAACAAGTTTAATATAGTGCCTTGTTTGTTTTAGAACCTAGTGAAGAATCTTCCTGAGCAGAAGGAACTCAATGCCTTAGCGGAATTAAAGGATGAATATAATGATCTTGCTGAGCCAGAACAATTTGGAGTTGTGGTATGTATTAGTGCAATAATTAACTGAAGAGTTCTATTTTATCAAATACATTAAAAGGAAAAATTTTGGGTTTAATTTATTTTGGTTAGTGTTTTTGCAAGTCCTGTGGTAGGAAAAGTTACCATCTATTTATTGATGAGTAATAATTTAAAAATCTGTGTAAATACATATTAGGTGCTTTTCTGGAAGGGATTATGGTATGCAATTAAGAGCGACAGGTACTTCTGTGCCAGACCAAATCCTTTGTCCGACTGTCTTGCCTTGTATGCAGTTCTTGAATGTTTATTAAATGGTTATGGAGAACACTCTAGGTTCAAGTAGTTAAATTTCCAAGAGTTTGCAAAAGACCCATTAACTCAATGGCATTGACAACTTTGATAAATTTATTCTGCTGTATCAAAAACTGTAAACTGCTGAAAGAGTTAATGTGCCCATAGTATTTCATGTCATGTTTTAACCTCTGGTTAAAAATATAAATGCTCGTGTATATATATTTATGTGTACATGTGTATACACACATATGTGTATGTATGCATGTACATATAATATGTATATATACAATCACATAGAAACTTGCAAAACTGCTCTAGAAGAGGTGTGGATTTGGATTAGAACTGAAACTGTAGATCGTATTCTGTTGCTTTTATTAGTGTTCAATACATGTACCTATTCCAAAAGCAGGGATATCGAGTATAATAATGGCTAGAACCTGTCTCCAAATGAAAATATAAAATTTGCGTAAGTTACCCTGCTATGTGCTGGCAATTGATTGTATTGATACTGAATACTAAGCTAGGACGACACTCTTTCTGCTTCTGGTTTTCCAAAGACCTGATAAGCCCTTAGGCAAATTAGTTCCTGTTTTCACTTCACTTTGTCCATCTAAAAGATGATAATAATCATGATAGCTTCTGTAATGTGTTTAGAATTTATCCCTAACTCCACAGGATCTAGGCTTGCTTTTGGTGGATTTTTATGATGTTACGTACATTAAAATTTATTAAAACAGACATAGATGTCTCTTAAAAGGAAAGAGTGAAACCATCTTTTTACTAAAAAGCTCTGATTTGAGCTTAATTTGGCTTTAGAAGTGCCTTTTGAGTGATTTTTTTTTTTCTTTCTTTTTTTTTTTTTTTTTCTCTTGGGACACACACATATAGCTTGACCTAATGAGATTTTTGTAGAGGATATAGAAAATGAAAGAAGTCAATGACATCTTTTGAAAAACTTTAGGTTACTGATTTTATTTTTTTAAATAAATGGCATAAAGTTCAAAAATGTTTTATTTCAAAACAAAAATAAGGAATTTCGGTAGAAATATGAGATACATTGGTTAGTCTTATTGCAAGGTCTGCAGTAGGAAAACTTTACTATCTGTTTATTGATCAGTAACAATCTAAAAATCTCTATAAATACATATTTGGTGCTTTTCTTGAAGGAATTATGGCATGAAATATAAAAATACAAGTAGACAACATTCATATTAATGTATCTACAATATCTTACAGATCTAGTAAAACATCCATATCTACTGATAAACATGGAAAGATATTATATGTATATATGGATATATTATATGCGTATATCCTATGTTTTATATATATGTGTAAATGTATGTATACTAAAAATCTGTTTAAAAGTACTGGAGGAATACTTTATTCCCTATTTGTCATGTAACGCACACTTTCAGAGTGATTAAAACAAATGTGATGAAATGACAGTATTACTTCCAGCCCTACAGCAAGACGGGCTTTTCATCCCTGGGGAGGAAGGAAGGCCAGAACAATTGCCCTGTCTCTCTGCTTCCTGCCTATTTTTGAAATGGCAATGAGCAAAGGATGCCAGGGAATGATTGAATTACCAAACGAATATTTCCTTATTTCCCTTCTACATAAACAATGCCAAACAAAGTAGGAAATTACTTAGATTTTGTGTGAGGAAGATAACTGAAATGTGTCTAAGGGAAGCACAGAGTGGAAGCAAGCAAGGTGGAGGCATTAAGACAAATGAAGAATCTGATGCCTGTGAATTCTATTCAGTTAACTATTAAAATAAGCACAGAAATTCAGAAAATTGTGGATAATGATCTTGATTTAAAAGAGTCTACAAGACACTTCTCCATTTTACTGCTATAGGTTCCTTAATGTTCCACCCCTGATCTTTACAGCTTGGATCCTTTCTGATCTCAGTTCCTTCTTTTGCCACACATTTCCCTTCTATAAACATCCTGCCTACCTTGTCTCTTCTGCTTCAACCTTTCTCCCCTATTTGGTTTTACTGCATTGCTCTCTATAGCTTTTATATAAAGATATTTCTGGATTAGTATATGGTTTATCTGCATCCTCCCATCATGCTGCTCTGTGGTGGGTAGTAGTAAATTACCCTTCTGCTGAGGAAAGCTGTGACAGTGGCACTGTATTCAATATTCAGCCACCTTTCTGGTCAAGAATGTTTTCCTTATAGACAGTCAGAATTTCTTGAGTGCCACCTTGTATTTTGCTTCTTGACCTGTCACCATGCACCTTCAAGAATCCTCTGGTTCTATCTTCTCTGCACCATTGCTTTAGGTAGAAGCAGATAACAGAGTCAAGAGCAGCTGTTCAGAAAAAAACCAACCCTGGTCTTGTGGATTAACCCTGGTAGGCAGCTAAGCACTGCACAGATGGTTACCTGCTTCCCTCTGCCATCCCCAGTGGGATGGGGAAGAAGAAAGGAAGAGTGAAAGTGAGAAAACTCGTGGGTTGAGATAAAAACAGTTTAATAAGTGAAGGAGAAGTGGGAGAAGAAAGAGAAAACAAAGGCAAAGAAATAAAACAAAGGCAATAACTCAGTCTCACGTGTTGACTGATGTAGAGCCAGTTCCTCAGCAAAAGATGGCTAATCTATCTAGGGCTCCCTCCTCCATGTTTTATTACTGAGCATGATGTTATATGGCATAGGATATCTCTTTGGTTAGTTCAGGTCGTTTGGCCAGTTGTGTCCTATCCCGGCCTCTTGCACACCCCCATCTGTTCACTGGGTTGTGCAGATTGAGAAGGGGAGAAGGCCGTGACGCTGTGCAAACGCTTTGGCGTAGCTAAAGCGGTAGTGCGTTACCAGCATTGCTTTGGTCATGAGTCTAAAACACAGCACTATACAGGCTGCTATGAAGAACAGTTCACTCCATCCCAGCCAGACGCAGTACGATAGGATTAGTCAAAGTTTATCCTGTTACTGCCAAGGTTTGTTTGCTTTTCCTAGGCTTGTGTAGAAGCATATGGGTTTTAAGAATTGAGGTAACTATATCTGACCGCTTATGCAGAGATGATGTGCTGGCTGTTTTTTGTAGATAAAATTATTTCCTCAGTTTCACCCCTGTGCAGGTGGTATTATGGGAGAGATTCATTAATGTCTGCAACTTCATTAATCACCTAGTCTGAAATTTTGGCGGGGCATAGGACAGGCAGGATCAGGTTTTGCTTTTTGCACTGATTTTGGTCGTAGTTGACTAATGGCCTTTTCTTTTTGGGTATATGCTAATATGCTGCTTGAAATGAAGGACTAAAAATAAATTTAAGGTGTAATTATTAAAGGTATCAAAAGGCTGATCTAAGACAGTGGAAATGTTTTTCATAAAGTAAAGAAAACCTGCAAAAAAGTCTATTTCATTATTTGCTGCTCACTTAGCTTCCTCTGGATTGGCAAGTATGAATTCAGGAAGTGCAAGAATATAACTGACACTCTTGTTTAACTGTTTGTATGTGAATTGGCTGCACAATGAGTGTAAATAGTGCAAAAAGTAAGTTTTCTCATAGTAAAACACTGAGATACTACAAAACTTAAGTATATGACAACACTTGGAGAATGTTTTTGTTCTCATATTTTGAAGAATATTTACTGCCAATTCAGAAGACCATAGGTTAGAAGGAATAGTTCTTTTGCTTTGTCTTGATGTAGTGGTAAACCAGAAGCATTTAATGAAGTTGCCAGTATACGAGTAGTGTGTATTAAGTATATGTCGATAGTAAGTATTCTTAGTACACTTTTTACCAGAGTTTGAATTCATGTCAATTTATGTCTTACTGATAGATATCTGAAAACCACTTGAACTCAGAGCAGTAGCCTTGGGTTTTTGCTGCTGTTGGCAAGTTTACTCATTTTTTTAATCAGATGTCTATCAGTTAGATCTAGTTCCTACTCTTATTTCCTCATTCTTTTTATATAGTAGTATGGTTTGTTTCTTTCTTGCAATGTTGAATTCTGATTCTGTTGGCAGTTTCTTTCCCAGAAAATTATACAAATATAAATGAAAGTCACTTGGGAAACTACAATCTCTATTGGTTGTCTTATATAACTTGGGATTGTGCATTTCTCTGACTTCTGTATACTACTAGATTCAAACTAAATGGTCCTTGGTTTTAACAAAACATTGTATTGGAAAAAGTCATAAAAGTATCCTTATTTTCTGGCAGTACTAATACAGTCATGATCAATTTTTGTTGATGCATTCTTTTGAGGAATGGCCGACTACAGAAAGTTGAGAAAGAATTTAAAAGTATTTACTGGTACATAAATTAGAAAAAAACCTGCTTTATCAAATATCTCCAAATGGTGACGTTTGCCTCATGAAGGAACTGAGTTTCCTGAAGCTTGTCTGCTTATTCAACTTTACCGTCTGGTTTAATAAAAAAAAAATCTTAATTTCCTTAGGGGTAGTGATTCTGTCTTGTTTTTAGAGTCCTCTAACTACATTAATACTACCAATATGCTGGTTTTGTTTCTGATTTTGATTTAATTGAACGGTCCATTAAAGTGAAAGAAATGCAGCTGAACTTAAGCTCCTTACTTGACTGGAGTCCTTTTTTGCTGTGTGTTGAATTAATTTCAGAGTTTTGCATTAGTAATAATCTTAACCTTGATGCTAAGAACAACATGTTTAGGAATAGAAGACTACAGAAAGACTACGTTAAGTAATATTTAAAATGTATACCCTTATTTGTATGTAAATTTAGATATACTAATTTTTAAGAGATGTTAACTGGATAATCGCTGTGCCCATCAAATTTAATAAAGGTTGGAATAAGTTATTTTAAATTTGTGTAGAAAACCCATGCTTAGTAAATGATTAACTTATTAGAAGAGACTGATTAACTTAATATTCAGCTGATCTGTAAATGAAAATTAGAATTGGATTTTCATTTAGATGAAATGTTAAAATCAATTATATATTCAAATTAGTTACTGGAACTGTTTTTGAGGTTATATGCTGGGATCAAAAAAGGGAAGACAACTTCATATAAAGAAAAGTTTGTGTTGATGTAGAGCAAGAAAAAATAGATTAACTGAATCAGTTGTAGAACATTAAATAAGCTAGAATGTTCTCTGATTTTTAAATGTAAAACTTGTGTTTGAGTTAATTTTTTTTGTCATGGGAACAGCTGCAACTTCAATAAGGCTACTTGCTTTCAATTTCAGTGCCAGTTGAGCAGTTTATGTATTATATAGCACAGATGAGACTTACGCTTTTAAAGTGTGAGTATCAACCATTTCCTGTCAACTCACAAGACAGGCTAAAAAAAAATGAAAAAATTTTGCAGTGTTAGTGGTATTTGAACTTGGAGAACTTCACCCACTTACCTTTACCACCAACTGTGAATTGAAGTTGACTTAAGAAGAATATTACCACTTTTAAAAAGATAACCCCACAATTATGCAGTTCAAGTTTTAATTAATAACTCTTTAGTGAACCACCAAAACCAAGTGACTGGAGGTTACTAAAGAATTCTCGTTCTGGTGTGCGTTTTGGAAAAGTGGGAGGGTTGTTTTGTTGGCACCTAGTGACTGCAAAACTTTCCTGCAGCTGGTAAGAACTGGTTTATCAGTAATTTCATTGTTAATGCGAGGGGATATAAGTTGCACTGACTAGCTGTAGAGACTTGCAGATTCTGTGACCCTGTTTGCTGTATAGCCAGGATTAGCTATCCTGAAGGGTCCTTGCTGAGAGGTAGACAAATCAGCAAGACTTGTAGAAGTTTATTGCACCAGCATTGGTTTAGTCATTCAGTCATTTTAATTGAATTTATTTGCCACTTGGATTGCCTCGTTGTAATTTCTAGAGCTGCTGAAGAGTTAATTCTTCTAGAACATTATTAGGGGAAAAAAAAAGGGCAATTGTTTAATGTATTATAGGTAAGAGCCTGAGTAACTTGACAAATTTGTATTATAGGATTGTTAGTGCTTTTCCTTAGGAAGTGAGACAAATTTAATTGTGCTTTATGCCTCTTTCTCCAATAACCTTTGAACCTAGTTTTAACACAGGGCTTGAGAATTGAATGATGGTAATAAAGAACTGAGTAAAGAACTTGATTAGGTAGAGAAATCAGACAAGGACCTTTATGAAAGCCCAAAAGGGGAAACGACATGCAGTCCAGTGCTCACAGTTAGCTGGGGAAAAAAAAAAAAAACAAAACAAAAAACAAACCACCAACCCTGTTTTCTTGCTGCTTTAACTGTTTGAGGTGGAAGCTAATGCTTGCTGTTACATGCCCCCATTTGAACGCGTTATTTCTTATATGCCTTTGACACTAATTTTGTAAAATATAAACAATTTGACCTTTTTCCAAGTGAATATAATCTTTGCACCTTACCTATTTTCAGAAGATTCCCCTGAGTTCAATACATTTATCAGCCATTGAACACATGTATTTAGAAACATGCATATGAAAGAGAAACTGGGGCAGGGTGGGGAAGGAGGAAATAAAATAGCAGTTTTGGTCATCTGCCATTGATACATAAAGAGTATAATGTATGTAAAACAACCCACTTGAAACAGCTCTTATGAAATTGTCAAGATACTTTAAAAATATTATGCAGATTAGGAAATGAAATTAAAACTTACTGCTGGTTTGGTAGTCAAACTGCCTTGCAAAGCAAATAAATGGTCAGTGTTCCATGACACTTCACAGCACTAAACAAAGAAAGTACAAAGGGTCTGAAGTGTTGTAAAGGATTATTCACAAATGTTTAAGTTGCACTGTTCTGTTGGCTTAAACATGTTTTGTTGCACTCTGTTTTCAGGGTCTAAAGCTTTTGACAACTTTTTTCTGTGCCGTATTGAATAAAATCAGTAATTGGAGATTGTTGTACAAAAGTTAAAGCAAGTTATGTGATTAATTTTAATTTCCATCTACTGCAGCTCAGTGAAGGTAGATTCTTTCAAGGCAGATGTTTTCAGTATGATATTTCTGAAACACAGAATGATTAGAAGAATAACGTTTCAAGACTTTGCATGATGTTGGCTTATAGAGGCTGACTGAGAAATGTGTGACAATGGAGATGTATACAAAAAGATTGCAAGTTATGCTGAAACACTTCTTTTCTGATCCTTTCC
The DNA here is from genome assembly GCA_013397275.1 of Burhinus bistriatus. Taxonomy (NCBI): domain Eukaryota; kingdom Metazoa; phylum Chordata; class Aves; order Charadriiformes; family Burhinidae; genus Burhinus; species Burhinus bistriatus. The sequence goes on from VYXH01009013.1 coordinate 130,692, forward strand.
TTTTCCTTGTTCCAGTCTGATCATATGAATTGTTGGAGACCATCTGGATTGCTTTCATATTTATGTTCATTTTAGTATGAATTGATCATTATTCAGGCCACCCAAGTCTTTCCTGTGAAAGTTGTTGCTGTTGCTTCTGGGAGCTGTCTGGTAGATAACAGCAGTAGAAAACCCATGGATCCTCATGGAGCCATGCTAAAGCTTTGGGCAACAGAGACATAAGCACATAAAAAATCTTTCTGTTTTGATAAGCAACACCTGTGACTTGCCACATAACAGAGCTTTCCTTTTAGGGCGTGACAAAGTGCTTCAGGAACACCACTGATAGTGAATACATTGGGGGAGAAATCTTTCTGTATTCTGCTAATTAAAATTAGGAGTTAGATTTGGAAGGTAATCATTCCTGCATTTAAATGAAAATTTTTAAGTGGATTAAAAATTTTCACTACATATTTTTCTCTTAGATTTAAATATATCTTGTGACTATCTCCTCTGATAAGTAGGAGGAAGTATTACTGATGACTTGTGTAAAGTACAAAAGACATGGACATAATTTGGTAGCTAGTCTAATGAAACTGGTCTTTGGGATTTAAACTAATGAATCACCTTTGTAGATACTTTTCAGTATCTCTGTCACTTACCATTTTACAATGCTGTGATTTATAACCTCCCATCGTATTATCAGATCAGGAAGGAATTTGTCCTATTCTATCTTTTGCAAAGTATATGAAACATAAAGGTGATAGTATCTTGGGCAATATTTTTACAAGATTTGTTTGAAAAGACAAAAAGACAAGAGGTTGAAAAGCAGGCAGTGTGTTGCCTACAAAACATGATGTCATGGGATCAGAACTGAAAGAGTATACCAGAAGTATATCCTTCCTTTAGTATCTCTGGGTATATTGCTTTTTTTATATAGAACTTATTGTCATGAATTGCAGCCGAAACCTCTTTATCCACCTCCTGAATCTGATTAATCTTTGAGATACACAGTTTGGGGCTTTTTGATGGTGTGAACTTGAAAAGTCTTAGGATCAAATATATATCATAGTGTGTCTTTAAAATACCTTAGAGCTATCAATACTGGTAGGATTCATATTATTTATTTTATAACTTGCTATAAGTGCATATAATAACTGACCAAAACCGGGTTTGGGTTTCATTTTAATTACAATTACAAAATGCAAAAATAAACACCGTGTTAGGTGTAGCACTGATGTGATCTGTACATATCAATTAGAAGCTCACATCAATACAATGGCAGAAAATATTTCATGAACAATAGTACTAATATGACCTGGCTTTATATAAATATCTGCCTAGTGAGCTTGGCCTCCTGGTGTCTCAAACTCGCTTAGATATTCCCATGTCCTTCCACAAGAGTCCCTAAGAATTCACTGTCTCTCTCCGCTGTTACTCTCCCAGGGACTAAGAGTAAGTTGAGACCTATGCGTCAGCTCAATAAGAGAATCTAAAACTGGAAAGTATAATTCTTTAGCTTAATCTGACTGAAGCGTAGCTGTTTGTGCTGGTATCAGCACATACACTTGAGGTGTTGTGCCATTTCAGAAGGAAGAAAAACTGAGAAGCTTAGTTTTAGGAAATTGGTAAATGTCAGAGTTCAAGGGTAACTTCACTGGAGATGTAACAAAATGTTTACGATGTGTACCTTCAGGCTGATGGAACTGGTTTACATTTCTTTTGCTGGGAGGAAGGGCTTTGGCAGCGTGCATTTATTGCCAGTCAGTTTGGAATTCACAAGTTAAATGGTTTGGTAACACAAAGCACACTCTTATTTTTAAAATGTTGCTTCTCTGAATTTTTTCAGGCAAAGTGCATGGTTTGGGGAAAAATACCTGTGGACAGGTACAGATTCCTGGAAATAGAAGATAGGCAATGTAAATATACAGAAACTGTAGTCTTGCTGGCTGCACAATATTGTTTTTTAGTATAAACTATTTTGCCTAAATAAACTTTTGGTTTTTTATGATCTGATTTAATGTCTCTTATTTTGTAGATGAGTTCAGTGAAAATGTTGCGGTCACGTCTCAATGGGATCCTTTTCAGGCTTATGTTTGAAGAGCATGTAAACAATATCAAACCTGACATTATGGCAGTTACACTGGCTTGTGAAGAGATGAAGAAGAGCGAAAGCTTTAGTAAGCTTTTAGAGTTAGTGCTGTTCCTTGGAAACTACATGAACTCTGGCTCCAGAAACGCACAGTCTCTTGGTTTCAACATCAGTTTTCTTTGCAAGGTAAGATAAAGCTATAAAACTTTTAAGTGGGGATTCATGAAGCTCACAACACATGAGAAAGTACCCTAAATAGGGAAAAACATTCAATCAGTGTAGTTTCCTGATTGCACCTCTTTTTTTAATAATGGATAGACAAATACAGAGTAAACATTTCTAGGGTGGTCCCCTGCTATAGCTGTCTTTGGCACAATGGTGATTTAAGGCAGTTGTTTAATTGTAAGTCTGTTCTGAGTCTTTCTGGAGTATGCAAGTAGACAGCTTTTTTGATCTCAATTTGTTCAACTATTGTCTTTTCAATAGAATATACATAAAGCTCGGAATATGTTAAATAGCTCTAGCTACTAGTCTTTCTTTCCATCTTCTACCCAGCTATCTCTCAACATTGTCACCAAAATAGCTATTTGGGATTAGAGATGGACATTGTTACTCTAGGTTTAACTTCATCTGTGGTGGCAAAATGTGGGATGCAAGGAGAACTTCAGAATCTATAGCAGTCAGAATTTAATGTGCAGTGCTTGTTTGTTTATATGGTAAAATGTGTGTAAGCCATTCATCTAAACTTGAGCCATCTCAGTTTGTAAAGCACCCTTGAAAGTATCTTTAAAATAAAGGGATGCACTTGCAGAGGAATTTTGCAGTTATTTTTTGTTTGGTCTAATCAGAGGGTCCAGGTTTCAAGTCCCTTTTTTGGGCACTATGAGGAAATGTGACGTTTTCCTCAAGGAGATTTAACCTTGGGGGAAAATAATCTTTTAAATACACAGCAAGTCTGATCTGACATATTTTGGTAGAGAAAGACTCTGCTTGCTGTAGTTTAATATAAAGATTTTGCTAACTTTTGGGAAAATAAAAGCCATCGTATGAGGAATATGTTCACTCTTTAATAGCTTTTTTTAAAGAGGGAAATTTGAAGGATTTTTTTATAAATCTAATGCTGTGTTTTCTTTTTGGTAGCAGTGGAATCTAAAGGGAATTTAATGTTTTAAGTAGAAAAGTACTTGTTAATGAGGGGGAGGGGAAATGATGAGTGCATGAATGGTGCTGTAGCATAGTGTAGATTTGAGAACGTATTCTTGCATTCCAGGTGATAGATTTATGAACTGATGTCAACGCACATCCCACAGATGTTGACATAGCTAATGTAGATTGACTAATCCTGCAAATTGTTCTCTACTGAACTGTATAATTGCTGAAGCATAGCTATCTGTGCTTACAGCTAAATTCCATTTAAAATAACTAAGACAAATCTATGACTATTTAATTCAGCCTTGCCCTCAGAAACAAAATCTATTTATTAACTTCTTTTGTTTTCAGGATAGATATTTCTGAGGGAAGGTTTCATACCTGTACGTATGCTTTGGTATCATATTTAGAGAAGTAATCTTCTACTGCATTATGTTTAATTTTACAAATAAGAGGTGCTTACACAGTTGGTATTTGCAACGGATTTTTTTTTTTAATTACTGTTAAGAATCCAAATTTATTTTAGGGTAATGACTCTCTTTATGCATTGATTATTTTCAACTGATAATTGCATTTGGTTTCTTTGTTTAATAGCTTTTAAATTCTGCCCTCCTGTTTTCCACCCAAAATAGTAAGATGGCTTTATTGACTTTGTGTTACTAACTAAGAGTACAGTCTGACAAGCCTATGTTAACTGTTGTGAATAGTACAAAATATGAAATTACATCGGATGGCAATATCTTTTATAAGCACCGGGTTTAATATCTGTCTGCAACCATTTATCAGCTTTAATCCGCTATTCAAACAGTCTCAAAACGTGGTATTACTGGTCAATAATTGGCCTTTACTGTGAAAATGAAAACTTCTGTATGCATAAGCGTGGTAGGGTGAGTGTATTGTCCTGTTTACTGAAATCTTGCTGTGAATTAAAATTTCTAATTTATATTTCTTGGCTGAAGAAGGCAATAAGAGAGATAAGTAACATCTAACAGCAAGAACAAGGTAGGAGTTTGCCAGTGTCATGTGGCTTACATGCTTTTGCTCTGTGGGGCATCTGGATGCTACTAAATTTTGAAGGCTGTGTGATGATTGAAAGATTTAATTTTATTTTAATTTTTTTTGTGCGGTGGCAATTTGAGAAGGCGCTTTTGCCACATGAGAGGTGTTCCTTGAATACTTTTCAAGGATCTTTATTTCTTCTCCCAGGGAAGGTATTTCAGTCTTCAAGTTTTTCAAGAGGAATTTGGGAGCCTTTATTTTGCATTTTGATAGAATACCTGTAAAGCACAAACATTACTGACTTATTTTAATATTTTGTGAAATACTTTGTGCACTATTTGTTTTTGTGTATGGAACCATGATAAGCAATAGGATGTTACAATTCAGAAGTTACCCTTCAAGTACATTGTTAGATTAGAAGTCAGATACAATGTGTCAAAGAAACTAATTTTTTGTTTTATTTGCCATAAAACCTGCTACTTTTTTTTTAAGCAACTTCAGAACTAGAAGAATTTCTCACCAGTGGTAAACATTACTTGCCTAAAGTAAGAAATGCTTCAGTAGGAGTTTTAAAATCAAACAAGACCATCTGGCTTAATGTTTTAAAATATTGGTCATTTCTTTTTCTGATTTTCTTTTTTTGACTTTTTTTGGTGACTCTCACTGTAAGATACTTCATGGGACAAAGTAACATATAAGTTAAATAATAGTAGTATCCTCTGAATCTTTTTGTTCTGGAAGGACTTCATCCATTGTGTGAAGAGAATTTATAATGAATCTAGCTGACTTGACTCATATATTAGTTTTTAGATGTTCTTTACTATGTGTTGATGGTTTGCCCAAAGACAAGGATTTAAGTCTCAGAAAAAATAACCAGAAAATGTACTAGGAAAAAGGGAATCAAACCAGTGGATATTCAAGCAATGATTTTTAAAGGCTTGATGTTTGCAAGTTTTTAGTTTGTAGGTTTTTTCCTTTTTGACCAGTGACTGAAACTGTCTTTAATGTCAGTGGACTTTCTTCTTATAATAAGAGAGCTTTTTATTTTCTTTTTAGCTAGCTGTCAGCAAGGTAGAAGAGATGTCTATGTGTACACATTTCTATGCGCAGAATACACATAGAAAGCAGAGTTGTTTTAATGATGAAGTATCCTAACGTGATGAATTCACTTTTCAATAAAACCAGGTTTTCATATTGATTTTTTTTTTATCGTCCTTGAACAATCTTAAAATTAATTGTCTGTTTAGTAGGTGTAGTACTTAGGTGATATGATCTGAAAAAAGAAAATAAAAATGGCAGGTATTGATCTGGGGTAAATGTTTATTTTTGTAAAATAAACGTTCTTAAAACAGGTGGTCATTTTGTACACAGCAATATGTTACTGTGTAACAACGTTTATTAAAACATAATAAAGAAAAGAAAGTATGAATGCAAACCTGTCTGGTCATAGCTAAAAAGCTAATGCCTGTATAGTAATTGCAAATCTTTAAAATCAGATTATCTTTCTGGATGTTACATTGCAGCGTATGATATTATTGAAGAAAGAAATGATTTGTAAACAACCTTTGGCAGAAATCAGAGAACTTAATTTTGTTCCAATGAGAGAGATCAACATTAGAATTCACGTGCTGTATCAAGGCTGGCAAGCAGTGGCAGCTACTCTGATATATGCGCTAGATCATTCATGATTGCCTAAGTGTTAAGTGCTCTGTGAAAATATAAATATGGGACAAAAAGTAGTAAAGTTCAGAGAGGCTGCTGTAGTAATACACTAAAGGTAAATCTTTTTACCAGTTGTTGCATTTGATTAATGTGTACGAATGATCCAACTGCTATTCTGGACCCTATTGCAGCAGTTACTGTCTGTTATCAAGGACAGGAGAACCCTCATAGGTCTATAAAGTTATGCTAGACAGAAATTTAATTGAAAAAAAAGCTTTGCTTTAGGTATACGTAGGGTGCAGTTTCTGTTCTTTTTGTGGTGAATTAATGTAAAGACTAACAGCAAGCATCCTTGTGTTTTAATAAAGCTATTGTAGTCTTCTAGCTGGATCAATGTGTATTTTATGCCATAAGTGATATTCTGTTACTTCTTGTTCATAGTGCAGATAGTACAAGACCAGCTATTTATCTAGTTTGACTGTTACTGACTAGTGTATGTTTATTGTCTGCCAGCCCCTGTTCTGTTAAGATGGGAAAGATTTCTAGGATGTGAAAAGTTATGTTATCTCATAAAAATCAATAGGAAGCTTTGTATAGCTGTAATAATCAAATGTCCATCTCGTGGCAGTTAAAACATACCTTTTTTTTCCTTATGTTTGCTGTTACTTTTAACCCTCACACCTGAAAACTTAATCTAATTAAAAAAGTAATAAATTCTGGAAGTGGGTTATGGTATGATTTGCATGTTTTAAATGCTTTACCAAGATACTACGTGTAAAGGAGTTTTTTATTATATTGATGTTATTTCTGAGCTACAGATCTGAATATCTCACTCTGTATATTACTTGATTTGAATGGGTGTGCTGTGAGTATTATGTTCTGTGTATATTAGTCTTTAATCCTTTCCCAAGCAATGGATCTGATAGTATTGACCATTTAAATTGATGCTTCAACATTCAGTGGGAAGCTGCTTTCTGAATCCTGCACTGATCTACTGATTTTTTATTTTTTTTGTTTTTACTTAATGTGTTATTCCCAAATTCTGTATCTCAGATAAAGAAAGGCCATAGAATCAAAACCTATGTTTGAAAACTTTAAACACTGTAGTGTGTTGTCTTTAAAAATAAAAAAATCTGGAAAACCTTAAGTCAGTGACATGCATTGTTAATATTTTGCAAATGCCATATATACAGACACTGTTCTGTAAAAGGTTTTCTGTTCCAGTGTGTTAACACTGCTGAAGATGTAGAAGGAAAGCAATTATTTATATTCCAAATGGTGAATTCCATTACTGTGAGCAAGTTTTGTTGGTTTAGCAAGTCTCAGGGAACTATTATGACTTTTCTAATATGGCAATGCCATAAAAGGATGAAAATACAGAGGATAGTGCAAAAACTTTTGAAAGGCAGGGATTTTTAGGATTCACAAACGTGTGTTCCAGTACGTATTAGGTGGGAAGCAAAATCCTTTTTTTAACCCATTTTATTTGGCTTTGTTTTTTGTTAAACATACCTAGGTCACTAGCAAGGAAATTCTGGCTACTTCTAAAGATGCAAACCTTTGTACAGTCCACCTTTTCTTTTGCACTGGCCTATGTCCACACGTACCTACAGTTGTGAGGCTGGAACGCTTAATAAGACTGTGAAATGGATGTCACTTTTCCTTTTTTGCTCCCATACAAACCCATGATATCACTTGGAATTTAGAACCCATAGAATATTTCATTGAAGTTTGTGTTTCTGATTGAATTGTCTGTTAAGATATATTTAAGAACCACCACATTTTAAAGTCTTAGCTTCAATTATCATCTGTGAAAGTAACAAAAGTGCAAGGAATAAGAAGGGGGAAAAAATACTGATCCCCTCCCCATGTTTTGCTTTTAGTCTGCTAACCCAAATAAGACATTTCTCTAGTTGAGAAGACATTGACTGAACTCAAGTGCCTGAGGTTGGTTTTTTTTTTTTTAAATAGTAGTCTTTTGATGAGAAACTAGATACTTTGTCTTGATTTTCTGTTTATTAACCTTTTAATATATCAGAGGCCCTAAGCGTATTTTGTTTGTAAATCTAGCATCTTAAACTTACCCTTTTCCAGAGATCTTGCTTGTAAAAGGAAAAATCAGCTTTATGCCGAGGGGCAATAATATTATTGTAAAGTTGATTGTTCTTAACACGGCGATATTGTGATGTGCTGCATGCAAACTCCTACACTCGGGCCAGGCTTAAACTGCTGCAAAGGTGTTGTCTTGAAAGTGGGAAGCAACTCTGCAGAACACCTGGAGTCTGTCCTTGTGGAAAAAACATGAGTCAGTGGTGTGCCCTGGCAGCAATGACGGCTGACAGCATCCTAGGCTTTATTGATAGAGGCATGGTCAAGAGATCACGGGTAGTGACTTTTTTTGCACTTAACTTAGATTTGCTGGATTGCATATGAAGCACAATGTTCAATGTTCTGTATGAAAGTATCTTCCTTGTTGATAAACTTGAATGGAGAACCACCAAGCTGGTCAGGGGTTTCTAGAGTACTGAGGAGAGGATGGTGGAACCGGGCTTGTCTGGCCCAGAGAAACAAAGGTTTGGGTGGGGATCTGTAGCAACCTTCTGATACTGAATCAGTTACTAAAAAAGTGGAGCCAGGCTTTTTAGCAAAGTTTACAGTAAAAGAATGAGAGACAGGGGTCACAAATTGAAACAAAGGACACTTTAACTGGATATAAGAAAAAAAATATTCACTTTTTAAACATACGACTTTTAATTCAAAATACATGTAATTGTCTTTTCCATAAAGTCAAAAATAAAAAGAGAGAAGACAAAAAATCTACCCTGAACGCAAGTATACACTGTGAATACAGAGAATGTAAAGACACAGCCATGCTGTTACCATTCCAGTTTCCATCATTCATTTCTATTTTTATACTTAAATAGTATCTGCTGAACTACACTCAAGAAACACTTATCTTCCATATCTTCTCATTATATTAGTAGGCTTAGAACTTGATTTTTAAAGCGTATATCATAGAATCGTTTAGGTTGGAAAAGACCTTTAAGATCATCCAGTCCAACCGTTGACCCTACTCTACCAGATCTGCCACTAAACCATGTCTCCAAGCACCATATCTACACGACTTTTAAACACCTCTAGGGATGGTGACTCAGCCACCTCCCTGGGCAGCCTGTTCCAGTGCTTGATAACTCTTTCAGTGAAAAATTTTTTCCTAATGTCCAGCCTAAACCTCCCCTGGCGCAACTTGAACCCATTTCCTATTGTCCTATGGCTAGTTACTTGGGAGAAGAGATCAGCTCCCATCTCACTACAACCTCCTTTCAGGTAGTTGTAGAGAGCAATAAGATCTCCCCTCAACCTTCTCTTCTCCAGACTAAACAATCCTAATTCCTTCAGCTGCTCCTCATAAGACATGTTCTCCAGACCCCTCACCAGCTTTGTTGCCCTTCTCTGGACACGCTCCGGCACCTCAATGTCCCTCCTATACTGTGGCGACCAAAACTGAACACAGTACTCAAGCTGCAGCCTCACCAGCACTGAGTACAGGGGCATGATCACTTCCCTGCTCCTGCTGGCCACACTATTCTTGATACAGGCCAAGATATATATTGATTCTAACGATCAAACAGAGCTAAATGTTACCCTTTGTGTGTCTTAGCTATTGAAAATCAAATATGGTTGAATGTAGCTGAGACATGTTTCTTGATTAGGCCAAAGAAGTGAATTTGACAGTTGTTCAAGATCTGAATGACTACAGGTTTTAAACAACTCAGCAGGTGCTAATATTAACTCTTGTTAGTATGATGTTACTGTTGGTGGCAAAACCTGTTTCTGTTGTACTCTGAAGGCAAAATAATTTCGTCCATTTAGGAAAAAAAAAATGCTTCATCTACTTGATGATGTCAGAGAGATCAAAGCCTGCAAATCCCACAGTTCTTGTTCACAGACAAATTGAAATGCAATTTCTTTTTACCACGTGGATGTTTTGCCACTAAATCTACTATTTTTTTTCAAGTTGGAAAAACTTCTATGTATGTAACACACTAAAACCTTTTAACTACATACCATTACTGAGCATTGTTTAGTCTTTAATCACTGAATCGGTATGAATTAAATTGCATTCTTAATTGCCTAAATACCTTATATTTTTAAAAGCCTTTTTTTCAACTGCACTCATTTATTCTTAACAGGGTAATCCTTAAAGCTGAAAGGCCTGTATTAAATTGAACATCGATGGCAAGCCTGTCATGAGGATTATAGAATTAGAACTTCTAGTGATTTAGAGAATGAGAAAACAAATAGGAGATTTTATGCACACATTTATGTATTCTTCTTAAATAAATCCTTGATTTCATTTGTTGTGTATGTTGTAGCTTACTTCTGTGTAAGAACTGTACTAAATGAGTTAGTAAAATGCGGTTAAAACAAATCTTTACAGATATACTTGTAATACTAATTCTCTGTAAAAAGTGAAGTACACTTATCTCAAACTCTTTCATACACCTACTTTCTTTATTGCCTTTGTAAATAAGGGATAATCTCTGCTTCCACTAAATCTTCAGTCAACTTGTACATTCATTCTTTATATTTGCATAAAACTGAAGAAACTAAATTGGGACTTAAATTCATTTTCTCATTCTCTTGAGTTCATGATATACCTTTGCATATACAGATGTATTTTAACAATTATTTCAGAATTATTTTTTAAAATACCAAACTGATTCTAGCGGTTAATGCACTTAGGTTAATGGAGAAGAGAGTGTCTTATCACCTTCAAGAAGACTAGTTTATTTCAGACTACTAAAAAATGCCTTTGCAGTTGAGAGGGTAATGAAAATATGCAATTACCTATTTCGTCACACTGTTCACAATTTTCCTGCAGCTTTTCATAAATAAAACTGGACATATTAAATTTTCTTTACTCGCAGTTAGGATTACCTTTGCTTTTCTATTGTCATTTTGTATTCCAGTAAGACAGAGTGCATTTATTTCATCTGTCTGTAAAGAATTTGTCAGAGAGTCTTTAGGATAAAGCAGCATGAGTTAGATTTTGCTTCAATAAAAACTGGTGGATTTATGACAAGGAGTTTCTTTAACTTGACTGGTAAAAGAGCAAATTTTGACTTTTAGCATGCTGTCCAGCTATGCAGCATTTCAGAGGGATTCCTTTAGAAATCTGACAGTGGGGGGGCATTGAAGGAATAAACTAAATTTTGTTCTGTTTAATCTCCGTTCACAGCTATTTTTTTATCGCAGTGACCATTCTGAACTAGTGTTAAAATCCAAGAACTTTATGGACATAATTAATTATTCTTTAAAAAAATACAGCATAGGTATAGATTCCCTTTGTAGTCCCAAATTATAAAGAATTGGAGAAATTTATTTTTTTTAAATAACTGTTTCATTTGCCGGCAACCAGTGTAGGTACCTTTTTGCCAATGAGTTCACATCGGCACTATTCACTTTATTTAAACATTTTTACTAAAAACAAATGATCTGTTTTCTCTGTTTTCTCCTGTGTTCACTTTTTAGATTCGAGATACTAAATCATCAGATCAGAAAACAACCTTATTGCATTTTCTGGCAGAAATCTGTGAGGAGAATTACCGGGACATCTTAAAGTTTCCAGACGAATTGCAGCACGTTGAGAGTGCAAGTAAAGGTAAGCAAGTAGATAAAATGCCTAAAGGTAATAGCTATTTGCTTTGACATTAAGTACTTCCAACATGTCATTTTAGATTGTAGGATTATGTAACCTGTAAGCATTGATAATCCACATGGATTTTGCTTTTCTGGTATTTATTGACCTGAGAAAAAGTGAGGAGGGGAAAAACAGTAATAAACTTTTCTGAAGCAGGCTGTGGAAATAATACAGCGTATTTCAGTGAAGTACTTTCAAAATCACATATTGGAAGTTGTGTAAGCGGTGTAATAATGACGTTTAGTTTACCATTAAGCCTTTGAAGTCTTGTTGTTTGAGTGTGAATGCCCGTGTGTGTGGGTACACACATAGTATGCTTCTCATTTTAACACTTGATTCAACATCTGAATACAGAATAAGATATGCCTTCTAAAGATCCCAGACTGTATATGAGATATATAGTTTAATTATACTGTACAGTCAATGATTAATACTGATTTTATTTTTGGTCAGTCAATAGTATAGCCTGGTGAATGTGTTTAAAAAAAATATATATATCCAGCAAATGAATTGTTATGTGTAATACACTGTGCTGCTTGGTGTGGTTGTTGCTTAGCTATCGAAAGCAACAGCTATGTGATAGTGGTTGATGCAATGCAAACTTTTATTTTGACTGGGCATTACTGATTCATCAGAAGATGAATCAGAACTTGGGGAAGCACAAGAATATGAAGGGAAGGAGAGGGGAAAAGGAAGTTGGATAGACATTTCAGCTAGCTCTATCCAGGATTTCTCTTGCAAATTTTTGTCTCCTTTTTTTTTTTTCCCCCAGTGTTCAATCACTGTCTCCAGTGCAGTGGTTAGCTGTTAGTTTTTTTGATTAGGCCATCATTTTCTTTCAGTTTGTTATCTTCTATCTTAAACTTCAGTCTAGTGAGAGCAAAAATCTTGTTTCCCCAAGGACTTAAAATAGTATCAATCAACCTAACTTTACTATTGTTTCATCTCCAACTTATCCACAGATTTATGTGATTGTCTTTGTCATACAATTTTCTTGCTGTTTCTCAAACTTCCCAAGTACCTTTCCATGTTTTTTTCTGCATGTAAACTACATTTTATTTGTTCTGAATAAATGACTGCATGCTTCACTTTCCTCTTTGCTGATGAATACTTCATTGGCATGAATGCCTATTGACAAAATAGAATTGACCTGTCTATATAGGTTTGAGGATGGTATTGTCTCTTAAGGTAGTACAGAGACTGAAGAGATAACTTGTATATTGCCATCTTGGATGTGCCATATATGTATACACAGACATATATATAAATAAAGGTGCATGCTTAAACAGCGTACAGCTGGCTACTTATGTCTGAGCACTACTATGGATATTACACAAAGAATTTTTACAATTTTATTAATTTTTAATTTTGCTGTTTGCTATCAATGTTGGTTGTTCCCAGCCTCTGATAGGGAGTCAGATAACTTCTTCAAACTGATCGGGGTTTTTTGTTTGTTTTTTTAACCCAGTAAGTGTCACAATTCTGGCGAGTGCGTTCACAAGGACCTATGGTAGAGCAACGTAGTGATTAATTTTATTTATGCAAATAGCAGTTTGTCATCTTATCTAAATTCACGAAATGTTTTCTACCACTTGGTAATTATTTTCTGGAGGTCATTTTTTTAAATGCTTAATCCTTTTCTTCCTGCATCTCTTGTTAAATTCTTTCCAAAGCCACATGGTTTACCAGGCACATTTGATGATCTTTTATTAATTTTCTTCTGTGGCTAACACTTTATCTTGCAGCTTTGAGATTTTTATAGTTTAATTCAAAGTCTCTGATGTTCTGTAAGTTGACTTGAGGAATTAAACCAAGAGAGTTAGTAAAGTTTAGCTAAGGTATAGCATCCAAAAGAGAGAAAGCGTATTAATAGGAGCAAAGTCACTAATAATCCTGATGCTTAGAACATATATGAAAAAGGCTTTATTGCAGTTAAATTTGTTCCATTCTGTAAGATAAAAGCTCTTTATGTTTCCTATAAACAGCGCTGACTTCTTATCAGAAGCATAAGTTACTGTTCATTTTTAATGACCAAAACTTTCCTTTCAGCCCTTCTTTGCTTTCTGTAATAAAGCAGATTTTTGGCAGAAAACGTGATTTGTGCAACTCGCTTCAACTGTTCCCCATGGTACTTTTTGGTTTTTGTTTAATTGTAATATTCATCTGCTCTGTCAGTTGTGGTCATTTTTTCTGTGTGGGAAGTTAACATGCTTTGTGTGGAAGAGAAGATTTTCACTTCCTATTTATTGTTTGGTGTTTTATAAACCAGCGATTTCAGGGATGGACAGTTAGCTTTATTTTTCTTGTAGGAGGCTTCTTCTGGAATAAATTGGCTACAGATATGAGGACATTGGCATCAGTTAGTTATACGTAAAATAGAAGGACATCTACCAATAAATGTTATATCTGTATGAATTTTAAATAAGGAAATACTAACTAAACAGGTGACAGTCTGATTACTTGAGATGTATGCTTCTTACTTTTTGGGCAGAAGGCAGCCTCATAGATTGAACTATACACAAAATTTCAAATATAAGACTTACCACATTCAATTTCTTTTAAATCTTGGATGCATTTTCTCAATGTGACGTAAATAGAAAGAAAATGTTGTTTTGCTTTAATTTTCATGCAAGAATAAAGAGCCATCATCTGAACAACTGATGATTTTTTTTTAACAAATAGCAGATAAAGCATAAAACTGGATTTTAATATGAAAAGGTCAATGGGATTAGATGAACTGCCCATGCATGTACTAAAATCTTCAATAATCTGATATTAGGTATAAAAAAATATTTGATCTTTTTAAAGATGGAAGATCAACCTAGTTTATGAAAAGTAAAAATAAATTAGGAAACAGTTTTATTCTGGAAAGTATAAGCAAAGGTCAAACTGCTTAACTATCAAGAGATTAGCGGAAAAGCATTCCTTCTTACTTGAAGCAGACTATATGAAAAGAAAACAATAAAAAAAATCACAAGATTGTGTCAAACTGGATTTTTTGATGGAAGTGGTATTCATTTACCGTCCCCCAGCCTGCAGTGTTTTCCTCTTGTTCCTCTACTGTTGAAACTATGCAAAGTCTTTTTTTCATATTTCTACCTTGTTCACCCTACTGGTTCGTACAGTTGCTGCTTTTCCTGGTGTTTGCTCTTGCCGTCTTATAATCTGTGATTTTTATTAAATACCTGAAAAATTTCCATCCCTTTCTGCGGGTTCAAATGATGCTTCAAAACAAAAACATGGTACCTTATTAAAGTCAGATAACAAGATTTCTAGACAAAGTAATGTAAAAAGTATGATTTGGAATTCCTTAGAAAAGATACCTATTTATTAACTTGAAACTACTTTAAGTGTCAGGCCTCCCAGAAATCATAAAGAAATATGTAACATGCAAAATTAAGAGGAGGAACATTAACCACGTATTGTATAATAAAAACTCAATTTCAGATTTTAAAAGAGGAACAGTTATAAATCACAGTTCATGATTTAAACGTTGTGCCTGTATTTAAGGTAAAACATAGCCATATCTTTATCAATTGAACTTTGTGTCCAGCTCCTCCAAAGTTTAGCAGTTCTTGACATACTTGCGTTACCCGCGTGCTTTGTCTACCAAGAGTGAGAGTTACTAGGCTGTGTGGAGTCATACGAAGTTTTGTGAGCTTGTGTTGTCCCACTGGTGTTCACTTCAGAAACAGTTGGAAATAGAATGATATTATGTGTAGCTGGCCATTGGCCATTCTAGGTGTTCTCCTGACATGTTGGAAGAGTTAGCGGTACCTTGTATGTATAGACCGAATATGGATTTTGGAGTTAGTCGAGCAGTTATCTTAGGACTCCTGAAAACAGCTAAACTCCAAGCGAAGGGCTGAGCTTAACTGTGAATGCAATATAGATAAGAGTCTCTTTCAGAGGTAATGAGGGTTTTTCCTAGTTCTTAAGATAGAGAATTCTGTGCCTGATACAAAGATGATACCACCTAAAAATTCTTTTAAAGTATTGTTAAAAGAAACATGGAGCATTCTGAGTAAAATCAAGCGAAAGATGCCTTGGGGGAAGTGAATTATGTCTGTGTAGTAGACTAAAAAGTACTAGTAACATGACCACAGACTTCTTACTCATGTTCACACACAAAAAAAATTTCTTTAATTTGCAAGCATATAATTCTGACTGTTGAGGCATCTGTCTAGAAAGGACATCGGCAGTCAAACACTGTGGAATGCAAATACGTATATACTTAATATATTTTACAAATACTGTAAGAAAATACTAATTTTTAAATTCTGTACAGGTGTTTCATTGTGATTTAATGCTATAATTTGAGAGTGGGGAAAATAGTTTAAAACATTGTCTGCCACTGTTGCTTTAAAGTATAGCAATTTAAAATATACTCATAAGTAGTAGTCATTTTTCTGTCAAACAAAGTTTTATAGTTCATTGCAGTAGAAGAAACTGTTTTTACAAAGAGATCTGCAGTATTTTCCACCTTGCGCAGTTTAAATTACTGAAACAGATTTTGCCCAATCTGGCACATTAGTGGATATAAAATAGACAATGCCTTCTGGCGTGAAATTTAATGCCTGCATCTGTGACTTTTCTCTCCATAATAGAATCTGAAGTTGGCATTTTGCATCATAATCAAAAGTCAATCTTGCACTGTGTAGTAACTTCTATCATTCTTTTCATTGACATAAGCTGCAATATTGAAATGTCATAAACTCTCAATGTGTTTTTCTGAATGTAGTAAATACACAGTTAGGTACCTCAAGGACTAGAAGACTTTTTTCTCTAGTAACACTCCTCTAATTGCATATAGCATCACCACATTGATGGTAGCTTATGCGTCATCTCATTAAAAGTTTTTGACAGACATGTTCTCCTTCAGTGACAAGCGTCACTGAGGAAGACAGGGAAGCAAAAACTTCACAGATAGTTTTTATGCTGTAGTTCCAAGGTCCAATTTCTGAAAGAGATCCTGTTGGAGACTCACTAGGATTCTGGATTGGCTTGCACTCTGCAAAATTGCTTGCTTAACTTTCTCGGTCTGTGAAGATTGTGAGGATTTCATTAGTTGTGATCTTCTAGTGTATAATAAATGATATGCAAAATCGTGGTAGTTTTGAGTTCTGAAGCTATGTTTTGAAGCTACAATTGGGATTCTACATTAAATAAAGTTATTTTCTGTGGCATGCATTTTAAGGATCCCCTTCTCGCCCTGAAGCATAAATATCAAGGGCAAAATTAAAGAATAGTCCAAATGACTCTCATGGGCTGCTTCTTATTACAGAAATTAAACAATTTAAGAATTTCTGGCTGTAGTTGAACCAATTCAGATTTGAAGACTTCTTCAAATGAGTTCTCAAACTATGTAATCCATTTAGAATTCCATAATACAAGCCGCTAGGGAGAGGTGAAAACTAAAAACCAGCACTTACTACTCTTTTCCTCCTTATCTGTTCTTGAGTTATTTGCACTTCATTGATGCAAGAAAGGTTGTTACACCTCTGGAAGCATGGCTTGCACTTCAGGTAATGGGAAAGGCCAAACTCCTGTTACAAGTTGAGAGCCCGAAGCAAGGTCTGTTGGGTGAAGTTGTTCAACGCATTCACTAATGAGTTTTTAGTAACAACAGATAGATTGTATTATTAAAGCTTTGCTCTTTCTCTTTCTTTGTATTCCTTACTTTCTGCGATTTTTGCACACATATATAGCGTGCTGCTTCACAGTGAA
Organism: Burhinus bistriatus; assembly: GCA_013397275.1. Classification (NCBI taxonomy): domain Eukaryota; kingdom Metazoa; phylum Chordata; class Aves; order Charadriiformes; family Burhinidae; genus Burhinus; species Burhinus bistriatus. The sequence goes on from VYXH01009013.1 coordinate 148,004, forward strand.
TTAGAGCATGTATATATCAGTTCCATATACAAACCAAGCAAAGTTGGACTATGGAGAAATAGTGACAGTGCAAATTATGGGCTTTTGAAATAAACACAGCAGAATTTAGCGTGTTCATTTAATGCTTCCAAATATGAATAGAACATAAAAGTCCAGTTGCTTCTTTCCTTTGCCTCACTTGCAATTTGTCTTATATCTTTGCCAGGAAGTTTTGATTCAGTATGCTTATTTAATAGATACTGATTTTGTGATTATAAGCTCTGTTTTCAAAATTAACTCAACTTTTGGCATCTTGAAAGACATTTGTCATTAAATTAACATCAAAGTAAAGTGAGTTTGTGGACTGCTCTGGAGGAGATATCCATATGGCCAGGAGAATGCTACTGAACACAATGCTATTCTCACTGATCACCTCTAATACTTCTGGTTATGTTTCTGAAATTGGGGCATCTGTTTTCTAAAAGATTTTTGTTTGTGATATGAAAAGTCAGTTCACATTCAACTGATTAAGGTTATATCCTGCAATGTACTATTGCTTACAGTTTACTCATAATGAGGTAAACCTAAGAAGTTCAGTGAAAAGGCTGGTGTTGACCAGAGAGTTCAGAGAAGGGAGGAAGATAGCACACATAAAACTTACGCAGGTCACAAAAATAAGTGTAACACTCATCAGGGTTCAGGCGGAAGGAATCATAGGGGCTCAGAGTTTTTTCTTTTTCAGAAGACTGGTCTTTTGCTGCCAATTAACTTGACATTAAGAAGTAAACAATTTTGAGTCTGTAATGAGTTGGATAATATGACCTACCTAAAGAAAGGAAGGGATTTCATGTTCCAGTATATCACTTAGGAGATCAATGACTTTGTGCTGTGCTTTGGAAAGGACTTTTACTGGCTTATGTTTATAGTGATAATGCATTTTGGGCTCCTAATGCACTGTTTGTCTATTTATAATTGATTCTTAATGTCTCAATAAGTAGTGTTATGTGCATCAGAATTACTGTTTTATTCTTAAAACATGTACATAGGCACATAATTGCTGGAACTGAGACAAGCAGATTAATTCCCTAAACCAGAGTACAGTTCTGTACATACATTGATATTTAAATAGAAGCCCACAGAAATTTCTCTTTGTTCTGTGGATATATTGAGTGTTTTAGGATTGAGCACTGTTTGTAATTTCCTCAGCTCCAGAGGAGAGAAGGAAGACATGCTGCTCATGAGGTTTCTGATTTTAGGCTAACAGGCAATGTTTTTTTTTCCCCACTATCTCACTTGTCAAGGCAAGCTTGTTAATGGCATTTGCACTTCAGTGCGTGTAATATTTAAATTAAATTTCCTCACTTTAGATGGCTGTTACTGTTATTCTGAGAAGCTGAAAATCTGTTCGTATTTTGTACCCAAAATTTGTTTTTTGTAACTCTTTAGCTTGTGTGGTATAGGTTTTTCCAGATGTGTGTTTAAAATCTGTGATCATTTTCTGAAACGTATCAGATATCTGTTTTCTTTCTGTGATAAGATTTATGAAGATGTTGTACACCTTTGTAAACATTTGTATTGTGATGATTTTAGGTCTTGATGACTGTTGAGATTGTGACCTTTTTTTTTGGTCTGGAGGAGTGCTTTTCCCCCTCCAGTAAGGATTGATAAGTCTCCTTCCTTCCTTTCTGTAGATTGAGAACAATATTGCAGTCTAGAGCTTCTCTATGTACATGCCTCATTAAACATCATCTCGGACTGCAAGATAATTACAGTGTCTTAGACTGAACCTCTCATTAAACTCTAAAGCCAAGAGCTATTTGGAGCTGGACTTGTTACATGGTGCTTTTATCTTAAAATTGCGCTTCACCTCTGCTTGCAAATGGACAGGACAATAGAATCGATGCACAATTGCTTTATATTTGGTTAACTAAGATAATGATTTTACTGTAGAAGTCTGAAATGATAAAGCATAGGTGTGACATTGCCTTCCTTCACCAGTCTATATCAATGTTGTGATAAGGCAACTAAAATGCAGAGACTGCTGGTGAATGAAATCTTAGCATGCAAATTAGAAGTACAAATGCACAACTATGTGTGAAATGTATCTGTTAAAAATTCTATTTTAAAGCTTTTTCAAATTACATGTTTTCATTTGAAGTATGTTGTCATAATATATAAACAAAACATTACCATTTGGGCAGAATTGATGTTTTTCCTAAACTTTAAAAGATTCAGGGAAAAATCTGTGTAAGATTTAAAGGAAAAAAGTGTGCTATGCATGACATGTTGACTGTTAAACATAAGTAATCTATGTTAAAGCTTACCCTTTTTTTGGAAGAAGAGGATGGTGATGTGCCTTAGCTAGTTAGGATATTCTCTAGGTTTTTTTGCTTTGCTCCCAATGTGTTTAAGCCTCCACTCTTAAGCATTTCTAACATTTCTTTTAAGCTTCTGGACTTAATAATTTATTTTGCCATATTTGGGGTTCTGCTTTGAAATTTAGACACTGTTGGCCTGAGAATGTACTTTTCAGTACTTCTTTACTTCTGCCTAAGTTCTGTTAAAAGTGCGTGTTACTTATCTGGAAAGGAGAGTGTTTGCTTGTTATCATTAGTAGGCTTGGTTGGATGACATCTTAAAAGTTTGTCTGATCCCACCTGTCTTGACTGTTCATCTAGTTTCTTTTTCAGAACTTCTAATGATTAAATTCAGTGTCCATCCTGGGAAAAATATTTCAATATAGAGTTATTTTTACTGTTGAAGTTTGTTCTAGGTCTGTCATACTAACATGTAGGGAAGACCTAGTTTCTGATAAAGGAAATAATCATGACTGAAGGCATATCTGTGCCATGCTTTTCAGAATCATTCTTCTCCTGGTGGATGTATCTTTTTAGCACAATGGTATATCTGTATATCAAAGTGCAACAACACGATTGATCATAGCTTGTGTCTTGCAGACAGTATAGCTGTGTTAGGAAAGATCTGCAGTATGAATAGTGACATGTTAATTACTTGAGAAATAGCATGCTAAGGGACCTGTACTGCTTTCAAGTTTGGAACCTGTTCAGCCATGAAGCTTCAAATACGGGTGGTTTTGCGTGATCCTGGCATTCTGTGGTATACATCCCAGAAGTGTGTGTGTGTGTTCGTATACACACATATACATGTATGTACATATACATACATGCCTTTGAGATATACATATCATGGTACACCTGTGTCTCAAAAAATACATATATAGGCATATACATATGTATACCTGTGAGAGATTTGTCACAGTATATGTACATATATACACACATACATAATATACAGGCATACTCTGATACACACACACTGTGGTACTCAGAATCCTCAAGTAGATTGTAGCAGCACTGTCCACCTAACTCCAACAGAACATTTATTCTCTTAATAAATATAAACTTACTTAGTGGTATGAATTGACTAATCAATGAGTGTAATTCCTGCAGATTAGGGACTTGCTCACCCATTTCCCCTCAAACTGTTTTTCAGACTTTTGTGAAAGACTATTTCCGTCTGCCCTCGGGCAATAAGAACTAAATAATCATTAGTATGCTCACAACGTAGTTTTGGCACAAATACTGTCTAGACTTACAAATCCATTAGTTGATTTGCTTCATATAGACTTGCCCTTACTTACTGAAGCCATTTACATCATTGGCTCTCAATTTAGAGTTTTCACTAAACGTGGACATGGCCATCCCTGTTTTGCATCGTGATCAGAGACGCTCTGAATTTATTATGCAAGAGACACTGCACCTAATCAAAATGTATCATTTCACCCCTTGTTATAGGGGACGACTCTTAGTCTGATGCAATCTTATTTTGGAAAGGATTAGTCTGTCCTTTAGTACTATTACTGTATTACTGTGAATATAAAATGCTTAGCTTGACTTTGGGGACTAGCTAGCGTTTGACATTAACGTGAGATTAACTGCTTGTAGCATTTTGCTAGGACTAAAGTGGTCTACCAGACATTCACTAAGCCTTCCTTAGTGTGCAGTCTGTGCAACTGCTTTCTCCAAAATAAGTAGATGGGATTTTTTTTTTTCCACAGAGGAGGAATTAATATAGGGAAAATAGTAAAGTGAAGAAAAAAAATTATTACCTTTCATGTCAAAATGGCATTGTGCCTTCTCTTCAATGACTGTGGATTTCTATTCTAAAGAAAAAATGATATACAAAATAATCCTTTAATCACTCGTAGATTTAATGATGCATGATTCATTCAGTATTTGTGCAGAGAGAATATTGATAAATCTAGGTGCTTGTATTAGTCTTCCACTGACATGAAAAAGAATCTGACAATATATTAATACATATAACTTCATATTCACCTTCTTTATATTAATCCTATATATTAATACTAATTTTGTGTAATAATGCTTTAGTGAGTTGAAACATACACATTTAATTTCTGGTATTGGATTTTTCCTCTGTCTCATAAATCCTTTTATTATAGTGGTTTGAGGTACACATGTTAAAGATACTGTATTTCTTTCCATCTTAGAGTTGCAGCAGCTCTCTGCAAGCAAGTATTTTCTTACTGGTAAATAAGGGGCCAGTTTGGTACAGACTGATAAATCTTGCTGCCCTTTTTGTTATCTTTGGCCTTGAAGATGAGTCCGTATATAGATTTTTGGGGTTTGTGTGTGTTTTGACTCAAGGCAGAAGGGTGTGCTAAGTGCCCAGTGGTACACCCATCCTGATGCTCTGTGCAGTGCTGTTTGGGGAGAGCACTGCTGTTCCTCCAGTCTGTTTCCCCCACCATCCGCACACGTGTTCAGAGACATATTAAGCATTTCACTCCCGCGGATTCCTTTTGATATCTGTTTATGCACCTGTTGTGTATAAATCTGAGTAATCCTTTTCTAAACTTGTTTCTGCCATCTGCCTCCACTATTTCCTGTGTCAGCAAATTTGACTTTCTTTTGACTTCTCAAACTTTCCCGTTTCTTAAATTCTGGCCTTTCCACTATAGATGGGGATTTTAATTCTTCCATAAAGCTCTGAGGGTGGTGAGGTGGATTGTTTATTGCTGTTGATTTCGTTTACTTTTGAAATGTTTCAAATATTTTATCTTTGATGCTAATACAGGGAAATGTCCAGGCTTCTTGTAGGCTGCTTCTTTTTTTGGGGGGACTGCTCATTCTAGAGTGCGTGGGAGTTACGGAGGGTTTTTTCTTATATTTCCTGTTTTTGAGTATTTGTCTCATTGTTTCTATCTTGAAATCAGATATTTGTGTACTGGACTTAGTTGGTTACTTTCTCCTGCTACAACATTAAATGGAATAATATTGTAATTACTGCTTCAGAGAGGCTTTCCCAGTAATGGTTCTTGAACGGTGCTTGTGTGCCACTGAAGACCAAATGCTGCCTTTCATGTAGATTTTTTAGACTAGTTCTATTAGGATGCCTAATTTTCATGTGGAATGATGGGCGAATTGAAGGTGAACAAGCTTTTGTCTTGCAATCACCAGCTTTGAGGTGTATAGTGATAGAGACAGTCTTTTTAGTATGTGCATTTATGAAATGGTTCCAAGGAAATGGCATTTTGCTGCAAGTAGAGTTTATGCTGTCATAAATTAAAACCTTGCAAGACTTTTAAGAAATTCACATGATTTTCCCTGAAAGAATAAAAGGTATTCATGTTGCCTCCTCTTCACATTAGTGAAGTAGTAAATCTCTAATAAAACAGTTTTCTGGGAGGATATGCAGATATTTTATTATAGTCTATATATACATTGTCAGTTATGTAGTCTTTTTAAGCTTGTCTTGCAGAACAGCAGCTTCATAAATTGTTTGAACAGAAACTTGTACATTTGCCTGGGCTAGACAAAAAAAAAGTACGCAAAAATGAATATTCTACAACACTTTTTGATAGTTCATTGTGAACATAGAAGTTAGTTATGGGAAGCACAGCTTTTGAATGCAGCCTTCTTGCTTGGATAGAGTTCCTTCATACTTTCAAAGTCAATATACACCTAGCAGAAACTGTTTTCTGAACTTCGTGTTACAAAACAGAGTTACTGTAAATGCTTTTCTTCCATTTTAATCACAGAGACTAAGACTTCTTATTTGTCACTGCTTACTGAATTTCTCTGCTCTTTTAAATTTCAGGCAAAAATAAACTACTACTCTTGGAAGCAGTCCTACGTTTAAATACTTTCAAATTGCTGAAAACAGTTAAACTGTATCTGTTATGTTGCTTATTTACTTATCAGCTGATATTCTTTTTACCAACAAAATTACCATTTGCGTCTTCCTAATTTATTTTTCAGTTCTAGCATTTTACTTCAGTGCTGTTTGTATCCCTATCCAACTACACAATAGCCTGTAAAAATATTATAGTAATTAAAGTTCTTCAGCTCAGGAAAAAATGTGTGCTCCTTTCTGACAATAATATCAGATGATTAAACTAATGCAGCCATAACCTGCGTAACTATTCAGACTGCTTAAGTGGTTGATTTCGAGGTTAACTCTCAAGTGTTAAGTTAATAGCTTCAAGGGTGCTGTGGTCTGTATAGACTACTTTATTTGTCCCCCGGTTCAGTTAAGCTTAAAAAGCTGTTTCACTATAATTTTAACATTACATGATTAGTAGTTCCTTTGGTACCCAGTATAAAATAGATAAAATAGATAAAAATTAAAAATAAAATCAAGATTATGTCTGTGATAGACAGCTATATTGGTGGCTTATGTGTTTCAATGTGCTTGTGAAAAGTTGAATCAGTGGTGTTATGGCTGATATTAATCACTACTTACAAAGAATATAGAATTAACTTCGTTCTGGGAACAGCTTCCTTATTTACAGGATTTTCATTTCCTATATACTGTTTTTCAAGACATCTTAAGTTCCTGCTACTGTTTAATTTTACATAGTCATAGCACAGTTTTTTAAATTACAAGGAAAAAGGAAAATAAATCGTTATTTTGAAAAAAATTTATGCAACATTTGGACGAATGGCTTACCATCAAAAAATAATAAAAAGTGGAAACCCCTTTAAAAAAAAAATTTATCTGCTTATCCTGACTATGCAAAGACTCCTTGGGTTAGCTGGGATGCAAATCTACAGTGTTTGCTTTGTAGAGCAGCTGCCTGCAGTCAATAAAGAACATTGATTTGGCCAATTACTGAAGAGTAGATAACGCGCTGGATGTTCTCACCTCTGATTCCACATATCAAAAGTTGTTTGTGGCGCTGTCTTTTTAAGAAATGGCCAGGATTATATCCACTGTCATTAAAGATCAAGTAGTTTGCAGAGTATATATTGCCTCTGAAACAGAGTATAGTTGAAACATTCTGTATTTAATTTAGAGAAAGGACGTGAAATGGTGCAAATGTTACAGTGCTCTTTGGGGAAGGGTGGTGTTGAGACTTGTCTGCTTGTTCTTGAGAAGAACAGAAGAAGGAATTTGGCTCTTAAATGCATCTTTAAATTGAGAGGAGGTGCTGTTCATGATTAAATTGAGCGATAAGTGGACTTTATGGACTATGTCATAAAACTCAGTATTTCAGTTCAGTTTGTTTTAATACTACAATTTGACCAAGGTCTTCTGTGCAGACACTCTGTCACTATCCATCTAGTTCTGGAATTTCTTTGTGATATGGTATTGCTTCAAAATCGTGATGTCGAGGTTTCCAGTGGAGATGTCTCTCATGATGTACCAATTAGTAGTTGTTTAATACAAGTTGCAGAAATAGTGGTTTACATTAGAATAGGATATGACCGTATTTCTTTAGAGTAGCCTCTGGTTTGTTTTTTTGATGCTGTACTGCTAGTCCTTTACTTTTTAATTATCAGTAGCTTTTATTATTCAAACCTACCTTTGATGTTAACAGAGGGTTTCACAGATGTTGGTTTCTAGAAATCAGTTTAACTGCAATAAAAGAAAAATATTTGATCTCTTCTCGATGTCTATTCCTTAAATCATTTCTGTAACTGAGTACATGCATTAATAAGATTCATTTAACCAAGTACATGCATTGATAAGGTAAAATCTCTTTGAACCTTAGTTACTTTTTAATCTTTGAATTAGATTTAAAAGAATGAAATACTAGAATTTTTACCAATAAATTTAAATAGAAATGGAATAATTTGAACTAATGGTAGAGTTAAGTGGTGACATTTCAACATTAAATACGATGATTTGGTATATTACATTAGGTATTTTCACTTAATTTTTATGAACAGCAGGATTTTTATTAGCAGTAATTAAAAAAAATGTGAGTCTACCTAATGGAATGATTCTCCTCAAGACTATTTATACTGACATTGGTTTTTTTCCCCTTCTGTTACCCTTTCTGGAATTGGGAAGCTTTTTACTCATTGTCACTTTTTTTTTTTAGTTTCAGCTCAGACTCTGAAGAGCAACCTTGATTCAATGAACCATCAGATCCAGCGCCTAGAAAAAGACATTGAGAATTTCCCTAAAACACAAGATGAACATGATAAGTTTGTAGAAAAGATGAGCATATCCTTTTTGCATATTGTCTTTGGTGACCTGAACGTTCTGATCGTCTGGTTAAGTATTTACAACACTTGAAAATAAGTTTTCAGTCTCCTCTTCCATGCTTTTATTCTAGCACAGAGCAAAGCACAACAGAACATGCTGAAAGTAAGGAGACCTATAACTAAGTATAGCTTAAACCATTTACAATCAGACTTTCAAGGGAGAAAATCAGACAGCTTTCTTGAAGTAAGTGGTTACAGTGGCTGGTCATAAAGGTAGTAGTATGGTTTTTTGCCTTAAAGAATGGTGTATAATGATAACTGTTGAATCATTTCAATCTAGAAAACTATCAGCAGTAGAATATTAGTTATTTTAGCTTCAGATGTGTTGTTTTTGAAAGGCAGAGTAAGAATTTTGTTAATAGTTTTTAGTTATTCATTTTTAACAGATCATTTTAGAGAAAAAGCGTTTACGTGTTTTGTACTCAAAACTGATTTGTCCTTTTATTTCTGTAGGGAGTAGGGACTGTAGGTTCTTTAAGCACTACCAAGTAAAATCTGTGGGAAAATACCAACAGATGTCTGTCTAGCCCGTTTTCCCTCCAAAATTTTCATATATCCAGCTTTACTTTTTCTCAAAAGTATAAAGTAACAAGAAAAGTATACTGTAGATGCAGGAAGCTCACAAAACTGTGAGAAAGACTAAGCAGAAGTCCTTTTTTTCTTAAAAGAAATTTGCAGGTTTTTATTTTGCACAAAGCACATTTCTGTATATGTGGAAGTATTTGGAATATGGTACATTTCCAAGTCATTTTGTGCATTTATAGAAGCTCATGAAGTTCATGTGACGTTTATTCTTTCTTACTGCAACCAGACAGAAGTCATGCTTTTGTGGGTTTTTCAAAGGGAAAAAAAAAAAACAAACCAAAAACAAAGAGGGGACTGGTGTCGCAAGCCGTTCGTAGCTGCTTATCACATTTAGTAGGTTGGTGTAATGAAGAGGTTCTCCTAACTACTCTGTGTTTGGAAAGTAAGTTTTAGCAGAATTAACCATCTGAATGGATTCAGTGACAGAAATTCACAAGAAGATATTAAATATCTTCTCTATATGGATTTATTTTAAGTTTCTGACAAGACTGCAGAAAAGTAGCTTAAGGGAGACAACTCATGATGAAGTGGAAAGTAGTTCCTTGTTACTTAAATATTCTCTTCCACTTTGTCTTATTTGCAAGTTAGGAGACTTGCTAGTAATCATTTATCAGTTCTGCTATTAAAAAAAAAAAAAAAGGCTTACTATTTTCCTGAGATATAGTCACATAAGAAAATCTTATATTTCCTTGTAATTGTCCTTTGCCATGTCATCATGTGTGTGGGCTGAATACTGTCATGTAAGCCCCACTTTTGTTCATAAATGAAACCAACATATTGAAATGCACCTTTTACAACCGTGTTTTCTTTCTAAGCTTGACAGCTGTTTTATAGGCTACATACATTATTTTTCAGTTGTGTTGAGTAAATGCTTTGCCATTTCTTGTTTTGCTACCTATGTTTTTACTGTACTTAAAAAAATGATTTGCATCACTCAAGTGATTCGGTTAGAAAAAAGAGCCAAGTAGGTAATGTTTACCTTTTTCTGCTCTACAGTTTATCACCTGAATTTCTTAAAGAAGAAAGATCATCTGACAATGCAAAATAATATATTTGTTTTAAAAATGTACTAATGCTTTTTTGTATTAGCAAAAATATGAGGATCCTATGAAATTTTGAAAAATAATTGTTAGAAGTCTCCTGAGCAGCCTTGCTTTGGCACACGTACATCAATGTCACAGCTAGATTACCAATTCCTGGTAATTAAAATAGGCTCCCTGAACTGTAGACGCCTGACAGCTTTTATCATACTAGTGAATTTGGTGGCTTGACAAAATAGATAAGACTGTAAGAAATGAACTGATTCTGCCTAAGGATTTACGTTTTCATAATTAATAGATGACCTGATAAATGGTGTTTTTCTCTTTTTAGAAAGTCATCTCCAGTTATGTCAAATGATCAAATTTGTTTCTGCTTATCATTGAAAATTTAAAATTTTGTACACTCTCTTATTTCTTTTTTAGATTGAAGAATAAATGTTAAAGGGGGGGATGACATCTTAGTCTTCAGTATGTATTTATTTTGTTTCCATCAGCTTGTTGAAGAATTGTTGTTGATAGCGCATACTGAGATTAGGAAGTTAAAGAATTTCAGGCTGAGCATCTCTTTAACTGCTTGAGGGTTTCAGAAAATTTGAGACGTGTCTGAACATAAATCATCTCTCAGTAGAGAGTTCTAGGATGCAGGAATTATACCACAATTAAAAGCATAGTTTCTCTTTCCCATTCCTGCTAATAAACAAAGCTGTTTACTAGTAATTGTGGATGAGACTTTCGTCAGAGAATATGAAAGGAATGTTGCTTGGTATCATACTAAGGTAGGGGATCAATTACAATAAAAATACCATTTGTAATATTCATAAATAATAAAATGAATTTATATTCATAATATACAAGCAAATGCTATTAAAGAAATTATGTAATTTTAGGGGTTTTAACTTTTTTTTTTAGCAGATAATTTTTTGGTATTGTGAGTAACAAAAAGATGAATAGAAATGCTACTTATACTTCTTGACCTATTTGTAAGCAGGCTAATTTGTGATTTCACTTAATCAGTTTATTTAGTGCATACCATTATTCATCTCAGTCCATATTAAATGCAACTCTTCAATGCTTAAAAATAACTTAAAACTACTTTAGGAATTTAATACAAAGGCAGGAAGAGTAGTACGTTGCTGTTCTACAATCTGTTTAAAGAATTGCAATATATTGCAGAAGTAATATGATCGGGTAAATGTGCCGCATGGATTAACATGCTGTTTGAATTAAAGCTGTTAGAATTGAATTCAGGTAGTTTGGAGTGCAGTCGGCTAACCTGTTACATATCAAACAGGTATTTTTTATTGTTTACAAACTGAGGAAAATGTGTTGATGTTGTCTGGATATTTTATATTTGAAGTAAGACTATAGACAAGTAAATTAAATCATTTGATAACAGAAGCACATTCAATTTTACATCACTTTCTTTAGAGCTGTGCAGATATTCCTGTGAACTGGGTCTGTAATTGTCAGTGTAACTCCCTGCTTAAGGGTGTTTTATTTTTTCATTTTATGATCATAAGGTTCAATGAATATAATCAAAGAAATTCAGGTGATATAGCTATAGGTTGATTGCATTCTTTCATAAGCAATTAATAACTAAGATATAGTGTGATCATCTGATTTGGTTTCAAGCATAACAGAACAGTCTCAGCAAATAATGCCAGTATCAACTGCATACCTTCTTTTTAACGAAAAACATGTATTTTATGACAGTATAGAATCTTGACTTTACAAATTCAACTAGTATAAGTTCTACTGCATCTGTAACAGATTGTAACAATAATTTTTCTCTCAAATATACATAATGATCTGGTTTGACTCCTTGTGGTTTCAGTTTCTAGCCATTGTGACACTTTAAAAACCTTTGAAATTTTTTGGGACCTGTTTGTAGGTATCTTTTCCTCCATGTCAGAATTTTTATACTGTGATCCATTACTTAAATTCATCTTCAATAACAAAGTAGATTCACTTCTTTTGTTAAGGACTTTTCCCCTCAGTCTTTACTGGTATTTTTTGATATACATTTGAAATACTGATTTCAACTAAATACAGTATTTCAATAACTTTGTACCTTCATAGGTATGAAGAGTAAAAAATGTAATATCATTTCTCTCTTTTTCTACATCAAAAAAACCTGACTGTTAACACTATTATTGTAGTGGAACTTTGTGTTCAATTAGCAAACACGGTCCAAACTTGCTGGGACACAGTTCTGCATCTTGTAAGTGTGTGTCTGTGTTGTTTGTAGTGAGCACTGTGGACTTTTGGAGGTAGTTGTATGCTAATACTTCTGTGGGATTCTGAAATTATTTTTATAGTGGCTGTCATGCTATCATGCTAGGATTTTAGTTTATCTGCCTTATGTTGGGCTTAATTGCCTAAGTTCTAAGAAATGCTCACAGCACTCTCTGAAGTCTTTGGGATCATGAAGCTCACCTGTATGGTTGGCCACCAGATATAGTTGGTTTCAAACTGAGGATTACAGCTATGCTATAAACAAAGTAGAATGTAAAATGGTTAAGCAAAAAAAAAAAAAACAAAAAAAAAACAAACAAAAAAACAAACAAAAAAAAACAAACAAAAAAACCCCCACAGAAACAAGAGAGATTAAAATATTCTTTCTGTGGATTTCATGCTATATTAAATAACTTATGTGTGATTCTTAAGACAACTTTTTCATTACCTGATCCATGGCTAGAATTATACTTTACTTGAAGAGCAAATTGTAAATAATTTAACTTTAAATATGCGAGGTTTCTTTTATAATTAGCTCAGTTTGTTGCAGCACTGGGGAGTCTGATTCAACAGTTTAGAAAAGTAATTCCAACTATGACAAATCTGGCTTTCACTCCTTGTTTCATTTGTGTTTGTGCATCTAATTGAAGATGCTCTTAAATGGAAAACTCTGAATATTTGTTGTTTTCTTTTCAGTAATGTTAAAACATGAGTGTCTAGTTGGGGAATTGAGGAAGCTATTCAGATTAATGGGGTTTAACTTTAAACGTTATGAAGATTAAAGACAGCGGAATGAAAAGATATTTCAGAAGGAGTAATGAAAATTGTTCAGAGCTAACTTATTAATTAATCTTGACTTAGAACTATAGATAAATAATAAATACCACCTTTTCCCCCTTCCCAACATGTGCCTCCCCCTCTTCCTGGCCCGCCCGCCCCAGGTGACAAAGGTTTAGTCATCTGGAAGATAGGCAGGAGCTTTGTTCTGAGGAGAAGCTAGAAGTGGTGGAGCTGGGTGGCAGGAGGGCACGCTGTTGGGTCACTGCCCATTAGGTTCATTCTTTTTTGTTGTCCTGCTTGTTAGAGAGACTGACTTCTTGCTGTGTTGCTTTTGGATGATCATGTAGTTTGTAAACAATTTTACATTAATTTATTTATAGAATGTATCCTAGATGTACTATTATTTCCCTAAATGAAGACTTTGTGTAGCTTTTCTGTCTTTCAGCTGTATCATTTAACCTAGTAAGAGATATTAACATGCCTAATCTTGTTGAAATCTTTTGCCTACCAGAGCAACAAATGGTGCCACTTGGTTTTTCTAGCTGATTGCTTACATGTGAAGAAATAAAAGCTTATTTTTAAAGAATTGCAAAATCAAGGGAACCATGAATGAAAGAACAAATATCACTGCAGATAAAAAAATTTAAAGCAGTGTGTATTCATCTTATTAAATAGAGCAACAGCTATTTCTGAACTAATTTTAATTTTCAGAAAAGAACAACATTCATCAAAATAGAATTCTTTTTATGAAATAAAAAAGCTGCCTTCTTGAAAGGCATATATTCTCTCTTGATGTGTATTTGTGCTTATACTTCTATCTAATAATGACTACTGACTCACAACTGAATAGTTTTATTAGTTCCTTACTTGATGTACTTCAGTGGCAATGAAATGATCTGGGGAGAAGTCTACTTTCAGCATGTGTGGGATTTCTGTACACTGAGAATGTTAGATCATATTTAACGTGCACTAAACATCAACTGATAATTCTCCTGTACAAACCACTGTACTGCAGAATCTCTTCTAGCGTGCCACTAGGGAAGAAACAAACATACTCTGAATCAGAATGTCAGCATCTGGAAAATGCTGTGAAGCTTTTTTCCTCTCAGAGTGACTGCGCAGCAGGACATCATTTACATGCTGACATGGAGTGCTGAAAGAATGTTAATGGCATTAATGCTTTTGTCATCTATTAACACTTGGGATTTCCTCCTAGCTTGTCATGGAAAAATAATTCACTTAAAGTGTTTTGAGATGTCATTTTTAAGAAAGCCTGGTTTTGTTTTTCAGACAGTATGAAATGCGCTGGTGCCTTCATTTCTGCATGAAAATGTACATTAATATCTGAATTTGCTCAAAAATAACCCCAAAGGGGGAAAATTTGTAGGAACTTTTGGATATGTGCCTACATTTGAAGTAACTATCTTTTGCCTGAATGTATTTGAATGTGTTTTTAAATGTGGAGGCGTTTTTCAGTACTTTGGGAACTGGAAAAAAACACCATTCAATGATTTTTTCAAATTCTAGCTCATGTATAATCCTTAAGAAATTATACATGTGCCTTCACTTGCAATATTTATGTATAGTTTTTCTTCCTGCTATCCAAAAAATGACATTTGAAAACACTTTCATTGGAAAGGGCAATTCTTGACTAAAAGAGGTATTTGGGGAAAATAATGGTTATTTATCCAGACAAAAAAACTTTTCTTAATTAGTGTCTAGGGAAAGAAGGGCTGCCTTACTGAAGTTTACACATCAATAAGGTTGTTTAATTTTTTTTGGACTTTTCAAAGAACCTGGTTCTTATCCCCTCTGTACTTCTCTTTCTTTCTGTCTTCTCCTTGCCACCTGTGGCCCCCCCCCAAGGGAGAAAACCTATGTTGTTCAAAAAAAGGCAGTAAAAAACCAGTTACTGTTATATGATGAACAGAAAGACCTAGCTTCTAGATATTATGTGGCTTTTTTTTTTAGCTATGGTTACATTATATGAATGTAGTCACAGTGTCTTGTTACTCTTAGTGTTGAGCATTTGTTTAAAGTTAAGCCTTCTGCTTATAGTTAAAAACAAACTCCAAGAAACAGTCAGCAGAAAGCATGTGTCCTAAGATGTGCTAGCACCAGGGAATAATGTCTTGTTTCAGAAGACTTCAGAGTGCATTCAGTGGAAGGAAATGAAACAGGAGTGATTTATTCTAGTTTAAGAGATCAAAATATCAGCTCTTCAAGTCTTACCTCAGAAAAAAATAATAATTGATTAAATACTTAGGCGGTTTTTTAAATGTTTTCAACCATCAATTGTGTTAGTCTTTCTCACTAATATAGAGAAAACAGAACAAATAACACTAAATTCATGTTATTGATGTTGTTTGTAAAAAAAGGAAAAGCTATAAACAATGGAACTTTAAAATCCATGTTTCCAATGGGGAAAAATGGACTACTTCAAGCTTCACTCAACTCTTGAACTTTGATTTACTTGATTCTTAAGAAGATAAGCTGAAGCCATCATGCGGTCTATCTTGTTATCACCCATGAAACAATTATGAACTTGTTGAAACTTTAGGATCTTGCTTAATATCAACAAATTATAATGAGCATCTAGTAGTAGTGCTAGTACTACAGTATTTAAGGAGGCTTCTATTTGGTATTGATTATGTAAGTATATATAACTTGTAGTTGTTTGCATTTAAGTATGAGCTAAATTATTTCTTCAAAAGGAAACTTGTGATTAATTTAACTTTCTATTAGCATCATACAAGAAAAACAAGATTTTTTTTTTCTATATTAAAATTAAGTGCAAGAAGAAGAAAAAGACTGCACTACCTACTGAAGGTACAGCACTGGAAAGTAACCATTTATTTGCTGTTGAATCTTTGGTTTATGGAGTTTTCTGTTTAAACTGTATCTTGTGTTTCAATATCTTTTTAAATTACTTGTGGCTTACAAGTTTCAAGCTCAAGGAAAGAAAGCAGAAAAGACCTTCTAAGGTCTTACCTTCCTGGTACAGAGAGACATTACAGTTACCTTCTCAATATGCAAGTATGTGTAGTATATTAGAAATACAGTGATCAATAAATAATTTTCTTCAGCTGAAAGTTCTCTGGTTCACTTTCCCTTTCTCTCTGAGAAGAGTACAGCCAAAAATACTGTTAGGTGAAATATAAAATCATGTATGCCGACTCTTTCTTATGCTGATTTCCTATTTGACTTCTGATTCTTACAAGCCCATACAGGCTGAGGACAACTGCTGAAGTAGGAATGTGAATAGAATTAATTTTGAAGCTATGATTCTGTTGGGCTTCCTATCTAATCACTTCCATTTCATTGTTCTGCTCTAGTCAGATGTGTAAAATAACAGAAAGTGAATTGAGAACGCAATCAGCTAGAGAAGGTTTGGAAGACAAGATAGTAAGAGGAGAATGAAAAGTAGCCAGTGGCTAGAAGGGTGAAGATTGAGAATCCAGGTTTTTTAGATAAGGGGCACAGTGTCAGAATTACAAGGTTTAGAGATACTCTTACTAGCGGCAGGAAAAGGTCAACATGGAAAAAAAGATGCAAACTTTTTCTTTCCACCTACACCCTGAAAGTTACAGACATGTTTTCCTTCTTTGTAAGCCATTCTTAGTATATGCTCAGTAGTTTTTAAATGGGAAATGCTTTAAGCAATAAATGTAAGTCCTATTATGCTGTATGTCTTTTGCTTTACAATTCATTTCATACTTAAGGTGGGATTTTTTTTTTCCTTGAGTCTCTTTAGAATTGTAATTATATAGATTAATATGTAGGCCTGCTTTTGACTGTAAGCAACCTTTTTCTCCTGTTTGATGTTCAAGTTCTCTGGGTTTCTGTTATCCTAGTGCATTCCCAAGTATATAAATTGTTCCTGTTGCAAGGAACTTTTTGAAGTAGAATGTACATGTAAGTACTAGGAATACCATTTCTTCCCCACTACAGATTTGGGTCAATTTGAATTCATTGTTAATGAGATATTAAAATGCTCTTAAGAACTTCCACCTTCTACTATATACTCTGTAGGCATTTTACTCAAATTTGCATCATTGATTGACATGATGACCAAAGGAAAAAAGAAATCATGTGGTTAGTGTACCTTAAATTTTGCATCAAGGATGTTCTGTACTAAGTTCATGTTCCTCTAAGAAAACTAAATTTGTGACTTGAGTATCAGATTTGAGATTTTGGTGAGTAGTGTGGCTGTTTGACAGCCACCAATGTGTATGCCCCAAATTTGCATTATTTTGCGTTGCCCCAAATGCAGGAAAAGAGTCACTAAAATGCACTTTTGAAAAGGAGGTTACATTTAAAAACCTTTTATCTCTGAACGCTCGCATCATATTTAAATGGGTATGCTGAAGCAACCAAGACACACTTGATTAAACTGATCGTGCTTGTAATTCTTAGAAGTACATCTGAAGGTCTGACGTATTTCATCAGCATAGGCAGAAAATCCCACTTCTGAAAGCACTGTGATAGAAGATAGGAAGAATTAGTACATACATATAATCTGCTTTTCTTTTCCAAATTAGAAAATTCAGGGCATCAATGAATAAACAGTGTTTTCTTTTTCCATTTTTGCATTGCTAATTGTTCAAGCTCATATCATCTCAGCATTTTGAATCTTATTGAAGAACTGACCCTGCCAAGTTCAAAATCAGATTACAACCAATTTGTGCTATGTTTAGTTATGTATACTTAATTGAAATTATTAAGCTATAGGGAAAAAAAAGACTGCTATTTGATGTTATTGAGCTCAAATGTACTTAAGTTGTTTGTTTAGTCTTTAGAGATTGTGTCTCCCCAGCATATAAAATGATCTGCTAGCACAGAATAGCCTTTTTGTAGGTACCCAGTTGAAAAATTAGATAATCAGCAGGTCAGAAATGTGGCCAGGACCTATTACAATTAGAAGGCACAATATCAGAAACCTGTTCTGATCTCAGTCCTGAGCAGCACAGCAGCACTCATGCAGAGACAATCCCAGAAGCTGTAATTTTTTTTTTTTTTTTTTCAGGAGATCCTGTTGTTCAGTGACAGTCATGATATAACTGTTGCTATTCAATTTCATTTCCACTGAGAAATGTCAGTATGGCCTTGTGGCATTTACTGATCCTTTCACTTACCTAATTTTTCACCCTGAAAAAAACGTTAATCCCCCACTAAAATTGTTTTGAAATATTTGCATGACTGCTGTTGCGTTTTGCATGACTAGATTTTTGTCATGAAGGTCAATAGACATCATTGAATTAATATAAGGTTAAATATGCTGTTTCTCCTGTGTATAAATATTCTAGACCTGCAGCACATTTTCCCATTGTGTTCTGTAATATGCAGCAGATGAAAGCTGTGGATCTTTGTACAAAGTTAACTTAGATATATTGCTGAAACAGGACACTAGTATAATGACTCTTCTTTTCAGGTCATAACTGAAAACCAATTGGGTTTGGTTTGTTATTTAATACAGTAGGTGGTGGTGTTGCTAGTAGGTTTCTCAGATAAACTTCTTCCTAAATTAGTTGAAAAATCAATCAATTTGTCATGATACTGTTACAGTCCTTATGGGAGTTCTAGGAAGTATTGTATTTTACAATTTCAGAATTGTTATACAGGTTTTTATACTAGCCATTTAAAATGAAGCTTTATTTTCATTCATGCTTTGAGCATCTGTGGTTATTAAGCTGCAACCCTTGTAGAATTAGAGAGACTTTCCAATTAAAGATGAGTTTGACCTTGTAGAAAAAAAACCCTTTGGTATCTTCCTGCTTGGTCAAGTCCAGTCTTCCTACTGAGAGACAGAATAACGTTAAGTGTATTTTCCTTAAACTGTTTCTTTGGCAGAAGAGGGTTGAGGAATGAAGGTTTGAGCAGTTTTAGCTTTCATATTTATGCCCTCTGCTTTATTTCTTCTGAGTAAATGTGATACTAAGAGTTATGTGAGAAATAGTGATGGAAGAAACTGTCAGTCCTCCTTCTACATTAAATCTGTAAATTTAAACAGCCACTGCGGAATTACAAGGGCTTCTTGTAGGATATGTGGAATAGCAGGTTTATCTTGAACCAGAGCAAACAGACTATTTCATGCAAATCTAAAGCCATCTCCTTTGTTTTACTACCTCTTTCTCAGCTTTAATGAGGCATACTGAAGCTTTCTGGAATAAATGTTGGGTGGTTTTGTGTGGGGTTTTTTGGTTTTGGTGTTTGGTGGTGGGGGTTTTTTTGTGGGGTTTTTTTTTTTTTTTGGTTTTGTTTTGTCACATAAAATATGACATTTTCCTTTAGGTATGCTGAAATTCTGTATTTTCCTCCGTGGTGCACTATGCATCAAAAGAATTGTTAGTCTGTTTATTACATCCCATCAAATAACAGAGATACTGTTGAGATATTTCATGTTGAGATATTTTACGTTAATTATTTAATTTGATATGGTCTGCGTGTTGCTCAGTGAAATAGAATTTGGAAAACTTTAAATTGGTCAAGTCTAATCTGACAAGATTCCAGATGTTTGGTTTTTGTCCTAATACAATTTTTCAGTGATACTTCACTGTGCTTTTGCTTGGTACCTGACTTTATTCCCTCTTTTAATATTCCTGTATTTCAATATCTTTATGTTCCTTGATGAAAAAGGAATTCTACACAGGCCTTCATAATTGATCATGAGACATTCTGTTATGAACAAAATATGACATAAGCCAACAGAGAGATATTAGTAAATCATTGTTTCAGTGCTTGACCAGTTATGTGAAAATTGTTGATTTGCTTTGAGATAAGATCAGACTGTGGACTGCCTTAAGGGCATAAACAAAGGATGGTGATAAGTAGCAATATATTTAGTAGAGTAAGGTATCAGTCAGGTTCTTCAGGGACTGGTGTGAAGTCCACTTCTATATAATAGTTTGACGAAGAGTCTGTAACAAAAGGCAAATGGCATATCAGTTAAATTCGCAGATAATGAATCAGTAAATAATACAAACACAAGGGAGAGAAATACCAAAGCGCCCTTGGAGAGTTATCAGGGATGAGGACCTAGTAGTGTGAGAATAACTCTGGAAATGTGTGTTGTACTGTATTTGAGAAAAACTGTTGTCGGCACATGCATTCATGAGGATATAGTTTTTTTGGTAACAGAAACTGTATACTACCTTCTCTGTTTTATAAGGTAAAAAACCAAGAAGCAAACACAGTTGGAAATACAGTATAGATGATATGTTCATAGCACCTCATAGAAGAAAATCAGTTAATTTGAATTTTACTAAGGGTATTTTATTGTGTAGAGATAGCATTTTAACTGTGTTAGAATCACAGAATGGTTTAGGTTGGAAGGGGCCTTAAAGATCATGGCAAGGACACCTCCTACTAGACCTGGTTGCTCAAAGCCTCATCCAACCTGGCGTTGAACACCTCCAGGAATGGGGTCTCCACAACTTCCCTGGGCAACCTGTTCCTGTGCCTCACTACCCTCAGTGAAAAATTTCTTCCTGAGATTTATTCTAAATCTCCCCTCTTCCAGTTTGAAGCCATTACCCCTTGTCCTATCACTACAGGCCCTTGTAAAAAAATCCGTCTCCAGCTTTCTTGTAGGCCCCTTACAGGTACTGGAAGGGGCTCTAAGGTCTCCCCGGAGCCTTCTCTTCTCCAGGCTGAGCAACCCCAACTCTCAGCCTGTCAGACTTCAGATTTTTTGTTATGTTTATGTAGATACTATATACCGGAGAAGTTAGGCAAGTTTGCAAATTTTTTTGTATGGAGTTGAAAGTAGGGCTGTCAGGTTGGCGGGGGTGGAGCATCACAGAAGGATAGGTGGCTGGGCCTGGAAGGGAGGATATCAAAAGAAGCAGCATATAGAACCAAAAAATATTAAAGAAAAGAGTTAATAATTCATCTTCCTGAAAAATCACATGATTTTCCATAAAATATTCAATCTGTGAATTAAATTCAAACTTGTGCTTCTGTGCCCTCAGTTATGTTCCTTAGAAGCTTCTTTGAAGAACTTTTCTTCCCAGATGGTGAATTTACCCAGTTCACCTGGATTTTCAGAGTCAGTTGACACTCATTTTTTGTTACCTTATTGTTGCTCTTTAAAGGGCTCTTCTCTGTCCTTCTTGGTTTACCCTTCATTCAAACTTCTGTTTAAGTCCAGACATTTGACTGTAGATTTGTGTTGGATTTTTTTGTTTAATCCCTGAGATTATGTAGATGTACCACATGAGGGAGCTCCTTTCTATTCTGCACCTTGAAGACTGCATCTAGAATTGTGCTTCAAAGCTTGTACTGAATAAGATTGAGAGAGGATTTTATACAAGAAAGGAGAAAAATATAAAAAGGTTGCTGAAATGCATTTTTCAAGTATAAATTGGCTAACTAGTGAGCGAAAATTTTTTGACAGTAATCTGCACAGACACAAGAAAAATTATATAGGAGGGAAAGCCTGCTTGTTTAGGAAATTCTATAGAACAAAATTCTATGAACAAAAATCTACTTAAATATATGGAAACCTGAAGGCTTCTTGATTGTGAATAATTGCGGAAGGGAAACTATGCTTTCATCCTTAAATTTCTGTTAAACCAAGTTGTCCAGATCACTGAAAGATATTTTTGTATAGAATTGTGCACTACTAGAATGATAATTCATTTAAGATCCATTTTCTAATTGGTGTATATGCTTATTTTAAAATCTGAAATTAAAGGGAGAGTGGACTCTATAAAGCCCTGGAGCTGCACCGTTAGATGTCAAAATCAAACTGTCATGAGACATTGCTTTATCAAAAATTCTGGTGTTGGTAGAACTGTTTTTTGCCCTCTGCCCTTCTCCACTCCCCCAAAAGAAAAATAAATAAATAAACCAAAAACATTTTGGAGGGGAAGGATGTCATCAAGACTGCGTACTCATTTCTTTTAAGGCGGTGTGTCTGAGCATAGGAAACTTTAATTTCAGATCCTGATTGCCCTGTGATTATACTCTTTGCTTTTCTGTCTGACCAGAACATTTGTTTAAGAAATATCCTGAAGTGTTTGTTGGCCGAGAGAGAAATTTTAGGGATTACTTCACTTTCCTGACTTTTTCTTGTTTTAATTTCAGTCGTTTGGGGCAAGGCTATTTGTGTGCATACAGTGGTGACTTCCTAGCAATTAATTGCCCAATAAGTTATGGTTACTTATTTTTGGTATTAATATCTGGAGAGAAAAGAGGGAAAGGATATGCACCATTTTACTCAAATCATATACGATGTGTGGTTTTATGTATGGAACTGGGATTCAAAATACTATTTAGATGCAAAATAGACTCTCATTTTTAGAGTGTAGTCTTTCACTCCCGTTTTCTCCTGTGCTTGAATTTGTGAACACTTCAACAGTTGTTTGCACTGAAAAAATCTCATTTTGAATAAAATAAGGTGATGTAAAATCATTCCTTTTCCTCCTTGATTTTGAAGGCTCTTGAAACATTATATGATCTGAACTTTTTCAGATTTCTAAAAACAAGAAAAGGAGGACTTCTGACGTTGCTGCATTAAAGGAAGCCTAGAAATATAAGGCATTACCTCTCTTTTCCTTCCCCATTCTTTACCAAAAAATTTTATCTAGATGAAGTAACCATGAGATCGACTGATTCAAGCTTGTTAAAACAGGGTACAACTGACAGCTCAAACATACCCCTCTTAATTAAATCCAGAGGAATTGAAGAAAAACTGCATGATCAAAGAGAAAGTAAATGTGGTTGCAGTTTCTCTGAAAGATTTAGGGCACACAAAGCTGTAATTATTGTTTAAGGCATCTCATTGTGTGTTCCAAAGCTAATATAATATTTCTAGGAGTGGCTACCTTACCATGGCTTTGCTGAAATAGGTATCAACAACTAATATTTTTTGTTGTTGTTAGAACATTATTTGTCAATGCTTTGTGTTATTTGAGACAGTCACTTTTAATTAATTTGAATATAATATGCAAAACAAATTTTGCAGAATCATTTTGTTTGTACTAGCTGTATTTTAGTTGTTTTCTTTCTTGTTTTTATTCATCTAAACAGATTTTTATCTAATTGTTCTCCAGGGAAGTTATGCTAGAAATCCATTACTCTTGCAACATTTTCTGTTTGATATATTTGTGACTATCATGTCTTCTGTGTTGCTTTCTAACTAATGCATGAATAGTGATTATAATTAATTTTTTGCCACCTCAAGAAATGAGATAGATTTGAGTTTGAAAAAGCTGCAAATACCACTCTTCATATTGTTTCAAATTTTTTTTTAAAACGAAAATATCACAAGTGTGGATTATGAACAAGGTTTCTGTTGTGAAAGGTGCTGGAAAAGCACCTGCATAAAGTATATGGGGAGTGACTACTTTTCAGATTTTGTAGTATGGGATTCCAGGCAAAAATGTGATCCATGACTGTAAAGGATCCGATCAAAGATCTGTGAATTTTGGACAAGTATAGAAAAATAACCTGTGAAGTATTACCAAACTGGGATAGTAAACTGGAGAATTCTTTACATTCTTCTGTAATTTTAGGAGATTCTAAAATCACATTTTTCTAGCACTCCCATCAGTTGCCCCTTCTTCGGGCCATTGTCACGTTGAAGTATGTGCCGTAGGTCTAAAAAGGCTTAAGAGCTGCAAGGGAAGATCATGAAATACGTAACCAATGTACACTGGCTGTGAAGTTATATCTATACCTGGATCTATTTCATTCTTCATCTGGTATAATCTTCTTTTTTCCTTATTTTTAACAGCTCTCACAACTTCCATTTCAGAACAAATGAAGCTAAATAGTCCACCTCTTTCATTCATGAATGGCATTCTGCCATTCTCTTAAGGATGTTTTTCACCTGTCAGGCACTGTCAGTAAACTCATTTCCTCTCAGCATGTTTTTGCAAATGCAGTTTCAAAATTCTGGTGGCTTCATCAGTGGAAATAAAGGTTTGTTTTTGTCAGGATGAAAGGTTTGTTTTGCTTTCAGGAGTTCCAGAGCTTTTAGAAATTATTTTGATCTTTCTATCTTCTGGTAAAAATAGGAGCATGGACTTTGGAGATTATTTCCCTGTTACAATTATGGGAAAAACCCTTGGCTTCTGAGGTCATCAGCCATCTTTTTCTCTGAATAAGGAAGAAAAATTAGTGGCTTTAGGTTAATTTAGGTTAATACCTAGCTCTAATTTTGGAGCTTTAAATTTTTTTTTAAGTGTTTTTATTTAAGATAGACAAGGTCTTCCTTCTGTCTAGCCAGTGGCTCTGTGAAATGCTGCCTTTTGTGTCTTCTGTTTGAGGAGTCAAGTGTTCTTATTTACTTTTAAAGTTTTCTTCTTCATGCTACCACAGGAAATTCCTAAATCGACAATTGTACGTCTTTGAGCAGCCTTTGCCGCTATAAACCAATTTAAGAAACAGTCTGTGGAGCTTTGTTCCTTTGACTGAATATTTTATAAAATAGCCTTTGTTTATCAGTTTTTGTCTAGAGAGTTCCTATGGGACTTTTAGAGAAACGAGCGCTAATCTTTGTGTCCTGATTAACAGAAGTATAAATAAAAAAGGCAGTGTTGAAATTATGTTGACAGAAGCTTTGTCTTGTGCATAGTAAACTGGTCTATGTAAAATCAATGGAAATAGTATTTTCATTATTGAGAAGTTTGAATGCATGAAAACTAGGAATTGATATAATTGCTTAGACCTAGGAGTACATTGATTTTTCTAGTGTTCATCAAGATGAAAGTTTTATGGCCATTTTGGGTCGAATCAGAAAGCCTCATCATAATTAACATGAACTTAAGCATGATTCTGCAATTTGGGGAGAAGGAGCAGATCACAGTTGGCATTGTTATCAGACGGTTGTGATCTTTCTGTGCTTCATTTTGATGAACACAAATACTGAACTGGTGTCTGTACACAGTGAATGCAGTTGTATTAAATACCTGCTTCAGGTACTAATGTCATGAAGGCTAGGGAGAGGAACAGACCTCTTTGCTGTATGATAACTGAAATGTAACTGTTCGTTTGTGTGGGTTTTTTCTGGGCTATTCACAGAATCACAGGGGTTGGAAGGGACCTCTGGAGATCATCTAGTCCAACCCCCCTGCCAGAGCAGGGTCACCTAGAGCAGGTCGCACAGGATGGCGTCCAGGCGGGTTTTGAAGGTCTCCAGAGTTGGAGACTCCACCACCTCTCTGGGCAGCCTGTTCCAGTGCTCTGCCACCCTCAAAGGAAAGAAGTTCCTCCTCATGTTCAGATGGAACTTCCTATGTTCAAGTTTGTGCCCATGACCTCTTGTCCCATCACTGGGCATCACTGCAAAAAAACTGGTGCCATCCTCCCACCACACTCCCTTTAAGTATTTGTAAGCACTGATGAGATCCCCTCTGAGCCTTCTCTTCTCCAGACTAAACAGACCCAAGTCCCTCAGCCTTTCCTCATAAGAAAGATGTTCCAGTCCCCTAATCATCTTTGTAGCCTTCTGCTGTACCTTCTCCAGCAGTTCCCTGTCCTTCTTGACTCAGGGAGCCCAGAACTGGACACAGTATTCCAGGTGCAACCTCACCAGGGCAGAGTAGAGGGGAGGATGACCTCCCTCGACCTGCTTGCCACACTCCTCTTGATGCACCCCAGGATGCCATTGGCCTTCTTGGCCACAAGGGCACATTCTGTCAGATGCTGAATGATGAAGTAATTTGCTTTGTAATGAGAAAGAAATTGCCACACTGAGCTTTTTATGTCTATTTTATTAGTGAACCTTTAAGCTCTTCAGAAGGACATGATTTTGTGTAAATAGATAAAATGGGGCTTCTTCTATGGGTCTTGGTTTCTTTGGGTTCTAATTTGGGTAGGTGAAGTGTGTTGTAATGAAGATTTGTGCAATTTGTTTTTCTTCTTTTTTGCAAAGGCTTTCAACAGGAAGAACAGATTAGGTATATAATTGTGATTAATAATTATCAGTGTATGCTCCAGAAGGCTTGTCTTCTGTGTAGTCACAGAGATACATTATGTATGTAGTGTGAATGATAAAATTGTTAGCATCTGTTTACATACTGATAGCAGGTGAAAATAAAGCTATCAGTGTAAATGACTTACTGTTATTAAAGCTGAATTTCTGTCTTCAGCTAGTAAGTTCTGTTTGTGTTTCTCCAGTTCAATTCAAAGAATGCTCTATTATGAATGAGCTTGGAGATTAGAAACAAAGAGCACTGGTACATCCTTCATTAAAGATGATGACACTATTGAATCAAACTTCCTCTTCTAGCTATATAAAACATATTTTTTTTACCTAGCTTGCAGTTCCTTGATCCAGAATCCAGCTCTGAAATGGCATGCAAGAATTTTGAAATGACAGAATGCAGTTTGTACAGTTGAAATATTTTTAGTAAATTTTCACACTTAGTGGTAGTTGTTTGGAAATCATTACAAAAATATTTGTGTTCTTGAAGTATATTTCTTTAATATTAGTAATAGATAAGTGTACCTGGAGGGGGGAAGTGGTTTCCTCTGTGAACAGTATATGGCAATAGACTAGCAAGCAGTCTACTTGTGGTTTTAATTTCACATGATTATGCCAAGGGTTTACATTATTTTCACGGATGAGTTTGAAGCATGGGTTTGGTTCTTTTCTGTAAAGCCAGACAGTGAGTTGGCTTAAGTGCAGATAGGAGGCTACATCAAAACTGGTGGAGATAAATAAACTCAATTATTTGGTCCTTATACTTGCTTTAGCTGAATTGTTAGTGTCTTGTGAAATTCTGATGGGAATAATCCATTTTATTGAAAACCAAGTTTAAATAATAAAGACCATTTGATTTGTTGAAATAATCAACTACTCAGCAAGGTAATTTTAAAATTGTATGTTTATAGTTCATAGTGGGGATTCTGACAACTGGTTTGTTCTTAGTTTTTGGTGTTTCTCTTCATCAGTTCTCATAATCTGATTTAATTTTGGCATGCTCGGAGTGGAAAAAGCTGTATTTGGGTAAAGTACAGTGTGTGAAGCTTACTTGTAAATTTGGGATTTTTTTTTTTTTAACGGAATGAAGTTGCATTATATATCCAGCTTAAAGGGAAAGAAATTATTTGAGATGTTAAATATTGAAGTTGAAGTCATGTATAAACCATGTAACCAAAGCCTTGTTCATTTAGATTTCCCAGAATCACAGAATGGTTGAGGTTGGAAGGGATCTCTGGAGGTCGTCTTGCACAACCCCATGCTCAATCTAGACCTGACTTGCAGAACTGTGTCCAGGTGGTTTTTGAGTATCTCCAGAATTCCATAACCTCTCTGGACAACTTGTTCCAGTGTTCAGTCACTCATAGAAGCTCAGCTTGGCTCTTACTCAACACTTGATTCAAACTCAGAAATACAGAAGGCCAAATATGAATTAGGTTGTGAATTTTCATTGAAGTACCTTTAGGTGTAAATGCAGACTCTCTGTGGAAGCAGAGTCTTCTAATTGTTTTCTGATTTATTCCCTGCTGTACTGTACACTTAATTTCCTCTTTTTGCTAATTTCTTACTGCTGAGAATGTCAAGTGCCACCTATGAGTGAGGTTAATTTGCAAGCAGATCTGGTAATCCTCACATTGATATTAGTAAAATGCAACATTTATGATGAGTGGTGTCACAAATGTTTTTTTAATCCCACTGTTGTATCCTTTATCTAATACATCATAAAGGAATACAACAAAAATCAGCTGTTGTGTGATTATTTACATAATTCGTTCTGCCTAATTAGCTCTCTCCCAACTATGTCATTTTGGGCTCCAACAATATTACTTTCAAGCTTTTTGGAATAGGCAGTTGTTCAGCACGTTTATTAACTTTCCCACAGTGTCTGCAGTAACATCTTGTGGATTGAGCTGACTGACAGTTAACGAAAGTAAAACTCGTCTCTATTTCTTCAAAATAGAAGAATACACAGTAAAGATAAGAGACTGGTTTTAAAATTTATATACTCTGCATTGGATTAATGACGAAGTTATAATTTTATTGAAATATCATTTGTTGGTATGTTAGTTTTTCCAGATAGAACTGGACTATCTGTCCTGTTAGTGAGTTGTTGTGTGTATGTGTATCTCCAGAATAATACGGTGGCATTATGATATGCGGCTGCATTCCCTCCTGCTTCAAGTACTGCTGACATTAATTCCATAGTTCAGCTCAGGACAGGAGAGAGAAATTCAAACATATAATTTGTCATGGAAATTTTAATAAGCCAGTTTTAATTAAACTGTATTATCTGAGACACAGAACATTCTGATGGAAATTGTCAATTTTCAGAACAGTAAATGAGTACTCAAGAGTTTGGAATAGCTAACAGAATAATAAGTTATTTCAAATTGTATGTTTAGTAAAGCATGAAACATACATTGACATATATTTTCAGTCTTGCAGTATTTAGGATTATAAAGCTTTATCATTGTGCAATGATACAGTTCGTGGACATTTTCCACTCTTCAATGCAGATTTATCAATGTGCAACTTAGTTATCAAACAAACAGTGCACATTTTTCAAAAATGCATTATTTTAAGAAAAAAGTTATTTACATTGGAAATAGTAAATGGATTACCAATTTTCCTATTGTAAAGTATATATTATGATTGACTATAATTTTTATCTAAAGCTAGTGTGTTGTGTAAAATCTAACTGAAGAAGCAAACAGAAATGCACCTAAAAAGACTGGTGTGGACAAATTTAAAGGAAATCATATGGAGATCTATAATGAAGCCATGTTTCTGTCTGTAATGAACATTAGGATCAGTGTGTAATAGTAGAATAAGAAACTTTGATACATTCAGTAAAAATGAAGTTAATTGGAAAACAAGTAGATCAGATATTTAAATAAATAAAGTTTAGGTGGCTTTGCTTTCCCAGACTTCTAGAAAATCACAGGTTGATTATTTTTACCTCCTCATTATAGTGCTAATTTATATAATATGCTAAATCCATTGATTCTTTCGTTTTAGATTGAGTGTATTTATAAATGAGAACATCTTGCATCTCTAGTTCCAGTGGGCCTTTGTTTTCTTTTGTCGTTGTGTTTTTGCTCTCTGTTAGGAGTTAATCCATCTGTGGCATAATGCCAACTGCCTCTTTCCTAAATGAATTTTTTTGTGTCAGCACAAACTTTTGAGAATCAAGTATTACATGCAAAACTCGCACAATGGAATGCGGCTTTCTTCTGTTTTCAACTTCCTGTAACCAGTAGCTGGAAGGATGTGTCAAAAGAACTTCAATTCAGTCTCTGAAATGCTTTTGGAAAGTGTTAAGAAGTTTCTGGCAGGAACCTCCTTTTTGTCTTGCAGTGCATTTTTTCTTTTGAAGGTATGAAAGACATCGACTCTGTGGTCTGTTTGTTTTACTGTTTCCAGACCTGTGGTCAACATCACTTAAATTCCACTTTTATAGTGACTATATGCCCTGGAGAGGGGCCTCCTTAGCTGCTGGAACATCACTGCATTTTTTTATAATTATAGTTAAATTACCAATGTTCTTTCTACTGTGGCATATTTATTGTTGATAAATGCCAAGCTGTCAGTGTTGGCTTTCATTTTCTTTGTAAACACTGACAGTAATAGGTCCTGCCTTTGGTCAAGTGAGTTTTTTTATGTGTTCAGGTACTTCATTAACTCTCTTATTCAAGTTACTGATATATTGATGTGAAATTCATAGCAGATGTCATTTTAGAGGTGATGACTTTCCCTCCTGCAGATTTGGGGTCTTTAACCTTGATTTCTCTGATCTTTTTTTCTCATCCGTTTACATGGAAGAAACCAGGAAAAAGCATGGAAGTACCATGGTAGTGGTCCTAATATGGACATAAAGAATTTAATTCTACTATTGATGGTAATTAGTGATTCTTTATCTCTGACATAATGGGGTAGCATAGTGTCGTGGTAAGACTTGTATCCATTGTTTGCTTAATTAAGTGAATTAATTTAGGCATTGCACTGAAATGCCAGGAAGCTGTAGTTAACTGGTCATATTTCAAAATGTAAAAAATTATTGACTTACAGAAAAGATATTTTCGGTCATTACAGCTGGCTTTAGACAGCCGTACTAATATTTACTTGTATTCTGATAATGACGCTACACTTAATATTCTCACTGCAGAAATCCTTATCCACCTAGGTATCTAAACAGTTTTTCCTCTTGCTGGTGGTGGTCATTGTCAAACAAACCACAGAACTGGATGGAAATTTAAATTGGCAGCTGTAATGCAAACACATAAACAACATCCTTTTTTAAAAAAATCTAAAGAAAAAAAATGTAGAAGTTCCCCAGTCTCTCTTTTAACAGAAAGAAGACAGGAAAAAATAGAATTAGTAAATAACTGAATTTTGGCAATAAAAGTTAATAAAGTAATAAGCATAATGGAAGTTAATGGTCTGCATTTACCTGTATCTTTGTAGATTAAAAAACATGAAGTTTTGTTTTGCTATTTGTTTGCATTTTAATTTTCTTTAGAATTTTTTAGTGACGTGGCATACAGAGAATTTTACTGGCTTGTATGGTAAACCATATATTGTTAACTTTTTGGTACCAGTTACTGAACAGTGATTGGTTTATTAATCTCAGGGTGATATGTTGAAACCAATGAAACGGGACAGCGCTTTTGGAAGACACCGGTAAATTTTAAACTGCAATAGCACTTGAAAAATTCAAGCTGGACACTTAAAAATGTTAGGGTAATTTTGTGTAGTTGCCATCTGCAGTAGTATTAAAATGAAAAAGGGAAATGGATTAAAGGGCATAAACTTCCCTTTACTTAGTAACCACTAAAATAAGTATTTCAAAACAAAACTTCAGTAAGGATTATAGGTACAGAGTTGCCTAGATGGTGATTAGATATTGTTCTCTTATTGTTGCAGTAGTATATTTCCTAATCTTAGTAAAGCAATAACTCTCCATATATTCAGATTTACAAACTCAGTTTTCTCAGTTTATGTGGAAATTTGGGAGATAGGTATGGTACTGAAGATGGAAAAATGTTTCCAAGTGGTTTGTTGGGTGGGGTTTTTTTTAAATTTTTCAAATAGTATTTACAGTGAAGTCTTGGCTTAGAATTTTCTTATGGTTATGAAAGAAACTAAAAATGTGTGTATGTGGAAAAACAAACTTGTGAATAAAGTAATTTTTCTTAGTTGAACAAGCATCTTCACATTTGATAGTTCTGTGATTTTTGTTTTGGTTCAGTATAATGAGAATGAAACTTTGTTTACAATTTTTAAATGACCGCTCACTAAAGCATCAATCTATATTAATGAAAACTGTTGGAATTAAGTATTTCTATTATGCAAAGTTTTGATAGCTTTTTCAATAACGTTTTTTCATTAAATAGTGTAGGCAAGTATGGCTTTGCTTCTCTGGAATGACTGTATTGATTAAGTCTTTGCAATGATTTGAAGTAGTACGTTTCAAGGTGATGGTTCAAGTTACTAATATTTTATATGTATGAAGATTGTGTGAAGCATATAGAGCGCGACAAAGAGTTTCTTTGTTAATATGACATGGTATATGAGTGGAAACTGTTGTCTTTACAGCACTGACTTGTTTTCTTCAAAATTAAGTATAGTTAAAATACTCTATTCTCTTTTTGCTCATCATACTCATCTGTCTTAATGACATTCTTTTGTCTTACAAGCCATCTGTTAATGGTGTTTCTTCTTTGCAGTTTGCTACTTATACTGTAATTTCAACATTATTATTTAATATGTTTCTGCAGTGTTACTTTAAAATATGTTCTAGTTTTAGTAGCAGTATTGTTTGGGGTTTTTTTTTAGTGCTTACTGTTGTTATTTCTCATGCTGAATGTGCACCCTGAATGGAGAATTTGACTCTGGGAGCTTTGTCTCAAAGAATGGCGTTCAAATCTGGAATTTTCACTTTTTTTTTTTCTTTACTTATTTCAGACTTTTCAGTCATTTTTACTATGTTAATTTGGTTTTATATTATATTGTATGAGGCTGTTTTTAAAGGAACCACAGATACAATTTGTATCATTATATACCTTCGTATTTCTTTTTCTTAGTATTTTTGGTGAGTTGTTCAACACAGTAGTCTGCTGACTCTAAGGCAATTCATGTTTTTCTAAAATTTTTAGGCTGTGCTCAATAATTCAGTAATGTATCATTATTACCTATTTAATGTATTCTTGCCATTAAACTTTCATTTCCTTTTGTACAGTTAAATGTCATTGAAGACTGAGCTATACTAAATTTGTCTTGTATTAAGATGAGCGATTCAACAGTCCAAGCTTGAAATTCTAGCCAAGCAGGTTAAACTTCATTTCAATAAACTGCAAATATAGGTATTACTACTATGTTTATACTGGTCTGACACTATATAGGTAGATATTGCTGTTTCAAAATCTTGGTATTTGTATACTAAGATCCATCATATTGTTGGGTTCTTTTTTTTGCCATTCTAAATGAACATTGTAAGCTAACAAAAGAATACAGCTTTCCTTTTATGCTACTGAAGCTTTAATGAAGAATAGAGGATTACTTGGAAAATAAGTTTCTTAGGAGGAAAATGTACATTATATAAATTTTCATCATACATTTAAAAAAAACAAATTTTAAATTACTATTTATATACCCTCCCATTACTTAGAGCAGGAGAATCCAAGTGAAATATTAGGCCTCTTTCCAGTGGAAGAGATTTTCAGCCTTGTTACTCTTGCCATGCAGCTTGTGAAATGATAGCCTTGTAAGTACTCAACAGTACCCAAACACTATGGAAATGTTGTGAATAGACTATCCACCTGAATTTCTTTCTTTTTTTCTGCAATTTGTTGAGTGTTTTCTGAAGAATCATTTTTTGATTTAGGCTAATCTCAAAAATAAATGGTTTCTATAATGTCCCTGTTATGTCTCTCTCACTCAGTTAGTTTCCAGGTTGTTTGTTATTTTGCAGAGAGGTAGAGATCTCAGAGATATTCAGTAATTAGAAATGTGATACTAGGCATGGGGAAAGGTTGAAGCATGAGCTCTGCTGTATTGAGAATCAGAATCCGCATGGAAGAGAGTCATTACAAGTAAAAGCCACAGGGAGCCTGGCTGCATGGTTTTTGTAGTTCAGGGAATAACTTGTGTCTTTTGTTCTTGGGTTTTGATATGTACAGCACAATGCTTTCATCAGCTACAATTCAGTATCAGCAGAACTAGTTTAATCATGTACAAGCTGTTTTTTTACAATGTTTTGTGACTTTGTGGATATAAACAACCACAACAGAAGAAAACAGCAGACTAAAGCTTACTTGCTTTGAGGCAAACTAGTATTTCCCTTAGTAGCCTGCATTCTTCCTATATTTGCAAATGAATTGTTCTAAAAATGCTTTTTTGTTATGGGGGTTGAAAAACGCCACATTTTTTCTGTTGAAAAGGATTATGCCAAACTTTCAGTGATGACTACTGGGGTGGAAGTCAGTTTCATTTCTAGACTTCCATACTTCCTAATGGGGGGGGAAAAAAAGACTTGTATTGTTCTGTGGTGTTTTTCTTACTAATAATTTTGCAAAGCTGTTTGCCAGTTAACTGGGGCAGGTGGGTGGATATTCCATTTTTATAAGTTCTGTGAAATTACATAGTTAAGAGGAGTAAGTGCCCCAAATAAGTGTACCTGGTACAGGAACCTTGAGGCATGAGCTGAGCTATGTGGCTAGGAATTGAAGAATCCACAAAGATGACACATCTATAGTAAAAGGCAAAGAAAATTAGATGTCATACTATATAATCTTGTCATTGGTAGTTGTGCACAATGCAAGTTTTACAGATAAAATGTATGTGCGTAGTACAGGGGACATGACATCACTTGAGCAGTCGGGCATTATAGTCAGAGTGTCACAGCAAACTGATTTTCCACATGTCTTTTCACAGAATGTATTTTACAAAATCATTTCTTAGAAGAAATATGTCCAAGATACTTGGAAATTTTATGAAGTCAGTAGCGTAGTCTGTTAACGGCAAATCTTCACCATTGGAAAGGGGTCGTTTAATGGAAAAGTGTGCCGCCACCTTATGTTGATACGGACTTGCAGACATGTAAACGTTAATACATAAAAATGTGATATTTGAAAGCAGAACAGCACTAGCAAATTTTCCAGTTCTAACCTTTGTACTGAGTTTTCTTTACTTTTTGTTTTTACTGTTAGATTGGATTACAATTGAATCATTTTCCTTAACAAAACCTTACAGCTTTGCTGAGAGTGCCCGAGAGCAATATGAAAAATTGTCCAACATGCACAACAACATGACTAAGTTGTATGAAAATTTGGGAGAATACTTTACCTTTGATCCCAAAGCAATAAGCATAGAAGAATTCTTTGGCGATCTGAGCAACTTCAGAACTCTGTTTTTGGTGAGTAATGTCTGCAAAACATTATACGTATTCTTATTTCTTCTTTCTCCCAATTTTATTTCTTTCCTCTTCTCTCTTTTTCTCGTGTTACAGTTAACTTTGTTTTGTCCTGTGGCAGGAAATTGGGTTAATGTTTCCAGAGTATTTAGATTTTGGTCACTGGTAGCTGTCATTCTCCAGGTTCTAACTTGCCAACTCAACTGTCAATGTGGTTGAGACACATGGATAATTAGAAAATATTTTTCCTCTTTTAAAAAACTTGCTTGTTGGTTGATGCACAACATATAGGCGTGATACTGAAAAATATGTTAAAATCAAGACCTGAATGGACGTGTCTACATTCATGCTGTGTTGGAATCTGGCTGATGCCTTAATGATGCTGTGATGCTAAGGCTGAGACTTTCCATGAGCTGACAGAACTCATGAAGTTCACTTATTACTATTTCCAGTCATCCAGTGTGGTTGATGTCAGGGTATGGCTTTTTTAAGAAGGAATTTAAGAATTTCATTTTAAGCAGCTAATTTTTTTTTAATGGGTTTAATGTCATCTTTCCTAGTGGCTGTCTGGGAGCCATAATTAGCTGCACCATAGGAAGTGTACAGGGAAAACAGATGCCTAGAATGTCACATTGTGTCTCTAGAGAATATTAACATCACTTGGAAATACCACTGTTTACCAGACAGCTGTGGCTCACTGATCTGTCTATTGGCAGTAGCGGGCTTAATTTATCATGTAATCATAAAGACTTTTAGTTTCAGTGTGCTAGAGGAATAACTACTTTAAAACATAATTTTCATACCAGGTTTACTTTATTAGAAAATTTTTACTACAATATATTTAACTATTCATTATAAATTTGCTGAAATTATTCCTTTTTTTCCATAAACAAATCACCAATTCTTTTATAATTAGTAAGTATGCCAACACATGTGGGTGAAGACTTGTCAAGAACAGGAATAGTTGTAGTGAGGTATTTCAGTGCATTTTCTTCTTCATAAATCCAAGGCTTACATTTTCAAATGTGGATACCTGAATTTGGAAATCTACTGTATTCTAGCTACTTGAAACAGACTTCAGACTAGCAATGTCCAAATATTGTGATGTAAGTCTGTCCTCAAGTATGTATTTAAATTGCTGTGAAGGTAATAGGAGCTAGAGAGGTGTATTAGAATGAAAATACTTCCAATTGCTTACTTTTATTTTCCTTCCTTTTGAATTCCTAAAGATCTGGCTGATGGCCTGTTGCTTTTCAATATTTATCATTGAATTTTCAGGGAGAATATTTATAAGAGATTCATGTAGTTCTTTGGAGTGACCAAGTAATACCAGGTGTGGGGAAAAAAAAGTGGTATTTCAGGTTTTCAGTGGGTAAATGTGAGAAATTAAATATGAAGTGCAACAACTATTCTAATAGCAAAGCTGGAATATATTTGTGCCCTTTCCAAATGAACCAAAAGCAGAACAGAAACTACTATGTGTACATCACGGTTCCAGGAACAGATGAAATAGTCATTGTTTCAGGTTTAGAATGAGTTTCTGTAAGTAATTCTATAAGAGTGAAGGGTTGAATTCAAGGGTGAGGATGTTACTGAATCATATGTAAAAGATCTTCACTTCACAGCAAAAAGCTATACTTAAGACTTTAACAAATGATAGTGATGATAATTTGACTATTGACTTTTCTCAGTGTCGTGAACTTTGGACTGTATGATGTAGTATTAATGATACATGTTTTCATATTATGATTTCAGTAACACGTTCTTTTCAGTGTTTTTGCATGGGTATAACTGACTGGGTGTTGCTAATTATTTTGGTAAGGAGGTGAAATACAATCTAGCTGACTACATTTTATCCCTGTTTATTAAATGCTAGTTAAAGAGAGAGGAATTCTGTGAGATTTAGCTGTCTATCTTCATACAGAGGGCAAATCTCTTGAGTTTCAAGGTACAATAGTTTTATATTTTTTACATTAATCTTGTATTCTGCAGAAATAAATGGTTATTCCATCCTTTAGCCTTTAATATAATGGCTATATGATGTACAATTATGATAGTTAATGCTTTACCTATGTCCATTATTTTGGTAACTTAAAAAACAAAGGGGCACCTGAAGAGAAATCTTGGATTAAAAAGCACTGGTTATGAAGGAACCGCCACAAGATTTGTGGTGCCAAAATTTCAAATGTACGGACATGCAATGCATCTTCTGATGGTCTAAGTTCCACTGTCTGCAAAGACAGAATCCGGGTTAATTTATGAAGTTTTTATCTTTGTACTTTCTGTACCATATCAACACTATGTTACTGGCTATCCATGGCTAAATTAATGGAATTTTGTTGGTTGGAATTCCAGAGATTACATAGTTTAACTTTCTGCTCAAAGCAAGATCAAGTTAGAGCAGTTTGCACAGAGAGGTTCAACCACTCTGGGCCTATTTTCCAGTGTTTGATTACACTTGTGGTGGGAAAATAAATAACTGAATAAAGTTTCCCACGTTGCAGCTATTGTCCATCACCCCTTTTTCTGTCACTGTACGCTTCTGAGGAAAACCTAGTTCTGTCTTTTCTACAGCCTCCCATTCCTTCACAGACGGCAATCAGGTCTTTGCAGAGCCTTCTCTTCTTAAGCTGAACAAACTAATTTCTCTCACCTTCTGCTTGTCATATGCTCCAGCTGCCGCCTCCTCTTGGTATCACCTGCTGGACTCACTCCAGTATATCTGTATCTGTCATACTGGAGAGCCTAACCTGGACATAGAAATCCAGACGGGGTTTTGGAAGTACCAGTAGAGTAGAATAACAACTTCCTTTAACCTGCTTATTACAGTTTTCTGTGGCCCAGTGTGCATTCAGCCTTCTCTGCTGCAAGGCCACAGCGCTGCCTCAGATTCAGCTGCAAAACAGCTTTCCAGGATCGCATGCATTTACATTTTATGTTAGTGGCATTTAGAGCTAGGCAGAAGTCTTGTAATGCAAGCCTATACTGTACAAAAAACCTGCGAAGTTGGCTGGGGGAAGGGTTCCTTTTTTTGGTTGTTCAGGTTTTTTTTAAGGTTTCAGTGCATCTCTGATGCCTGTACTTAAGGGGTGATTCTTACTTGGGCTGAATTGTCCTCACTTCCACCCACCCCCCAGATATTTGCTAGTTTACCTCATTTAAATGAGGTCCTGTTTTAGGAACATTTAGTGAAATACTTTATTCAGATGGTTCCCAATCTAGATTGTTCAGGTGGTGTATTTAGTCACAGAAGAATTTTAATTTGAATTGAGAATAAATTTTTCTTCAATATGAACTCAATTCATTTGTACTTGTAACAAAGCTCCAGATACCCAATTCTCACTGTTTTAGGAAGCCGTCAAAGATCAGAACAGTTCTAACTGAAATAGTTATAGCAATCAGAGTAATGGAGGTATTGAGACTGCATGTGCAAACTACTGTTAATTATTATTTACACATAATCCTCTGGTTAATGCTGGATACATGTGTATACATCTTACTTCTGCAAATACTTCTCTATGGATGTGGAACAGTGGTGTAAATTTTATAAACTCCCTAATTATTTATACTGGGAAATATTATCTGGGTTTTATTTTCCAGAATCTACATTACTTTCCTTGCTCTTTATATGTAAGTGCACAAATACCTGTGTTCTTCTGAGTACTAGACAGTACTCAAAGCAGACAGCAGACTTGCCTTGATGTTGTTGTTATTGCTTTTATTTAGTAGGAGGAGAAGAGGCTGTTGCAAAAGTGTTTGGCACAGTTAAAACACCCTCTGTAGTTGAATCCTTTTCTTCTGCTAGATTTGATCTTGAGCAAGTAGGTTTTGTATATTTTCAGGTTGTAACTACTCTGCTTTTTTCAAATGTAATCTGTCTGTTGGATTTAATTTATATACTAAATCAGTTTTAATGGACTTTCCTTCTTTTTAAAATTTTGATATAAGAAGTAGCTATGGACAAACCAAGAGTAAGGCCTCCTTCTGGTGGGCACTATGTAGTTGGGAACTAGTGGTCACTTGTTACCGAGGATCACAATAACCTCATGCATACATTCTTATAATCCTTGGTATGAGATTGTCATGTTCTGCTAACATCTTACTTAAACCCTTCATCTTGTGGTGTAAATACACTCAACAAATTAATGCATTGCAAGACATTAATATCTCTATACCTAATTGACATGAAGTGCCATCTGTGTTATAAGGGGAGATCATTATAGATACAAACTTCTGTTACTTCTCCTAGGAAAAGTCACAATCTACCAGGTGTTTCAGAGACTGGGAGCCTTTCTGCTTTTGGAGTTTCTACAAACCTATGTATGGTCAGTTCTTCTTAGGGTATCCGTGTGATATTTACATTTTACCTAATAACAATGACAAACTGCAATAAAATGCTTTTCTAGGGTGGAAAATTATTCCAAAGATTAAATCTCTGTAAATTAATCCAGTTTATCAAGACAGAACTGTTGAGTTCT
Source organism: Burhinus bistriatus (assembly GCA_013397275.1). Lineage (NCBI taxonomy): Eukaryota > Metazoa > Chordata > Aves > Charadriiformes > Burhinidae > Burhinus > Burhinus bistriatus. Next base: position 186,979 of record VYXH01009013.1, read on the forward strand.
GTATTCTGGTTTGGAATATTAAACCCGCATTCCAAATAGAAAAGACATACCACAAATAGTCTTTCTGAGTTTCCAGAAAAGTAGGGCTAATTTCTTGCATTGCTTTATAATTTTAGAAAGTGGACAATATATCTTGCTAGGTTCCTATTCTAATGTCACATGTTTGTCTAGATAGTGAATTATACCCATCTGCTGCTATGGTCTTTAAAATTTTAGCCTGTCCTTTTATCTTCTAAGCCTCTTCAAGTTCATTTCCTTATTTAATAACTTTACATGTATGATGTATACTAATTTACATAGTAATGCTTCAATATAAAAAAGTGAAATCTGAGGCGTACGTAACTTAAGGACACACTTTCTTTCACTTAGCATCACTTGTGCTTCAGTCAATTCACTTGTTCAGATATATACAGTAGTAATAGTTGTAATTGTAATTAGGTCTTTTGAGAATGTCTTGACTTATTTTATCCACTAGAGCAGAACCTTGTAGACTTTAGTGGCATAAAGGTTCTTGTTTAAGGATTTATTTTTTTCCAGACAGTTGAGGAAAGGCCTAGGGCAAGCATTAAAAGTTCACAGTACCGTATTTTTTTTTTTCTATAAGGAAAAAAATACTAAAAAGAATTGAGATCTTCTGCAACATTTTGACACCTGTGAGAAGTTTCCTGAAAGGAAAAAGATACTGAAACTCATTTAATCTGTGGAATTTACTGGCGGGGCGGGGGGGAAGTCATAACTAATAAGAATTCAGGAGCAATCAGAAAGGACTGAGGATATACACAGCATCTCCAAATATTCCCTAGAGCATGTATATTTATAGAATTTGTCCGGTTCAGACTATTGTAATGCCTGCATGCTTTCCCTAAGTGGTCCTATTAACTTTTTTTTAGTGTTTTGGTAAATGACTGAAGTATAATAATATAATATTGATTACTTGTTTCTTCCTTGTTGTCATTCACCTGTGTTATGATTAATGCCTGTCTACTGTGATAAAACTTATTTCTTCTGCTACTAGCAATTTTAACTTAAAAGTTCAGAAGTTCTTCAGATTGCTGCTTCTGTTTTTGTTGCTAACACTTCTGATGTGAACATTTATGATGACAAGACAAACCATAAAATCGTAAGGTAATTTAGGTTGGAGGGAGACACTGAGAGGGTCATTGAGTTTGACATCATGCTCAAAGTGGGGCTAGTGTAGAAGTTTGTTCAAGCTGCAAGGGGCCTTGTCCAACTGAGTTTTGAGTACCTCCATGAATGAAGATATCACGACTGTGGGAGACTGTATTGAAGGCTTTTCTAAAGCCAAAGTAAGCGACATCCATTGCCTTCCCCTCATCCATACAGCTGATCATCTCATCTGTTGCAACTTAACTCCAGCCAGCAACTAGGCATCACACAGCCGCTTGCTTGCTCTCCCCCAGTGGGGTGGGGGAGAGAATCAGAAGAGTAAAAGTGAAAAAACTCATGGGTTGAGATAAAGACAGTTTAATAGGTAAAGCAAAAGCCACGCATGCAAGCAAAGTAAACCAAGGAATTCATTCACTGTTTCTCATGGGCAGGCATGTGTTCAGCCATCTCCAGGAAAGCAGGGCTCCACCACATGTAAGGGTTACTTGGGAAGATAAACACCATAACTCCAAACATCCCCCCTCTTCCTTCTTCTTCCCCCAGCTTTGTCTGCTGAGTGTGACATAATATGGTGTGGAGTATTCCTTTGGTCAGTTGGGGTCAGCTGTCCCAGCTGTGTCCCCTCCCAGCTTCTTGCGTACTCCTGGCCTACTTGCTGGCAGGGTGGTTTGAGAAGCAGAAGAGGCCTTGACTCTGCGTAAGCACTGCTCAATAATAGCAAAAAACATCCTGGTATTATCAACACTGTTTTCAGCACAAATCCAAAACACAGCCCCATACTAGCTACTGTGAAGAAAATTAACTCTATCCCAGCCAAAATGAACATATCATTAGAGAAGGCAGTCAGGTTGGTCAGGCACAATTTACCCTTGATAAGTCCAATGTGACTGTTTCTAGTGACCTTCTTGTCCTTTATGTACCTGGAAATGGCTTCCAGAAGGAATTGCTCTGTGATCTTCCTGAAAACAGAAGTGATGGCTGACTAGTGTGTAGTTCACCAAGCTTTCCTCTCTCCTTTTAAGATGAGCATAATGTTTGCCTTTTCCAGGCATTGGAGATGTCCCTGGAGTCCCACAACTTTTTGATGGAATAGGGGCCTTGCAATGACATCAGTCAATTGCCCGAACTGCCTGTGAGACAGTGATGGCAAAGATTGAGATGAAGGCAACCCAGAGTACTTCAGCCTCTTCTTTGATGTTGGGTTCCGTGCTCCGTTCAGCAGCAGACCTGCATTTTCCTTAATCATAGAATCGTTTTGGTTGAAGGAGACCTTGAAGATCATCAGGTCCAACCATTAACCTAGCACTGCCAAGTTACCACTAAACCATGTCCCTCAGCACTACATCTACTCGTCTTCTAAATACCTCCAGGGATGGCGGTTCAGCCACTTCCCTGAACAGCCTGTTCCAATGCTTGACAACCCATTTGGTGAAGAAATCTTCCGTTGTCTGTCATTGTAGCTATAAAAGTCCTTACTGCTTTTCACATCCCTTGCCAGTTTTGTCTCTCTCTGAGCTTTGGCTTTCTTAATTACTTCCCTCCCTGGGCAGTATTCCTCCTGGATAGTATAGCCATCCTTCCACTTTGCTATGGTTCTGTTTCGTGTCAGAGCACTGTCAGGAGTTCCCCGTTCAGCCAAGCTGGCCCCTCCCTCACCTTCTCAGCCTCCTGCATGGCAGGACGGGTGATTGTTGTGCTTTGAGAAGGTTTCCCTTGAAGGTCAGTTACCAACAATGAATGCTTTACATACACAGCATGTTTTAATTGATACTACAGTGTATATAGTTCCAGATAATTGACCTTTGCAAGTACTTAGAATTCAACATAGCCCTTTAGAAAATCTTGACTTAGCTGTTGTACAAAGGTAATAGAAGACATTACTTGTATTGCCCTTTGCTTAACCTGTGATTCTGCATGTGAATCCTCTATGTAAAAGCAAAAATACCGACTACATAAGTGGATTGTAATGACAATTTTTTTTTCTTTCATTTGCAACTAAAGATAAGAATATTTTATGTTACAAAAGCATGCAATTCAGCTAGTGTATTTGAAAAAGATGGAATATATAGGAATGTTTTTAAAGATGAATCTAGTAGAATTAAATCAGAAATATATTCTGAATGACATATCCCCAGGTCACAGAGAAAATTCTCTCTGTGTGTTTGTATGGGTATGTATAGTTTATTTAAAAGTACATTTGGGGCTTGATACGTGTTTATCTTATGCTCGTATCAAGCTATTTTAATGTTAAGAAAACAGTTGGTCTCTTGAAAACTCATGTTAAAGACTTTTGGTGATCATTAGAGGAAGTGCCACGAATAGAAAATAATGCCCATTTTTGATTGCTTGAAATAAAAAGTATCTACATGCATCATCTTTTCTAATTGCTTGCCATTTGCAAGTTGGGCAGAAACAGTATTTAATAAATGCATCTCCACATGGTCTAAGCATTCAGAAGCTGTTAGGCTAAATGACAATATACACAGTATATGAGAAAAAAAAAATTCTGGAACAGTCAATGTTGTTTTTTCATCTCTCATTCTTCTGATCAAAGTGTCTCAGCAATACAGTGATATTCCTTTGGGTCCAGTAGTTTCTCTTCAAGTTATTTTGCAACAAAATTTTCCATATAAGTAAGTTGTTATTCTGTTATCCCTAAACAAGAGGAAAGGACATTATAAGTAGGCAGTGTAGGCTGATACAGTAGCTGACCTTTCTCAGTTTCTTTGTGAGACATATTGATTGCTGTTGGAACACTTTATATACTTTTCCCAGCAACAGACAGTTACCCCGGAAATTGACTTATGTGTGGACATTTTGTTGTTTGTGGGTTTATGTCTTTAAAACTGTCCAGATACAAAGTTTCCAGTCAAGTACCAAATAATATTTTGTACTTAGTTTTTATCAACATCTGTCTGCCTTTGCATGAGAGAGAGTAAGCATTTTGGGGTTGTGATGTTAGGAAGAGAAAAAAATGCTTCGTAATTAGGAATTCACAGTTGAAGTGACACCATTGAAACTGCCCGTCATATGGTTGCAAATAGCTAAATAAACTTGCAGCACTTTTGACCAGTCATCTAACCGAATGTTCCTTGTGAGCCAGTTCAGTCCATTGAGCTGCAGTATAGTGGATCAGCCTGGAAATATAGATAGAAGAAACAGAGTTTGTTTATTTATTTATTATTCTGCTCCCATTTTATCCTCAGCCTTCTCTAACCATTTTTGCAGGAAACATAGTTAGAGCCAAGGGTGTAGTGAGACAACGAAATAAAGTGTGCGTCACTTTACCCCTCTACCTCTTATAGTTAGAAATCTTGTCCCTTGTGGTCCCTCATAGATNCCGATCCTGAATCCAGATCCGGAATCCAGTTCCCGTCTGTCACTGAGTCCAGTCTGGGACTTCCCCAGTGCCTGCTGGTGACGTGATTGTCATCCTGGGAGCTTGATACGGTTTTGTATATATTTCATTATTTTCTTTTTATTATTAATATTTCATTAAAGTAGTTTAGTTCCTTCTAAACTCTTAAGTCTCTCTTTTCCTCTCTCTTGCCTCCCTTCGGGAGAGGAGCAAGAGAGAGCGAGCATTTGTCGTTCCACCTGATTGGGCCAATCTGGCCCAAACCACAACAAATATTTAAAAATTTGAAGTGAGATTTTTAACTAGACTTTTCCTAGTACTTGTATCAAACCTCTGTCTAAATTTATTTCTTTGATTTGGTCCTTAAATATGTCTTGATAACCTCATTGTATTCAAGGCATATCACAAGAAATAGGTAAAGCATTTCAGCATGACTTTCCTTTGCAAATGGAACATGATTTTTGAATCAAGCCTGGAGGGGGAAGGAGGGGGGAAAGGTGTATTTATTCTTCTCTTGGAGCTGACGATTACAGAGAAATTGAATCAAAAGTAGCAAAAAGTGAGCAATAAGGGTTTTTTTGTTGCGGGGTTTTGTTGTTTTTTTTTTCCTCTTTGCAGTTAAAATAGTAGATCCCCTGGATAATAATATGCCTCTTACATTTAGGACTATTTTGAAGAAGAAATGCATTTTAGATTTTATTGATTTAGTCCTTTCTTCCATTGAAAGTAAATACAAATATCTATTGTCCTTGAAGAAAATTGTAACCTGATATATTTTGGTTTGACACAGTTTCAAGCTCTTATCAAGTAATGATTAATCAGTTGCCTGAAGTAAGATGCAGGTTTGTTCTATTTTTCATCTGTTACATTCTGAATGTTTGTTTCTGTTGGTGCTAGAGTATTTAAAAACATCCACCAAATCTGTCATGCCTACATTTGCAAATGGCTGTAAACTTCCTTTTAATCAGATTGTGTGCTTCGTGGAAGTTGTATGAAATACATACTTTAGCATTAGATAGAAAATGTTCTTTTTTCTTATATAGTTCTTATATGTTTCAGATTTTCTTTGCTCTGTGAGCTCTCCCTCCAATGCAGATAGTCTTAAAGGTGAATTTTGAGTCTAAAAAACCAATGTTGTAATAATACCTATAAGAATAGTTGGGTAGAGTTTGAAGCAGTAACAGGCATTTATGGGCATAGTTGTTATGGAATGCAGAGAAGCTTTTTTTCCTTCAGTGAAGTGATTTTTTTTTTATTATTTTTTTTTAAATATCTGGTAGACAGTTTTATCAGTGATGACTGCTTCCCTCACCTGGAAAACAGTTGTGTAAATGCAGCTCTTTGATTTAGGAATTAAATCTTTAAATTACATTACAAATGTACTTAGAGAGAAAGGGTTGTATTCTAGTATAAGTAAATATCAAAGCAGATTTCAGTAACTCATCAACTGGCAGTATGAGAGGTGGGTTCCTGTAAAAGACCTATGAAATAAACTGCCCTTTTGTATCAACACTGACTATTGATTGATGATTGCTGGGTGGCTGGGATCTTTTACAGTAACCCTGTAATACAAGGTCCAGAAAGTGAAAATCCCCCCAAATGATATGACACATGAAATGATCAGTAAACTAACACTTTTTATTGAGTGACCACTACCCTGGTCTTTCAAGATTTTGTAAGATTGATGGCCTGTACCAGACAGGAAACAATCTGTTATGTTGCCTTCATAAGAAAAAACTTTTACCACAGTGGATTCAGCATCTTGAGCATAAATGTGCCTATAAGACCTTTTCTTTCTAATATTTGTTTGCTTGTAACTTGCTTCAAAGTAAACTTCAAGCTCCATGACTCAGGAATGTTTTTTCTGTGGCTTTTTTGAAATGTCCCTTGGATACAGCAGGTCATTGGCTACAGTAATATAAATCAATGAATATACAATACATAAATGAATATGTAATAAACATATGATTTACTATGAAATGCAATACAGAATCAAGCTAAATTCCCAGCTTTCAAACTGATAAATTGAGTTTGTAATTCAGAAGTTGTTTAAAAGAAAGGCTGTATTTATTCATTTTTGTCCCTGGTTATTTGCCTGGGAATACAGTTTCTCCCTTCTGCCTAAAAAGTAACAGTTCTTTAATGTAGTCTGAAAGATAACAGTTTCTAGCTAGGAGGAAGCTATGGAAAAAAAAAAGAATAATGAGCAGGAAGTATTTTTTCCAGCGAAATTTCCTGAGAGAAAGTTAAAACAGCATATCAAAAGTGGAACATTGTCCTTATTACCAGGCAGTATTTAGCAAGCCTTTCCTCCTGCCTGCCCCAAAACTCCACACAAAGACCCCTTTGTAAGCTCTCTAATTTCTTGTCTGAGTGTATAAATCCAGCTAGGGCTGGGGAGATTATATTTTTTTAATTATGATATTGAACAAATCGGGAATAAGGTGTAGGTTAGGAAACTTTGTAAGTAATGCAATCTGAAGCAAAAGAATTCCCATAGGAGCAGTAACTCATGAACTTTATTAACAAGCTGTTAGTGCTGCTAGATAAGTAGTTACTGTATTCATGATATAAAAGGTAAGGATGACATTTCTCTTGGAAGATATCCAATCCAAACGATGTAAAAATAAATAATAATAGAAGAAATTAAACTGAATTACAGTACACTGCATTTGCAAGCACTTTTAGGTAGGCAAGTGTAGAAATAACAGGCAGCACAGATAGGGTTGGGGTTTGTTTCCGACAAGTCTCACTTGTATCTGTGGCGACGCGGTTGCCCTTGTAGATGAGTTAAAAGCAATAGATGTCATGTTTCGTGGTAGTGATGCCTTTGATTAAGTAATATTTTTCAGAAGTAATATGGGAAAACATGGTCTAGAGGAAACTATGAAGTTTCGTTTCCTAATCTTGCAAAGGACGAGTATTAAAAACTTTTCTTTAGAATTTTCCATTTGGTAGTTTTAAACAGACTCTTCATTCAGTGCTGATGTCAGCAAGTCCAACTGAGTAATATCATTATCCCCAGGTGTTACCTTGGAAGTTATAATATTTAAATGAGGATTTTGAATCCTCATTCCACTCTGCAAGCCAGGCATAGTTTGGGATTTTGACTATCACAATACTTAAGCTGTGAATTTAACCCAGGTGGTGAAAACATCTTGTAAACCAGTAGACTTTATTACTGCTCTATGTGACTCCCTTTGGCAAGATTGTAAATGTAAGAGAGACCCTTCCATAGAGGATGGTTACATCTGCACCTAACATATTTCTGAAAAGCTGTCAGAAGGATCCTGACTTCTCTCTAAAATCTCCACAAGGGTGTTTCATACAGTCTTAGCCTCATCATTCTGTTTGTTCATATATCATATTAAGATAATTTGATAATTTGAATCCGTTTGTCTTAATTGTGATTTCAGATTGATCACTGCATTATTGCATCTTCAATTAGCTTGCTGATATTATAGTAAATTATAGCTCATTCACTTCCTTAAGTTCATATTTGCTTGCTTATCACGTTTAGGAAAAGCAAGCTAATAGAATTGGATTATCCTGTCAAAATATAATATGAAGCATGAAGTGGAAGGTGCAAGAAACCTCAAGAAAAAAGTTGCAGATGAATAAGCGTATCCCTTCAATATTGGGGTTTTTTCACATTGATAATTCTTTGGAGTGTAACGCCACACAAACTCTAGAACACTTTCTTCTGATAGTCCATCAGCCCTGTCTTGAAGGAAGCATGCAAAATCTTTCAAACCCAGACAGTTTTGTTTTGTTATTTAAATACTTTATATCAACATATGCTGCATTGTGTGTAATTCTCACAGCCTCTATTAAAATTTGTCGATAATTTCTAGCCAGAGACTTTGAAACATTTCAACACATCATATCCAGAGTCCTGCTCTTTAACAAAAAAAAAAAAATTTTCACTTTTTCTACTGGATTTGGGCTTTTGTAGGAACAGACTTTACAGAATAGAAAGAGTGAATTTTTGTTAAAGAATTGAAAGGGTTGCACTTGCGTGATGATGCAAGACTTCGTATGCTGACCTAGTGATTTGCCTTTTCTTTGATCCAGAAGGATCACTTTATGAACAAAACAATAATTCATCTGCTGTGGGCTTTGGTTTCTCTGTTCAGATTGTACCCAAAACAGCTAACATTTGTTTCGCTGTTGATTTCTTTTTTTTATTTTTTGGGGTTTTTTTAAGTAATTACAATAATACATACTTACACAGTAACAAAACTGTGTTTCAGCTCTCTGTCTCTTTCAGGAATAACCTGAATTAGGCATGCGTTCTGGTATCCAAATATTGGTTTAAAGGAGCTATTAAAACAGTCACAGATCTGTCCACTTGAGGGCTATTTAGTAATTATTCAAACACATACTGTTAAGTAATTAAGACATATAATATAGTTTTTCATTGGTAACCTTAAACTTGGTTCAGTAAACACTGAAAACCTCTTCTGCCTTAGACTGCCAGACAGTTTTAAGTGTTTTTGCAACACAGTTGATAAGCTGACAGCAAAGCCCTGCTCCCTACTTGAATATACAACAACAGCTACTTGCCAAAAATCTTAATCTGTAATGGCATGCCAGAGACATTTCATGTCAGATGTGATGGCTCTGATGCATGAACCATGGGGCAATATCCCAAACATAATCTTTTCTACTTACTGTTTCATGACCACCCATCAGTAAATTCAATTTGTCTGCTCTTGTTTAATACCAGCTCATTGCATCTCTTTTCTATTATTTTCATAAGGATAACAATGTATTTGAATATGTTATCCTCCAAGGAATACTCATGAAAGATCTTTCTTTTTTGTGTAAACTGGTTGCTCAATCTGCTGTATTTTAACTCTCTTTATTTCTGTAGATTAATTTCCAGTTAATCTGAGTTTGTTATTCCTAATGAGTTATGCCAGAAAAAGATTTTATTTTTTTTATTATTTTTTTTTTTTTCCCCTGGAACTTCAGTTCACATGTTTTGCAGTTGCAAGGCAAATTTAGGGGGAGAGCCTGAGGGATCACAGGCAGCCTTCATTATTGGTGCATGACCGCTTTGTAGCCAACTGCCTCTTTAATATCCAAGGAGATTTGTGCATTACAGTTTGTTTTCTTTCTTCTTCTTTTTAATAATTTACCTTTGAGAGCCTATTTACAACCATGTTGGTGTATGAATATTTGTTTGTCTCTCAAAACTTAAGATATATGCAGAATGCAAGAGATACATTAATTTTTTATTTGCTTCTTAAGGAAACCAAGCTATAAACTGGCAGTCCTGAGTACAAGAGCCTTACTTCAGTGAATCATAATAAACACAAGGGGGAACATCAAGCTATGTGCCCCTTCAACTAGTTCCCTTAACAAGAGATAATATTCCTTGCTGAATCTATTTCTCTGCTAGGAGAGACAATAATTTGATTTTGTCTTTATTATAAAAAAAAAAAAAAAAAAAAAAACAACCAAAAAAAAAATTTTTTTGTTTTTTAAAAAAAAAAAAAAAAAAAAAAAAAACCAACCAAACAAAAAACCCCCCCAACAACCAAACACAAAAACCCACACTCAAACTTTCTAACTTTTAATTTGCGGTTGAGTTAGCAAAACTGCGTGCTGTTGTGCACCAACCAAAAATACGGAGGGTCATGAATAGCACATCAAAAAAAGGCATTGTATACATTAAAGTATTTCTGTCTGTTGAGATTCACTTGAAGATTATTTCAGTTTTTGCATGCACTTAGATTTTTTCAAAAGACAGTATCTGGATGAATACTTTTCAAAATGTTTTCCAAAGCTGTTGGGAAGGCTTTTATTCTTAAGTGTGGATCACTTCTTGCTTTGTGACATGTGCCTGATTTATAACTGTTATGTTAGTTTGGTTTTATCCTTTAATTAGGGAATAGGTGTAGAGGATTGTAAAAGTATGCCAAAGAAAGCATGACATGGTGTCCAGACTTCTTTTAATTTAAGGCTTAACTTTAGATTGGTAGGGCCCAAATAACATTGTGGCAAGGTAGGTGCAGAATCATATCACCTTTGCATTAGAAATTGTTAGGCTTGTCCACAGTCTGGAAGTCTAGAAAGTGGTGAAATAGTAAATAATGAAGTAATCAAATCCACAAGAGAGAAGAATAAGCCATTGCAGTAAAACTGTAGAAAAGGAAACTTAAAGGATTGGTAGTATAATTCAGGCAGAGCAAATGCTGTGGAAACCACTATGCATCTGAGTCAAAATTCTCTTACCTTTATTTACAGTCATCTTCAATCAGCTTTGAAAAACTATGATCAAATTTTTTAGCAATATTAATTCAAATATAAAGTGTGTTTATAAATACAGATGAATATATATATATTTTGCTTTCAGCACATAACTTGAAAACATCTGGGAGTATATTCTTGCAAATAACTTATTTCAGGCTTTCATCCAGCTCTGACTAAATGTACAGCAGGAAGTGACATAACAAATATGAAAAGGTTAGGGGCAGACTGCCTGACGGAGAGTAGTAACGAACAAGTACGTTCCAGGTGGTTTGGTTCTGAGATACTTTATGAAGGAAAGGGATTGCATGCAGTGAACAATGGTGATGATTCAAATAGATCATCCTTGTTCTTTTTTTCACAATATTAAATTTGAATTGGTATGTAGATGAAAAGAAGATATGTTAAATTTCGAGGAATGTGGCATAAAACTATTTGGGTGGATAGGATGTTCAAGAGAATTGGGGATTGCAGCAAAGAATCCACCAAATAATAACCAGAAATACTAGAGCTGTTACCAAGCAGTTACCGGAGTACTATAGCAAAGCTAAGAGTGGATAAGGCACTTTTTTGTTCACTAGAGTAACCCTTTTACGTTGTTATGAAAAAGCTCTTGAAGCTGTATGTGTGCAGTGCTGCATTGCATTGTTCGGTCTGAAACAGCCAGTTGAAGAGACCAAGAGCCCCAGAGGCATGCTGGTGTGATGCCCTGCTGGGGTTTGTCTCTCCTGCCTTGCAGAACACCCAGTTTGACCACTGCAGAAAGTGCTGGGTGTTAATGCCCCTTTGCTGCAACCTGTACTTGTTGTAGCAACAGGTTGTTTGGAAAAAGCTCTGGTATTTCAGGTTAGCACTTAGTGGATTTTCACTTGCTGTTCTTGAATCTTCCTTTATAGTCTCTGGAAGGAGACTATACATGAAGATGCTCTAAAGCATTTACATCCTGGAAGAAAGTAAAATACTAGGAAATGTGCATTTTGAAGAAATAATAGACAGGCCCATCTGACCTCTTTGTGCTTCTTGTGCTGCATGTGTTGGAATGGTGAGGTTTGTTTATTTTTCTTTGTATGTACAAATGCGTGTATATGAAGGGATGGGTATAGGTAGATAGGCACTCACACACCATTATCAGTATTTTGTTATCTTACTGTTCTTCAGGAAGGTTAAACCTTTATTTTGAATGGCTTTTGTTTGAACCATCGTTGGTAGCCAGCATATTTTACGAGCTGCAATCTGTATTTTCATATAATCTCCCTTCAGCTAGGACTTGTGGAGTCTGGCTCAAAGTGAATTTCCAGATACAATAACTTTAGAGCTTGTTTAGTTCAGTCTACTGTAGTCTTCCTGGTAGAAAATGTGACAGAGTCTATGATCTAATCATAGTATGTCAACGGCTAGTGGGCTACTAGTTCAGCCATGACATTTCTTATTTGCTTTCTCTCTTAAGATTGTGGGCATTTACTTTCATTACAGACTGTGAAGTTGCAGTAAAATGAAATCTCTGTCAAGTGTGATTGAATGTGCAGAGATAGAACTGTCCAAAACCAAAAAGGATAAAACATTGATTTTCTCCTTTAATTCTCTTTTTTTCTGAAAGAAAAGGTGTTTCTCAGTGTGATCAGTTATGTGATGGTGCAGCAATTGCAGTTCTTGGTCCAATTTTCAAGTGCGTCCACAAATAACGTCACTGGTAACTGTGGAATCCAGCATCTCTGCAAAACAGTATCAGCTGTTAAAAGAAGGGGCTATATATGGTGTTTTACTTCAGTAAACTCATGAAATCATATATGCACACTGAAATATGCTGTCCCTTGCTTGAGTGAATGCTCTATATTTGGAGGCATTTGGGAGTCTTGGATTACCAAATGCTGATATAATTTATCTTAACACCTAAAGGTGCTTTAGATAGGGTGGGGTTTTTTTTGGAAGTGACAGTCATTGCCCATAGTTTCTTCCTAGCATGTACACAGTAAGGTGAATAGTCGTTTTCATTTATGAACATATGAAATGTCATTTCTGAGGAATATATAGAACCGTGTTAATATGACTCTGCCCCAATTTTTTTAAGGAAATTTTACTTGTGGAATAGTAACCAATACATTGTCTTGGATATTTATGAAGACATCCATGAAGACGTCTTTTTCCTTGTATTTGTGAACACGTGATTTTCCTAGTTTTTAAGGCATGATTAAATTGCGTAGGAAATAAAGTAAACATTGACATGGAAACCATTTATGTTACGCCCTGTGCTTAGTAAGTATTGACTGTTCAGCTTTTTAAGTTGAAACATCATCAATGAGCACGTGCTGCATTAATTCTGGACATCTTACACCCTCAGTAAGTTTGCAGATGACACCAAATTAAACCAAATTAACCGGGAGTGTTGATCTGCTTGAGGGTAGGAAGGCTCTGCAGAGACATCTGGACAGGCTGGATTGATGGGCTGAAGCCAACTGCCTGAGCTTAACAAGGCCAAGTGCCGCGTCCTGCACTTGGGTCACAACAACCCCAGGCAATGCTACAGGCTTGGGGAGGAGTGGCTGGAAGGCTGCCTGGGAAGAAAAGGATCTGGGGGTCCTGGTGGACAGCCAGCTGAATATGAGCCAGTAGTGTGCCCAGGTAGCCAAGAAGGCCAACGGTATCTTGGCCTGTATCAAGAATAGCGTGGCCAGCNGATCCAGTGTCTACTGTTAGTACTACTTGTTGATCATAGTGTGTTGGGACTCCCCAAACCACCTGAAGCCCAGACCTACAGTACTTGTAGGAGGAGGGTGTTCGTATACTGTGAGTTGGAGAGGAAAGGGAGCAATAAATTCATAGCTGTTGTGGATATAAATAAGAAAATTATCCCTAATGTTTATCATGTTTGTCTGTGACATTAGGGGAAATTCCATCACGATGGATTTCAGTGAATTTCTTCATGATAAATGAATCTCGAGAAAGGCAAAACTAAGGGGAAATTTAGGATCTTGGGGAACAGCGTAAGGGAATTCAGATATTTCTCTTTTTTGAGAGAGCTGGCAATGTAAAAGGAGTTACGAAGGTATTTGTGAAAAGAAGTGATGAGTAAGTCTAACGGGTTGATGTGGCTGGGTGCTGGCAGTGGGGCTGCAGGGCGGCCTCTGCGAGGAGAGGCAGTTCCAGCCTGTGCCGGACACGGCCAGTTCAGGCCAGTTCTAGCAGGTTCCAGCCAGCTCTGCAGCAGCCCCACTGCAGGGCGCAGCCAGGCCCGGCAGTGAGGCTCGTGGTGCCTGTGTAAAAACTTGTTAAAGAATGGGCAAAACGTTGCGTGGCAGTGAGGAGCGAGAGGAAAACATGTGAGAAACAGCCCTGGGAGCAGCAGGGCCGGCGAAGGAGGAGGGGAGGAGGCGCTCCAGGCTGCGGAGCAGGGATTCCCCTGCAGCCCGGGGAGAAGACCCACACTGGAGCAGGTTTATCCTGAAGGACTGTAGCCTGCAGGGAGGACCCACAGTGGCGCAGGTGAAAAGTGTGAGGAGGAAGGAGTGGCAGAGAGGAACTGTTATGGACTGACTGCAACTCCCCCTTCACCCCCATCCCGGCTGCATGGCTCGGGGTAGGGGGGAGCACATAGAAGAGCTGGGAATGAAGGAGTGAAGTTGAGCCGGAGAAAATGGAGGAGGGGGGAGAGGTGTTTTTCTATTTTGTCTTTGTTTCTCACCATCCAACTCTATTTTAATTGGCAGTAAATTAAATTATTCTTCCCCAGGCGTTTTGCCTATGACTGTAACTGATGAGCAATCTCCTTGTCTTCATCTCAACCCATGATCTTGTCATCTTTTTCTCTCCCCATGAGGAGGGTGAGAGAGAAAGGGGCTAGGTGAGTGTCTGGCAGCCAGCCAAGGTCAACCCACCGCAGCAAGAAATTGAGATGAACCTCCTTTGGAAAAGGAGGATATCTTCTAGACCGGATGAAGGCAAAATCGTGGAAAGTGGTTGTTCGTTTTGGTGGTGTTTTGTTTTTGGTTTGGTTTTTTTTTTGTTTGTTTGTGTTTTGGTTTTTTTTAAATGCAGGGATGTTTTCTTACATTTGTAGGATTTTTTGTTTGATAGTTCGTGTAACACATTGACTCAGAGACTTTAGATTTAGAGTTTTAATCCATAAATTCAACTGTTTTTCATTACTTGTGATGTGGTTTGTGCATTTAAGTGATCCAGACTGCTTTGGATATTTCAGCAAAAATATTTGAGGAATTGAAGCTTGAAGTTTAGTAACTGAGTTTCCATTACTTGTAATTGAAGTCCACTACAGTGGGAAATTGGCTTCATCCCCACTCATCCCTCCTAACAGCAAGATACAGACATAGTCTTAATAGACATAGTCTTAATAGAAAAAAATATAAACATGTGGACACTGAAAAATTTGGAACTTTTTAATTCACCATAAATGCAAAGCTATTTCAATTTTCATTATTTTGATTATCTAATAATGGTAATGTGTACAAATAGTATGGTAAGTCGTGTTCCCTTTAAGATTTCTGAAGATACTTGAAGCATTGGGTGCCAGTCCCTGTGTCGTCATTGTCCCCCGTTGGACATAAATACAGTCTCCATGCAAAAAAGGTTATTCTTGTTATTCTTTCTAGTTTTTCTCACCCATAGAGACCCATGTTTATTTTATTTAATACAGGAGGCATTAAAAGAAAACAACAAAAGAAGAGAAATGGAGGAGAAAACAAAGAGAGCCAAATTGGCAAAAGAGAAGGCTGAACGAGAGAAACTGGAGCGACAGAAGAAGAAGCAGCAGTTGATTGATATGAACAAAGGTAAGGGGCATCATTTTTGATAGAGACATTTGTTAAAAGAAAAAGAAAGTAAGGAGTAACAAACTGAAGGCTATTGCCGATCAGTATGGAAAATACTTGCTGTCTGTTTTGAAAGCTGAAAGAAACGTTAACTTTTTCAGTGAAAATTCTGTTTTGTTTTAGCCTACCTGATTGCATAATTCCGTATCTGCCACTTAATATGTTTAATGTTCCTTTCAAGTCATTTTGTTGTGAATTATTGGCTTGCTTTCCTTTGTAGCAGTTAATTGATTTTTTTCATATGGATTTACTTCCAAGAAGTATCTTACTTGTTTTGTTGTTAACTTCATTCTGTAAACATCTCTATAATCAAGGTAGTGTGGCAATTAATGTCTTTCTTTTGGGCCTGGAGGATCCATATTATAATGGATGTTCTCCCAACAGTCCTATTAGGAGCTAGAAAATCTGGTTGAGCTTGGAGCTGAAATAGTGTGACATTTCAGCATGATAAAAACCAATGTGTTGAGCTTGTCATCTGTGACAATATTGTATTTTGCATGAGGCCACCCTAAAAGAGAGGAAAATAAGAAAGCAAGAGGAATTGGGTGGTCATGATATTGATACTGTGCAGATTGCCAGAAGGATGTAAAGTACAGGCTTTATTCTTTGACTCGAGAAGGCAAGTAGAGTAAAACTGTACACTGGATAGTGCAAGAGATTATTTGAGGCTGCAGAGTTTTTGTTCAGTTTCTGTGAGTTTGTGCAAGTCTGCTAATCTGGCCCAGCTGTAAAATACCTGTCGTTTTTATCCATTGAACAGTGTAACAGGTGCATACTTACGGACAAATGCCTTAATGCCTTTTTTTTTTGGTTTTGTTATGATGAATGTTACGGAAGATGTGATGATGTATTAACTTTATGTAGGGGTGATGTTGCAGTAAACCATATAATTATGACAAACTGACATAGTGCAATGCTGAAGATAGATCAAATGGGGTTAAGTTTAGAAATAACACTGCCTTTCAAGGGCATATATGCAGTATCTGTAAAGTCAGTTTATAAACGGATGAAAAATACTAGGCCAGGCAAACAGACCTACTCCAACGCTTAATAGGATGACTGTGGAGGTGTGAACACAGAGCCATGAAAAGACAAGGTACTGGTCAAAATTTCCATCACTGGTAACTTAATAGTGCAAAAATATTGTCGCATAACACTGACAATACCGTTCGGTGTTGCATATATTTAGAATGTTAGTATTTCTGGCATATCAGTAAATTTTCCATCACTAGTGACAATCTGTGCCTTGTGCGTGGACAGCAAGCCCTCAAGGAATGTTAGCCAGCCGCCCTTCCCTTCCTGTTTGGCATCCATGTTTCTCTAGAACCTTCAGTTGCACTTGTATCAATATATCTTACAAACATACCATCTATTTAAACATTACTTTGTCAGGCTGAGTCATATTTACAATGATTTCAGCAGGTAGTGCTGTTGTATCTTTATTGAGGTATGTATACAAGTGTCACAACTTTGTGCTTTTTTTTCTGCTCAGTAATTTCACAGTTTAAATTTCGTGTAAAAAAAAAAAAAAAAACCCAAAAAAACAGCACCCCATATAAAAATCTGCAAAAACAAAGAAGTGGACAAAGTGAGAACAAGTTTTATTTACAAGTGAAAAATCTTTCTTCTGTGATCACTTCATATGTACTATTAATTATATTTTAAGAAATCATAAATTAGATTTGCTATTGTATTTGCTGATTGTGATAAATGTTTTTTCCCTATACTCTATTATTTGCATTCTGAGTTTTAAAAATGAATTTATAATAATGTACCGTAATTTGAATACCATGATAGAAAACAAATTATTTATGTGGGGATCTTAAAAATTCTTGTGTGTTTGTGTACATCACTTTGCCACAAAGCAGCAGAGTTTTGCTGTTTATTTGATTGGTTTCTGTTGTTTTTAAAGTTATTTCCCTAGGGCTGATTTGGAGTGTCTGCAGTGGTACCACGAATCCTATTATTTTTGCCTTGCTTGAAGTGGCAGTGACACTGCATGGAACATACTGTAGCATAAGTTTTAGTGAACAACTCGGTTGCTTTGTATAGATGACAAACTTAAATTTTATATAATATAAAGATTCTTCTAATAATTTCAGATTAACTATAAACAAAATATAAAATTTAAATACAGGCAATGCATAAATGCATTTTCTATATTTTGTGAAGTTACGCTCATGGAGATGTCTAATGAGAGTTTTACAATCCATTCTTTCAGCATTTGACTAATCTTTCATTAATACCTATCACCTAACAAAAAAAAAAGTCCTTTGTAATATGAACAGGCACTTCTCTGTGAGTGGGGTGAGAAGAACCTAAATATCCCGTCATAACCCTCCCCTCTACCAGTGTACTTGAAGACGTACTGAGGGAGGTTAGTTTAAACTACCACTTAAAACAATGTAAGCTAGCATATTTTATTAGCTGTTGAAAAGTATGAGAAGCCCACTTAGGTACTATTGTCAGTGAATTGGTCTGTGTTTAAGGGCTGTAGCTAACAGATCAAAGTTCCACCTTCTTAAATTGCTTCAGCTCGGTCAGTGAGAGCATACTTGTCTACATCCATTAATTTTTTAAGCAGGTGAGGAGTAGACCATGCTTAGCAGTAACATAGGTGCGTCAGTATACTGATAGCATTTTGCTTTTTATCGTGCAAGTCTTCTCCTATCAACAGATAAAACTAAAGTTTAATTTTGCATTATATTTCTTCTTTACTGAAACCGCAAATATGTGAATAACTGTACATAGCCAAATGCACTGAAACTGCCATTTAAATGACTAATGTTTCTAAACCAGTGACACAAAGTTAGTTTAATACTTCTAAAATATTTTCTCCAATTTTTAAATGCATTGAAATTTCCATTTCACGTATTATGACTCTATCACTGTGGCAGAAGGTGGGGGCGGCTGGCTTCATCCCCAGTGGATTCCACAACATTGATATTCAATTAATTGTTTTTTCCAAGTAACTGGTTTTTTTCTTGATACATCTACTTCTGTATGCTCATTGCTACTTATATAAATAGTTTGCAAATTTTGTCTAAGTGAATGTGACACAGAAGACTTAGAGGAAGGAGGCAGATGTCCTCTCAAGCTGTCATTTTGACAAGGTGATTTTCACCCAAAGGATATTTTAACCTAGCTCTCTTTCAGTTATTTCTCTAGCTATATCTTCAAGAATAAAATTTTAACGCATTGCTACAGCATTTCAGGTCAGAGCAATAGGGTTCCTTCATTTTCCAGCCGTTTAGTGTGTAGTTCTATAATAAGTATTTTTTTGCTGTTACCTGGTTAAATAGGTACAATTTTTTTGTGGCCACTGGAGAATCCAGATTAGAATTAATTAAATATTACAATTAATTTCTGTTTATTGGTGTAACTGAGAGAGCAGAAAACTGCAGTGTGGCCAGAATTAACAACTGTCCTGTATAATTCCTGGTTATAAAGTAACCTTAGAGTTGCCAATATTTTAAAGACCAGGCTGCTCTGTTTGGTGTTTTGTGCTTTGTCAGTTGCCTACTGCAATTGACATGCCAAGTAAATACTATGTGTAAACTGATATAAATCCTGCTAAACGTTCCAAAATGTGTGGAGTAAAGATGAATGTAAAAATATAGAAAAGCTCTCAAATCCATGTAAACTTTGAAGTTATTTACACTGGGCAGCATCGTGCAAACTTAAGTAATTCTAAATCTTAAAACATGTCCACATTTCAAAATACAAGTTTTTTTATGAAAAACAAAAGTGGGCCAATAGTGATAAAATCAACATATACCTTCTACAATAAAAAATTACAGTAGGAACTTCTCCAACAGGCACACCTCTCTGTCTCAAGAAAACTTCATTATATCAGTGTGTATTATTTTTTATAAATATGGACACTAGTATATACAGAAAGTCATTCTCAGTAAAACAAAAATAAATATTAAATGAGACCAAGACACTTTCGGCCTGTGGTTTATCTTGAAGTCAGTTCTATTGGAAGTTGTTTCTTCAGTTGCAGTCAATGAATTTGGCATTATTGGGGATAAAACTGTTGATACAAATTAGCTGTTTTGGATAGAAAAGGCTATGTAATGGCAGTCAGAGGCAACTTTTGTGACTTTCTATAAAAGCAATGTGATGGGCAAGGCATTATGTAGTGCTCAACTTATGGAACACCGCAAAATTTCTGAGAAATATTTTCAGAAATAAACATTTTTCCTTATCTGTGACATGCTTGAGCAGTTTTGAGGAAGATGCTAATATCCATATAAAAGTGGTTGTTTAAAGACCGATTAAAAACTTTGATTTAAATATGTTATCAAAATTGTTAGAGTTGGTTGAATTTGGCCGAAAAAAGTGAATTTTTATATTGCCATGGAATACTATTCTTATTTGCATTAATGTTTTTCAGAATAAATTTTAAACTGTTCTTAGTGAAAAAGTGTATTTCATATATCATTGATTTTAAATGGCAGCTTAAAGCAATTTATAGTGAGACCTGTTGTTTAATGTTGTAACTTCCACTTTAAAAATTCTTACTATTAATCCGTATTTCCCACTATGCAGTGCCTGAACATCTCACTGTGATCTGTGGTGCAGTCAAAGCCATAGCAAGACATTCTGGCAACTGTGGTACTCTGTTCCTTCCAGACAGTATTATTTGTGGATGGTCAGCTCCACCTCCTCAGTTGCAGCTGTAGGGCTTGGGAATATTTGGTCCCTTTTGCATTTATTTATGCATCTGGACTAGAAAGGTACTTCTGTTTGCCTGTTTTCCTGATGAAGTATGGAGACATAGAAAGACCTAGGTGACTTACCCACACACCTAGAGATCCCAAATTACACAGTCATGAACCATTCTGTCTCATTACAGGAGAGGAATTCTGTAGGAAAAGGGTTTACCAGTCCCTTCTCTTCTTTAGCATTCACTAGCTCTATGGAAAGAGAACGTTCTTTATAGCTATTTTTCAGCAGTGTTTCCTGTTTTTGGAGGGCTGTAGCAGACTGGGCTATGATACATTTATTTATACGTAGTCTTTCATGACTTCCATCTGATTTAACATCTGCAAAATTCTTGCAGCATTGGTTCCATTCACATATCTGAACAAGAAAGAGAGAAAAAGAACTGAAGACAGCTTTCAAGGAGCTGAAAATCGTATAACAGCCATTCTGATGCAAATGTTATTTAATCAGAAACAGTTTTGCTCTTCATTATATCTGATTACTATGGCAATTAAAATCACCTTTTAACTACCAGTATTAGGATAAAAGATAGAATGAGCTTCCTCAGTCCCAATTAGTATTGAATTAATTGTTTTGAAGACATATTAACATTCTCCCCTAATGCAGATGATGGAAATGAAGTTCTGTGCTAGTGGTTGATGGATATTCCTACTTTTCCTTTTCAAGTACTCATATATTAAGAATTCATGTGCTGTTTATTCAAACTGGTATGTAGTAGTATCAGCAATAATTCACTTGTGTTTCCTTGAACTGTTGTTATGCTTGCATTGACTTGCAGGATGCAATTCAAGAAGGTTACTTTTGCTACAGTTTTCTAATGATTCTGTCCTTTCCTGATTGTTATATCTTCCTTTTATGTCCTTTAGCATAAACAGAAATCTATATGAAGTTTATTACGAGATGCATAATATTTTGTAGATATCTTAGCCTTAATCCTTTGAGTGTATATATTGGCTAGTGATTGCATGGGGTGCCTGGAGTGATAAAACTTGGGGTTTATTTCCATTCTACAGATTATTAGTTTATAGTGCTGGATGCCAATGAGGCAAGTCTTACAATTCCTTTGGGAAGTCATTATCTTTCATATTGATGTTGATGGTCTGTTTGAATATGCTGCACTCTTCCTGAAGTATAATATTCACAGAAAAAAATTTGATGGATATTTACATTATGCTTAAATGTAAGCGTCTATAGAACCAAGATGAGGTTTCATTTTTCTTCTTCAAAGCCCTTATGCATGAGTTGCTCAAAATTTTTTAAAAAACTGTTTATGCAGGAGTTTGAAGCCATCTTGAGCATGGGGGGCATGTCAGAATTACTGTAAATGTTATTAATATGGGCCAAAACCAGCTCAAGAGAAATGCAAATAGATGTGAGCATGGACAGGAAGTTAGAAAGAAATTACAACTTAAAATGTAATCTCACCTTTTAAATTTTAGCAATGGAAAAATTTCTGTTTGTTTATGAATATGGCATATGATACCTTCCAAGTAAATTGATTTAATGAGCTAATTTGTCAGGGGAAAAAAGTAATTATTAGACTCCGTGAAATCTGAGGTTGGGATAATTACAGGTGAAGAAAGGCAGAAGAATTGGCTGCTTTTCTCTTAAAAGTAAGTTTCCTGGGGGCTATTTACTGAACAGTAACAAGAGTTAACTTTGGATAGTTGTCTGTGCAAATTCAACTTTCCTTTTCCTTGGAGAAAGTATTCTTATTTCAAGAAGTAGATATTGTTGTTAATTTTGAAAATACCTGTAATGTTCTTTATCTCCAAGTAATCGCTATGTAAGTTATTCATATATCTTGTAGAACTTCCAGTGTTAGAAAGCATTTCTGAAAAAATTAAATTAGAAGATCAACTAACTGCTTCTTTAGTATAAAATTTGTTCGGGAATCAGATAGCAACAAGGAGAATTGCATGTAGAACTATTGTGAAATGGAAACTTACTTGACCGTAATGGTGGGACAAGTTCAGTGACTAAATTCTGTCTTAGGAGAGTGATTATGTTTTTCTGTGGTTGTAGTATCTCATTTCTAATAGAACTGTTAAGATGCTGTCTTCACAAGAGTAGTTTCCCAAATTATGTAGGAAAGAATATCATGTTGATGAACCTCTTTCTACTGTATGCTCACTGTTAAACACCCTCACCACCCCACCCCAATTGTTTAACAGTAGTATACATAAGGTTCATTGTAGAATGGTTTGGGTTGGAAGGGACCTTAAAGATCATCTAGGTCCAGCCCCCCTGCCATGGGCAGGGACACCTCCCACTAGACCAGGTTGCTCAAAGCCCCATCCAACCTGGCCTTGAACACTTCCAGGGATAAGGCATCCACAGCTTCTCTGGGCAACCTCTTCCAGGGTCTCGCTACCCTCACAGTAAATAATTTATTCCTAATATCTAATCTAAATCTCCTCTCTTTCAGTTTAAAGCCATTACCCCTCGTCCTATCACTACACTCTGTGATCAAGAGTCCCTCTCCAGCTTTCCTGTAGGCCCCCTTTAAGTACTGGAAGGCTGCTATAAGGTCCCTCCACAGCCTTCTCTTCTGCAGGCTGAACAACCCCAACTCTCTCAGCCTGTCCTCATAGCAGAGATACTCCAGCCCTCTGATCATCTTCATGGCCCTCCTCTGGACCTGCTCCAACAGGTCCATGTCCTTCTTATGTTGGGGGCCCCAGAGCTCGACACTCTGGGTTAACTTCGTAAATTAAATAATGATCATTTGCCAATATATATCATTATGGATCTTCACTAATGATTTTCCATATGAAGTATTGATTAATGAAATGTTACAACACTTTGACAAATGCTAGTGCAGTTTTGTACCCCAATACAATAATTGTACTTAAAGATAATTTAAAAGGCTGATGATAAGGCAAAGTATACTTAAGAGGAAAAGTTCTGTAAGGCACCAAAGAACATTTATTTCAATGGCAAAAGCCTGTTTCTTCTCAAATGTAGAGATCTAATTAAATTAACTTGAACTTTATGGCATCAATTTCAGTGGTTCTTTGATAGTTCTGTAGTCAGACTTTCAACTTGAAATTGCTGGCCATTGGTGAGTTGTGCAATCCACTGGTAGAAGATTTTAAAAATTCTAAATGTACTGCATTTCATTTTTTAAATGTGCAGCAGAAACAAAGACTCTGCTTCTGGATTTGTATCCAGAAGATACATTTTTGTTGAAAGTAGAAATATGCTTGGTTTTTTTCAGACGTTGCCAGATGGGCAATAAAGGTAAAAGTGCAACTTTGCAGGTCTGGAAATTTAGATTTTAAACCTAGAGAGACATCATTCTTTGTCATATTCCGTAAGGTGAGAGCCATAATGTAGTAACAGTTGTCTTGAGAGTACAGAATGTTTAACTTTACCACATAAAAGATGATTTTCAGAGAGCCATCAAAAGCTAAAAGCAAAATATCTCTTTAGACAATGAAATACTCTGGTAATGAGAAACTATCAACTAGAAACATTGCAGAAAAGTCAGAGAACTGATAGTCGGTCTCTACCAGTATAACAAAACAGATAACTGTATGAATGAGGAAATTTATATTCAAGGTTCTGAAACTATGTGTGGTTTCTGCTGTCTTCTGTATTTTTGTAACAATATACTCCATAATCGTTGTTTTGAGCGAAGTTTTCTGTGGTTGCAGTAGGACTTGTCTAGTTAGTAGATTCCAGGTAAATCCTGTGACATATCAGAGTCAACAGTAAATTTTCTGTTGGAAACATCTTGGGCTCAACATTCTAAATTCTGGTAATTTTTGATGTCTGTGTTTATTCAGATTCCATACTTGTCCACTCCACCTGAAATTTCTTAATCTTCATGGAAAACAATGTAGGTTGCAGAGCCACTTTAGAATCTGTGTAGAAGGGATTCAAAAACATTAATAAGTTACAGTTTGACATTTGCCATGGCATTTTTCTATGTACACATTCTTAGTAGGAAGGATTATTTTTTTTTTCAAACTGGATGTACTTTGAGGTATCATGCTAAGAAATCAAGTTCAGCAGTTTAGTCTGAACTAATTGATTCCATTTTTTTGCGGTGTTAAATATCTGATAAAAGTGAACATACACTGATGGGGCTGTCGGGAGCTGGCCAAGAATTCTGTAAGATATTTGATGAAATTGATTCTCTGTCATATGGGCATGCAGTTTTGCTGTAAAATAAAATGTATTTTTAAAAAGTTTCCTTTCTTGCAAACTCTAATAAGAAAAGGTCAGCTACAGAAGTTTTCTTCTAAAAGGTAGAAAGGGTCATATAAACCGATTACTGTCTGATGAATATTTTGTCACAGAGAGGTTTCTTTGTTACCTATTTGACTTCGTAATTGTCATCCCAAAATGAATTTAAGACCAACATTGGTCACTTCTGGTTCTGGCACTGAATTGTGATATTTTTTGTGACATCAGTTAGTACAATTAGCTAAAGTTGTTTTAGGGCTTGGAGTAACTTAAATATAAATTGAATGAGGTCACTACAAAATTAAAGAATAGGAGTAAAAACCAAAAGTAAATCAGCAAGAATATGTAAGAAATGCCCGTTCCTCAAAATGACTTCCCAAGACTGGTTTCTTCAGTAAGTTATTGGAGCAGTTGTTCAACTACGAGCAATTTTTAAAAGAAAATTATTTTTTAAATGCCAAAAGCTTTGATCTTGTGCTACCTTATGTATCTGCTAATCACATAAATTAACAGTTGCTTAGCACTGTAACTGAAATGTAGCCTTCAAACAGTAGTAGGACTTGATTACAGATTAATTTAATTGTTTAGGTATCATATGGTCATTTTTCTTTCGTTTTTTTTTTTTGAGCTGCACGATCTTTTCCTTCCCACAGAGAGGCAATGTCTTCCCATTTGTTACTAAGTACTTTTTTTTTTTAAGTTTAGTAAAGATCATCCTTGCAAGGGGCATAAGTCCATTCAGAATGAGGCCCCATGGGGAATGCTGATGCATTTCAATTAAATACAGTCCTACTGAAGTAGACCTTGACCATGGTGACATTTTATGAAAATGAAAAAGTGTGCGTATTTCAAAAATTGTTTTCAGTAACCTGCCAGTACAATAAAGCACATTTTTTCCTCATTCTATTAACTTTGTGTAAGTCTGAGATCAGGTTATCATAAACAATAAGCCTCATTGGTATGTAAGCAAGAATTTGCCTTGTTTCGTAAACTGACATGAGGTATAAGTTCACTTATCAGTCATACGGTCCTAACTTGTTCTCCTTTAATTAAAAAGTAATGAGGTTGTATTCTAGTGCAAAATGCAGAGGAACACTGCTTCCTGAAAATATTTATTATGCATGCAAAATAAATTTAGCAAATGAATAAAATGTAAATATATGAGAATAACACAAAAATACACTTTCCAAAAGACACTGAAAACTGACTTTTTAAGGTGAATATATTGTGATTAAAAATTCTGGTACTGATTATGAATTAAAAGTCTCATTTAAAAGTTTATACAGGACACACATTAGAGTCATGAAAAGTACTTAAAAGTTCAAAGCGAAACAGGGTAGTGCAAGATGTGAATAGGAGTATAGTTTTGAAATCATTTGGAGAGGCAGGTAGACAGCATGTGTTGCCTAACATGGTATTTGACTGAACTCTTTTCAGTAAGGTCCTAAATTTATGAAAAATTTCCTGGGAAGTTCCTATGAACTTTTTATTAAATTAATTTACTATTAGTACATTTGTAATAATAAAAGTACAAGATGTTTTGCAAAGTACATGAGCATTGCCTTTATTGGCAAATGAAAGTGCATCAGTAAAATATACGGGTGTTTCTATAGAAATCTTCATCTAGTTGGTGCAGACAAATAAAAGGGAAAGCAGCAAAATGCTCCAGAAACAAGAGCATGTTCCCAGCGCCTCTCAGAGCCTTAGCTGTGAATCTGAACTGAAGAAACCAAATAGATAGGAAGTGGATCATGTTTTGGATGTGCGGTCTGAGCTCTATTGTGGCTTCAAGTGAAGTGCAGTTTCTGTAGTCCATTCTCCCAAGTTACTCAAGTAATTTAGAAAGCCTAAGCTATTTTGTTGTTTCATTCTTACCATCAATAGTGCTGCCCCAGTTTTTATATTTCATTTAAGAGTAGTAGTAGTTACTGAGGGTTTTTGTTCTAATCAAAATAGCCTCCTTTCTACTGCAAACTGAAAAAGCAGTCATCATGAAGTCCTGAAAAAATCTTCTAGAAGATAGATTATCATCTATCAAAAAGGTGGATTCCTACCTTTTGATAGATGATAATATGCTGAAGGCTGAGGTAAAACTTTGTGCAATAGAGGCCACAAAAAGAAAATGAAATTGTTCTCAGCAAGTTTCTAGTTCTTCCAATCTAAATCAGAAAGTTATATTTCTGAATCACTTGTCTAGTATGTAGTGAACACTTTGGGTTGGGAAAAATGTGATTGTTTATTTAACGCATGGAAATATAGCTGACATTAGGAGGCAATGCTTAGATAAAACCTCTTCCAAATTTACGTTAAGACCTCACTTAAATCTACTCTATTTTTGTTCTTTAATGGGGGTGGGTGTGTGTTAAGGAAGCTAAAATTTTTCAATACTTTTACTCAAAAAAATTTCAGTAAAAAAGGAAGTTAAATATTGTTTCAATTCTTTTAAAAAATACCTCATAGAAGTGAGCTTGGCTTCAGAGAAGCTGATACTTGTCTTCTTGAGGAAGATAAGGACCTATTTTTAGAACAATTGAGCGCGATTGTTTAGAGGAGAGAAACTAAAAATTCTCATGAAGTTGAAATCATCAGAGCTGGCTGCTACCACAGAAGCAAGTTCAAGAATGCCTACTGAATCAGAGGCAACCCAAGAAGTTAAATATTTGCATCTTTAGGTAAAGTCTATGAAAGTGCCCTGATTTTTATGTACATTTGTCATTCAAGTTCAGGTTAGACACTAAACAGAGCACTACCACGTGTTTTCTAGTATGATCTTTCAGCATTGCTCTTTTAATTGCAGGAATGACTTCAAAAGCCTCATAGGCTACAGCAGACTAAACACGTCTCAGTTTCCAATATGAAATACTAGCAGCAGTTATTTAAAAAAAGCAAGACAGTAAAACCTATTGTCCTGGCTCGGCTGTAGCTTTTATGCTTACTCAGGTTAGCAAGAGAATGATACTTGACCTATATATTTTTTTGTCAACTTCAATTTTCATTTTAATGATATGAGTTATAAATAGAAAAGAACATTATTTTGCATTTACTATCGGGAGGTATGGATGTTAGGGTCTCTTTGATGTTTAGATGAGATTTGACAGGAAGTGATAGAGGAATGTAGTATCGACAAACAGGATGCTAAATCTAACTTAAGGGTCATATTTCATAAGATGCTGGCAGTGATAATGAAGGAAATATTTCATCTTCATCTCCATGTTGAAATGGTTCCTCTGTTTCAGAGGAACTCTGTTGAAACAGAGAAAATGGCTACAGAAGCAGGTGAAAGATTGCGTTTGCTCTATGGAAAAATAAGAAAAACATTCTTCATTATTCTTAAGTGTTTGTTTTCTACCTTTGTAACACAGTCCTCATGGTTAATTTAGCAGTGTACAGATTATGCTAAAACAAATTACCTGCGTATACTGAGGAATCTTAGTTCTACGTCTATGTCAGATATAGTCATAATACAGTGCAAGAGCAGGCTGTTTCAAATAATTGTTTTTAAAAGGGAAGATACTTTAAATCCCTCTGCTGTGTTCCAGAGGTAGGTTAAATGTCAGCTCTGTATGCTTATCTGTGTTGGGTAAAAGACCTGATATGCTTGATGAGCTTTATCTCTGGACTGTGTTAACTGCTTGAACTGTTTTTATGCAAATTCTTATACAGTGGATACAAGCAACATAAGGCATACAGAACAGCAAAGCATCTTGATTATTTTTTTTTAACATATCCTATCTTAAGTACTTGTCGAGGAGAGATTTCCGTGTAGGGAGGGTGACAATTAAACTTAAATGTAGACACAAAGCAGAAGGGAGAATGGGTCAATGGTATCAGGACTTGTCTGAAAGCATGCTTGAAACTTTTAGTCCTTCACGTATTGATTATTATTTTTTTAAAACCTGATTTTTGTTTTACAAAGGGAGGCTTAAGGAGTGTGTGATACTATTTCAGTCTTTCCTACAATAGTATTGCACATGCAAAGGCACATTGTTTTTACCTTTTTAGGTTTCTAAATATTTACAATTGTAAACTTAATATTGTCATTCCATCTCCAGGTGTCATTTGCTGATGGATAAAATATAAAGAATGGCTTGAGTTTGGGACAGGTTATCTGTCTTTAGAAAGCTGAAGTTTAAAAATAATGTTCTGGAAATAGACTGCATTGTTTCTCTCTGATATTTACTTCTTCAGGAAGTACTTTAGAATTAAACAACTAATTGATTGTACAGTTTTGAATTCATTGTATTATATGAAGAAAAATCAAGACAGACTAGTCATACATGATCGTACACTTTCTTAATACATTTTTCTCTTGATAAATATTATAAACAAACAATTATTGTTTGGGAGAACAGTTTTCCTCATAAAGGCCATATGTGCACTAGAAGTCATTAGAGCATAAAAACACTTGCTCAAAAGTAAAGACAGTTCATGACTACAGATACCCAGGAATTGAGTTCTCCACACTGTAACTTATGCAGCAGTGTAAGTGCCAATAATTGGTTTCTTGCACTCTTATCCCCTGTTTTGGCACGTACCCTTTTTAAGATACGCCATCAATAAGGAGTTGCAGATGGATGCTTTAGGTAGAGTGAATTGAAAAGATCATGGGACTTTATGTTCCTGCTATTGCCTGTGCTGTATCATATAATTCCTTCCAGAATTTTTTTGCTTCATCCTTAAAATCTCTAGACTTCTTTCTTCCTATAGTCTTGTTTGGGAATGCATTCTAAAACATAATTTTTGATTGCAGATAGTTCCACTAACTCAGCCTAAGTGTTTTCCTGTTTGCTGCTGTACCAAAACAGCCCTCACTTGGGGCAGTTGTCTGTTGGGATAAGTTTTCTGTCTTGGGACTTTACGGATTCTAAGCACAGAAGGAGATTGTCATACTTCTTTTCAGTGGCTGCTTTAGGTAGTCTAAAGAAATTGTGCTGCCTTCGGCATTTCTTGTTAGAGTCCACTCCCCTGGTTAGTGTGAAGGCTTTTCCAGTTGTGAGTTGTCTTCCGTGAATGCCACAATCAAGCTTCTATACCACTCCTACTAGAAATAGAGTATGCTGACTTTTTAACACACGGATCAAGATTGGTATTCCATCATTGTTTCTTTGGTCACGTCTTTATATTGGAGCTCTTGGTCGTTCCCTAATGAAGAGCTCCTGGCTTGCACCTAAAGTTATACACACTAATTCTATTTCTGTTATTTTCATTTATTTTATTATTCCAAATCTTGTGCTTGTTTTAATCTTCCAAAATGGTAGTATTTCCTATTTGTATGTCATCCGTTGTTATCGCAAATCCACTAATTAGGTTTCCAGAAAAATTCAGCTGATAAGCTCTCAAATGTTAAAGCTTCCTATCTATAAAAAACCTTTTGTTGTTACTAAGCTAGATACTTTACTAATGACCATCTTTTGCACCTTCCACTAACGAATTAAGCAGCCATTATATCAAATGTCAAAGGCCAGATAAATGAGAGAGAACTTTTCTAGCCAAATGAAATGCAGTATATTGCATTAACAGAAACCATAAACCATAAATTTAGTCTAATATCTTTGACAGAACCATAGTCTCATAGTCTTGTGTTCTGTTGTCTTCAAAACTGGTTTGAAAGGCCTTTCATACTGTCAGGTGAAGACTATCATACTTTTTTTCCCAGCCAACGTTTTGGTTTTTCTTGTAAACAAATCCTACATTTGCTATTCTCAATTAATAATAGTAATGATAGGTATTTGGCCATTTCAAATGATGCATTCATTTCATAGAGATTTGCAATTTCCTTCCACATCAGCGGAGAGAACTTTATATTAGCTGATTTGGCATTAGTCATCTATGGTCATTTATTTATCTTGTCTTTGTTCCAAGGGGTAGTACTATTTATGTGCATTAACATTGAAGTGAAAGTTCACTCAGTTTGACTGTCTTGGGATTATTACACATCTCTAGCAATAGTCACTGTTCTGTTTGTAATACTTGTCAGCCTTCACCCCCCACCCTTTTGTACATCCAGATCTTCAGTTTCTGATTTAGTCTCTTATGGTCTATCAAAGGTCTCCTTTTTTGAAATTGGCAGTCTAGTTCCAGAGTACTAATGTTTAGAATGTCATTTAACATAAAAATCTGATCACAAATATTAAATGCTTATTATGACCAGTTCATCTAAATTCTGTTATTTATAAAAGCAAAGTGTAAAATCCAGAGTATTGCCTTTATACACAGCAGATTTGTTTATAGATGCATGATGTGACTATTCCTCAGCATTCATAAGTGGATTTTTCTTTTTCCCTCTTGTGTTCCATTTCCTGTAACTGGTCAAAAATTATGGAAAGTTTAGGTACCTTGATGTTAAGATTGCCTGCTCATCTCAAATGTGACTTTATTTGTTCATTGTATCATATCTTTTTTCCTTTGTCTGTGCCTCTCAGCTTGCTTGGGGCTCTTCAGCAGTGTAAGAAGCAGTAATGTTCTATGGAATAAGAAAGTTATTTTTGTCTTCATTATTATCATTGACAGTGGCCAAAATCTGTTGAATAACACTGCTCTAAATTGCGGGACTTGTGAGAGGACGAGTCTTACTGTAACCTAAAAATGCACCCATTTTCAAAACAGACTCTGTGTGCTAAACAAACTCTACAAAAGAATATTATTGTGAAATCCAAATGAAAACAAATTGGACCTGTAGCTAACACATCAAATAACAATTAAGAATTTTTTTGTCTTTTCAGTTCTGGGTAATACCTATAGTGAATCTAGCTCTTTGCTAAGGCTAATCGAAGTCTAACAGAGCCAGTCATAAGATGGAAACAGCTTGCAATTTTTTTTTGCATGTGTGCATACATTTGCTGTCTCTTTTTAATGCTTGGGACAGACTTGGAAAAGAAGGAAAGAGGAAGAAAATTACTTGTTCCAGGTGAAACTCCTGTCCTGGATATGGAAGATATCTAAAAGAGAAATAAGCATTATGTATTTTATTTCCACTGACAATTTCTGTTGGAAATAAGTTTCTCAGTTTATAAACTTCAGGTAGATTTTGTCTTTGTTTCTGATTTGTGTCTACAAGTTGCTATAGGCAGTATATTTGGGAAAAAAAAAAGGGTGGGGGGCAAATCAAGAAGAGAGCAGGTAATATGTGAAGTAACTCAGCAAGAGCTATGGGGAAAGTCTAAAATTTATGTTGATTTTTATTTAGGAATTTTAATGAAGGCTAACTGAAAATGCAGTTCTCTGTCCAGTTCACGATCAGGTGGGAATTAGGGC
>VYXH01009014.1:0-28306 GCA_013397275.1 Burhinus bistriatus
GCAGGTTAATAGAAATCTTGCACAGGAGGAGGCTTTATCCATGCACTGCAGTCTATCTAAAGAGGTTGTTCAAAGCCATGTATGTGGACATACAGATTGTGAGTGGAAAACAATTCCTTCCTGCGTGGCAGATCCGTCACTTTTACTTCTCTTATTGTTCGGATATATTGCTGCAGCCCAGTTAATACATAAGTCAATATATTAGTCAATCAGACATAAAGAAACCCCAGGGGAAAAAAAAAAAAGTCTGCACCATGGTGATAAGTATTTGTGGAAAGATCTGGATAGATATGTCAAAAAGAACCATGTGCTTGTCAAAAAATCTTCATTTTCCTTTGCTCCTGCTTTCAAATGGCCTCTAGACTACCCTTTCTCCACTGTACAATTAAGCTTCCTGAGCCAGATTTAAAAGCTGGAGAAACTGTTAAAGGAAGCATTTAATGAGCAGAAACCTCCTGCCAATTCTAACAGGGTTTTAAAAACACAAACAAATGGAGCCTAAGTCCAAAGATTGCAAACTCAGATCACAAAGAGTTGTTCTCCTAAATGACCTCATGGAACACTATTTTTTAAAAATAAGAAGAAAAAGATACATGTAACTGTTAACTAACTTGGAGACAGGAGTGGGCTCATGTAGGCCACTCTTCCCTGCACGTTCAGTAAAGATGCTGCTGGTCAGCTATTTAAATATAGAATCATAGCATCATAGAATCATTTGGGTTGAAAAAGACCCTTAAGATCATTGAGTCCAACCGTAAACCTAACACTGCCCAGTCCGACACTAAACCGTGTCCCTGAGCATCACGTCTACATGCCTTTTAAATACCTACAGGGATGGTGACGCAACCGCTTCCATGGGCAGCCTGTTCCAATGCTTGACAACCCTTTCAGTGAAGAAATTTTTCCTGATAGCCAATCTAAGCCTCCTCTGGCACAATTTGAGGCTGTTTCCTCTCGTCCTATCACTTGCTACTTGGGAGAAGACACTGACACCCACCTTGCTACAGCCTCCTTTCACGTAGTTGTAGAGAGCAATAAGGTCTTCCCTCAGCCTTCTTTTCTCCAGGCTAAATAGCTCCAGTTTCCTCAGCCTCTCCTCATAGGACTTGTGCTGTAGACCCTTCACCAGCTTTGTTGCTCTTCTTTGGACATGCTGCAGCACCTCAATGTCTTTCTTGTAGTGAGGGGCCCAAAAGTGAACACAGTATTCGAGGTGTGGCCTCACCAGTGCCAAGTACAGCAGGACAATCGCTTCCCTAGTCCTGCTCGCCACACTATTCCTTATACAAGCCAGGATGCTATTGGCCGCCTTGACCACCTGGGCACACTGCTGGCTCATATTCAGCTGGCTGTTGACCAACACCCCCAGGTCCTTTTCTGCCAGGCAGCTTTCCAGCCACTCTTCCCCAAGCCTGTAGTGTTGCCTGGGGTTGTTGTGACCCAAGTGCAGGACCTGGCACTTAGCCTTGTTGAGTCTCATACCATTGGCCTCGGTCCATCAATCCAGCCTGTCCAGATCCCTCTGTAGAGCCTTCCTATCCTCAAGCAGATCAACACTCCCGCCCAACGTCGTGTTGTCTGCAAAATTACTGAGGGTGCACTCGATTCCCTCATCCAGATCATTGGTAAAGATTAAACAGAACTGGCCCCGATGCTAAGCCCTGGGGAATAACGCTTGTGACTGACTGCCAACTGGATTTAACTTCATTCACCACCACTCTTTGGGCCCAGCCATCCAGCCAGTTTTTCACTCAGCAAAGAGTACACCCATCCAAGCCATAAGCAGCCAGTTTCTCCAGGAGAATGCTGTGGGAAATGGTGTCAAGGCTTTGCTAAAGTCCAGGTTAACAACATCCACAGCCTTTCCCTCATCCACTAAGCAGGTCACCTTGTCACAGAAGGAAATCAGGTTAGTCAAGCAGGACATGTCTTTCATAAACCCATGCTGAGTGGGCCTGATGACCTGGTTGTCCTGATATGATTATGTTTAAACTCACTCATATGATTACGTTAAACTCAAAGAATGTATACTTAATGCTAACTCAGAGGAAACAGCATGACTGTAAAATGATCCAGGGAGAAAAGTTGTTCTTCCACTGCAAAAGGCCAAGTCATGCTTCAGGGTGTTGTTGTAATACCAGTCCCCAGGTCAAATCAGGCTTCATGGTAAATGACTAAATCTCCACTCAGAATTCATTAATGTCTTACAAATAACAAGAAAAAACCTACATAATGCAGTTAAAATTCAATAGAAGGGCTTAGTGGCAGCAAGAAGCTTAAAATAAACCCCTTGTTAATGCTGACTAAAGCTTATGTTACTCTTCTTTGTAGTAGTTTTGTGTGTTTGTTTTTGCATTTATTTTTGTGGAGAGGCTGAGACCTGACCAGAATATTTTATTGATGTAAAATGCAATGTTTTAACAACTGGACATCACGTAGCAGGAGTGATGCCAAAGCTAATGTATATTTTGCACAACAAAAGTACTTTAGCTGTTTCCCCTGCATGGACTGTCATATTGCAGCTGTATATGATAACCTGTACCAGCTCCACTGTGGTTTGAAAAATATATCTAATCCAACAAAATAAACCCGCACGCTACAGCACATGCCATGGCATGATGGAACAATATAGTCCCAGACTGTCTCCCAAAAGAAGCTCAGCAGCTGTTGTCTTGAAATAATTAATTTAAGCAGCAGACAACTTTCTTTCAACTCAAACTAGAAGTCTCTTGTTAAGCTGATGCTTGAGCCCGAATTTCACAAGAGTTGTGACGGTCTGTACTCTTCACATACAGCTAGTGCAGTCCCTCTTGTCCTGGTAATGTTCCGTAAGTTTTTATAGTCTCACCTTTTATCTAGCAACCAGAGTAGACCCTTTCCTACACATGGGATAGGAGTAACCTGATTGTGTGGGGTGAAGCTGATCCATACTTCCTCTCCCTGCCATGAACACAGCATGTCATCCTGATTCATCGGTATTACACTGTCTCTCCAGGTAAAAGGGAAGAGATACAACCCTCATCCAAGCTGTGCTGCTAACAAATATCCATGAGGGCAGATTAAGCTCTCATTTCTTCCCATGCAATTCCACTCATTGCTAGGACGAGCTCCGTCAGTGAAGATTCACCAAGATTACTATGCACCGAACTTCATAATACCATTTTTTGCATGACTTTTCATCTGTGACTACATTTGAACCACCTGTTTGGGTATTAGGTGGCTGTCAAGAAGACATTTGCAGCTTGTTTTTATTCTGAGGTCAAGAAAGCTTTTATTCAGCTTTTGACCTCCCCTCTTTTTTTTTTCCTTAATAAGGTCAGTCCTGGGCACAACTGAACAAATACTGACATTTATGCCTGCTGTTTACTCATTGCTTCAGAAGAGAGCATTGTTTGGTTTGATGGCAAACATCTAACTCAAGAGATGTTCTTAGACCCTGAACTGAAACTTAAGCCAGTCTGTCCAAGGTTGTTTTCTCAAGAATAACTCTTGCTACGTAGATTGAAGCAAAACGTAAACTAGTGCTTTATTCATGGTATTCCAGGAAGAAAATGCTACTTCCCTAAATCCTTCCTAAATATTTTGCTGAAACTCTGAGTCTCTACTAAATAACCCTTAATACACCTCCAAGAGCTATTTTGCCAGGTCCCCAAAATGTGATTATCTTCATGCTCTTGTCCTACTCTAAAATAGCCATTTGCTATACTAACAAGAACCTCTCCTGTAAACAGCTCACCGTCTCCCAAAACTGAAGACCAAATTAATCTCCAGGCAGTACTAATCAAAGCAGACTTTTATACTGAGAATTACCTGCTTGATTAATTCACACAGCTGAAATATCTTATACAGATTAAACACAATCTCTGCTAATTTTCCCTGTCATAGAATCATAGAATCGTTTAGGTTGGAAAAGACCTTTAAGATCATCTAGTCCAACCATTGACCCTACTCTATCAGGTCTGCCACTAAACCATGTCTCTAAGCACAATATCTACACGACTTTTGAACACAACTAGGGATGGTAAGTCAACCACCTCTCTGGGCAGTCTGTTCCAATGTTTGATAACTCTGTCAGTGAAAAATTTTTTCCTAATGTCCAGCCTAAACCTCCCCTGGCGCAACTTGAACCCGTTTCCTCTTGTCCTATCGCTAGTTACTTGGGAGAAGAGATCAGCGCCCACCTCACTACTGCCTCCTTTCAGGTAGTTGTAGAGAGCAATAAGGTCTCCCCTCAGCCTTCTCTTCTCCAGGCTAAACAATCCTAATTCCTTCAGCTGCTCNAGCTGATTTTGCCACCAGCTGGATTTAACGCCATTCACCACAAGTGTCTGGGCTCGGCTGTCCAGCCAGTTTTTAATCCAGCGAAGAGTACACCTGTCTAAGCCACAGGCTGCCAGTTTCTCTAGCAGAATGCTGTGGGAGACTGTGTTGAAAGCCTTACTAAAGTCCAAGTAGACAACATCCACAGCCTTTCCTTCCTCCACCAGGCGGGTCACCTGGTCCTAAAAGGAGATCAGGTTGGTCAAACAGGACCTGCCTTTCATGAACCCATGCTGGCTGGGCCTGATGCCCTGGTTGTCCTTCACATGCTGCGTGAGAGCATCTGTTTTCACTATCCTCGTTATGATCTTTGCCTCCATTTTTCATTTAAATGAAAGATTATTTTTTTCCCTCTAGTCTGTACTCTAGGTTTATGCCAAGCTGGATGGGTATTTGAGAGATGCAGAGTTCTTTTCCCATAACTGACTGAAAATAAAAGGGCATTGTCACTCAAGCACTGGGTAAATTGTTAATCCTTAACTTCCGTGAGGAAAGGAGTTATATTTGGTAACCAAGGAAAAGAAGCAGTTTTTCCAACCTTTTAGGCCTAGAAACTTCAGTGGGAATATGAGAAAGAAAGCAACAGTTGAAAAGAAATAGAACAGCAGACTTTCCCAGAGGGAGGGAAAATAAAACCTAAGAAAAATGCTTGGAGGAAATAGGAACAAAAAATCCCAGGGACCTTGGTGTTTTAATACCTTGTTTTCCTGCATTTTGACACCATTATGCATAGCAACCAGCAAGAGAAACAGACTACAGTTTAAAAATTGCAGATAAATAGATTATCTCATATAGCACTGTATATCTCACATGCGAAACGAACTGTAAATATTTACATAATGTAAAATCAAATGCTTATGCACAGATGTTTTTCTGGTACCCTGTGCATACTGTGAGCATGAGGAACAGTGGAAAGAGCAACTAGCTAACTACTTGATTATTCAGACAAGAGGTTGTTTCTTTGTTTAAAAGGCAGTAAAATTGCAGTTTAATTCTGATACTAATTTCTGTTAATGCACTTACATATTGCCTTGGCGTAGTAGAGCATATTTGAAGTTGGTGAAAATACAGATTGTTTTCACTTTGAGACACTTCTGTACTCTCCTAAGGTGAATAAAAATCAAATCTCCTGGGCTCAAAGGAGTTCCTCTCCTTTTTTAGAGGTAAGTACTGCCTCAAAAAAGTAGAAGGATAGGTGATCCTGGGCTAGACAGAAAATCATGCTCAAACATTCAAAAGCTGTTTCATGTGAGTACACATTTTCCAATATTTGATTCATTTTTTAATAAGTCCTGTCAATGTTTTCAAGCAGAAAATACTACGTTCTTTGAAGGTCTCAGTTCTTGAAGTTCTCTGTGGGCCTATTTTGGAGCTTAGCTGTTTGGCTGCTTGTCACTATGACATATGAAAATAATGAGCAGAATTACTTTATATTACCATGTTCTGGCTTCAGTGAAGCTCAAAAAGGGTTTTTGGTCTGGTGAGTTTCAGATGAGCATTCAGAATGCTTCATTTGAATAGCCGTAGAAGCTCAGTGCAGTGGAACAATGATTTTCTTAACCAAGGTAATCATTTGCATGTTTGAAAGACCACAGCTGCTAAAATGCATTCTTCACTGTTATGTGGTACTTACCTATGTACAACGGTACCATTAACATAGACATTATATTAGCGGTGTTCAGTTGCATAGGAGGGGCTCATGTTGTTGGTAGACTTCTGGCTTTGCATTTGAGTGCCAGCCCTGCACATGAGTTTGGGTGCAGGCAAGCTCCACTCTGTCATGCATTAATATTTTCCTTCATCAAGCAAATCTGAAGCACAAGGAAGCCTTGTACATATTTAAGCCCATTCCCTGCGTGCTTTAACATGGCACTGTGGCCTTCATGGTACGGAGTAAGTTGTGCATGTGAGTGGGCACTAGTGTCAGTGACAGACAGCAGAGGAGTAGGACAGATCCAGGGGAATCAGGTTCCATAAGGGCCCAGATTCTGCCCTAACTTACATCTGTGTATCTTCCATTGACTTCAATAGGAACTTCTTGCAGTTATGTTATTATGTGACTGCAGGTTTCAGGTGCAAAAATTTCTGCATTCTGCTGGAGCTAAATATTGTTTACAAGATACAAATAGAGGCACAAAAACAGCACAAGAAGGATGACTAAGTCCATAGGACACAAGTTCATTTCCATGATTCAGAAGTCAAACAGATTTTTGTCCTCTAGTAATTGGAGAGAAAATTTCTTGTGCAAAGTACTGATTTTGTCATGTGCTACACAAGAAGCTTCTCTTATCCTTCGCAGAAGGTTTTATTTCATTATCGTTTCCCTGGAACAATACTTTGACTCTGGTCTGGTGATAAAAATCTTATTGCTAAGAGCAGTGCTAGCAGTGCAAATGCTTAGATTTTTATCCTTTTTGATACCATTTTTCATGTGAATGATATTCATTTGTCAACGCTTTTTGTAACAGATCTGCATAGTTAGCATATTTTAGTATTGGGTCTTTTTCTTTAAAAAAACCATACCAAACAGAATTTCAGTCCATGCTGAAGGTTCACTTGCAGTCTTAAAAGGCTGCAGAGTGTAAACCCCATATTTTGTAATTGAGGGAAGCACGCAATACGGTGTTAAGTTTCTGGAAATTTAGGAATGTCCTTAAAGAGTTTTGTGTCCTCATTTCCTTCTTGTCTCAGAGGGTATTTGGATATCTATGTTTTACATGGCTGAACTTGTGAAGAAGATGGTTGTTACCGTATAAAAGCTCTGTGTTGTTTGACCACCTCAAGCCAGGCTGGCTTTGGTTTGCTTGAGTTATAATCCTGAGTAGTCACTGCAGCTGTGGGAGTAGGTCCCCCATCCCCTCCTTTCATGAACCTTTGTTTGTATGCTGACCAGACTTGGAGTGGAAGTGAGATCTGGCCAGCAAACACTTAGAAATAGATGGGAATAGAAATAAGGCTTGAATACAAGAGCAGGACCAGAGGCCTGCTTCTGCATGGGAGGACTTATTTTAGCAGTGGTGTCAGTGGAATGATATGCTTCCATTGTTTGTGAATTAGA
Source organism: Burhinus bistriatus (assembly GCA_013397275.1). NCBI lineage: Eukaryota > Metazoa > Chordata > Aves > Charadriiformes > Burhinidae > Burhinus > Burhinus bistriatus. The sequence continues at coordinate 7,379 of VYXH01009014.1, forward strand.
GAAAAGGCCCAACAGCTGAGGAAGCAGATATTTGTGAGGTGGCTTTCCTTTCGATGCTATGAAGCTATAGGCATGGCATCAGGTGGGAAAGGGTCCAGAAAACCTAGCCCAAAGCAAAATCCTACAAAGACATATAACATCATCAAGTGTTTCTGTTTACTGATCCATTCCAGTTCTGCCTAATCATTTGCTAATGGAAGAGTCTCTAAGGTTTTCTGTTGAATTACTTTCAGCTGTCCATTTTTCAAAGTTTCAGAGGAATATATAATCAACCTATAGTGAATAATAGGTCTAAACAAGTTATACATTCGTGTTCAGAGTGCAAGTGAAACTAGATGTAATCCCCAGTTGCAAAGTTTGGATCCCAAGTGCCTTGATTCTGTGGCACACTTCCACTAGTGATTTCATGGCTTTGTGGCCCACGTGCATGAAAACTGCAGACATCTCATATTTCTCATAATTCCTCAAATAACTGCTATGTATATTATCCCCTGGCTAATCCTTATGTATCTCTGATACTGGCATTCATAAGTCTTCAAGAAGTAGGCATGCCTCACATTTAAGATGTTAGAACATGCACTGATATTCTTGTTTGTTATTCCACCATCAGCAGTACCTTTCATTGCAACCACCATTGCAAAATATTTAAAAAGGTACAAAATAAAAATTACAACACTTTAGGGTTTTTTTTCCCTTCTTAAAAAAGAAGGAGGAAGATCTTCCTGTTGTAGAGGAAGATTTGGTTTCCTTTTTCTAAAATCTTGCCCTAATCTGGCAAGATCTCAAAATATATATTTGTTTGATAATAAAAAATTTGTTCTTTACCCATTTCTTATATTTAAGTAGACAGCCTTAACTTTTAGGGAAACTGTATGTTTTATTTGTAGTGCTATTTTTAGTATTTTTTTCAGGTACATTTTAATATTTTATATATAAAAAGGGAGTTTATTGCTAATAATTTCTCAGGTGCTGAGAAAGTTAGAGGCATGGCTTTCTGAGTCCTGTACTCATGTGCATATCACTTACTCAAATATAAACCAGAGTTAGTAAAAAAATTTTTTCCTCTAAACACTGCCAGTTCAATGAAACCAAAGGTTTTCTTGGGGAATGCGTATTTTTCTGACTAATTTTCAGTGGCAGTTGTTCAAGTCTCATTAGAACCAAGTTGAAAAAGATTCTTTTGACCTCAGCATTTTGATTATATTACAATAAAATGTTAATGTTGAAATGAAACATTTCGGGAAGATTAAGCAAAATATTCTGGAATGTTTTATTTTGCAAATAAATTCTCACTTCTAAACTCTTTTCCTGAATTGGAATTAAATAAGGTATTAAAATCTGCATTTTCTTGCTAATAGAAACTTTGTTGTTCAGCCATCTCTCCTACTTAAATAGACAGTCATGATCTTTGGGGAAACTGAATTTTCCAGCTCAAGACCAATAGTTTAGTCCATGAAACAGTTGGGATGATGTGTCCAGTGAATTCATTCTGTTTACATCTCCACCATTTGAGACATAAACACAAAAACCTATAGGCAACACCTATAGAAAAAGAAACCATTGCCATTTCAGAGACTTCTTCAGAGCAGTAAATATACAGTGTTTGTGAAATGTGGGAAGCAATGGAATATGCATCAGATTCCCCAGTTATATACGATGGAAGTAATCCAGACTTTCCTCTCACTTTTGGCATCTTGTGCTATAACTTTTACCTGATTTTAATTTTTCATTTTAGTGCCAACAATATGCCTAAGCAAGTAGAAGTGCGGATGCATGAAAGTCATTTAAGTCCAGTGGAGCACAGATCCAGGAACATTTGTGTGCAGTTCTGCCAGTCACTCCACAGGAATCTGCTCCTGACTCTTACTGTATTCGGTAAGCTACATCTGCTCGTCTGCACATTCTGTGTGTATCTGTATTTGTTCACGTAATACCACAGACCCTGTCTGTGGTCATCAGCTGTTCCAGTTGAAGAGCCAGAAAGTAAATAGGATGCCCATAGGCATTGTCACCTTAGTTCAGGTGTGCAGGGTATTACTGACACAACACAGAGCAAATCCACACCACTGAGATACGTTCTGTATCTGGTTTTGAATGGAATGTGATCAAAGTCCCAAGGCCAGTCAGATCGATGTCATTCAGTAGAACTAAATGCACTATACATTTTTTCCTCTCAGTTATTTGAAAAAAAAGATAAAATCACTTCAAAATTTCCTTTCCTTCTTCTTTTACCTCTCAGTTCATGCTCCACTGCTTTTAAGGTTTGTCCCCCTCTCTGTAGCTGTAAGCCAGCGCTCCATGATCTCATCCTGAATATTGCCTCTGGCTTTAGCAGCTTCCAAATATGGAACAGTTTGACATTTTATTGTGGTTCACTGGCTCTCTGCCTGTTTCTGTTTCACTGAAAGCCTAACAGCCAAATGCAGCAAATTCATAGGCATACTCTATTTCGTTATTGTTTGAAAGACCAGCTGCAGCTGGTCTTGAGCTGCAAATTTCACATCCATATTTTTCAGCCTTCAAAACCCATACTGCTGAAGTGTTTAGATAGTATTTGCTTTGAATCATCTTTAGAAGGTGCCTGATGCAGTTCCAGAAAAAGTTTTAAATACACATACATTTTCGATTGTATCAAACTGATACTTCAAAGACTTACAGTTGCTGCATATCACAACTCAGGCTTTGCTGTCAATTTTTATTACACTTGAGACTTGGGCTTGCGATCAGAAAAACAAAGGCATCCTGGATGCAAACATAAAATATCCATTCACAAAGACCATGTTATGAAAGTAAACATGGCCTTTTTTTCCCTTAACAGCCTCAATCCTGAGAGACAGGTTTAAGTGTTATCAGTGTACAAATAAGTGATGAAGGGATTCGTTGTGATTTGAGAACGTTAGCACAAAGAGAAGAGAAGGCCGCAGACCATCAAAGGGAAGGACTAATAAATGAGTACTAAGAAGCAAGTTTTCTTCAGTGGTAGGTGCAGTACTCCAGGTCAGGCACTCCTTTCCAAAACCCCTGAAACAAAACTTGAATCTGTTTTCCTCACAAGACTATTCTAGTTTTCCTGCAGGGTTTTTGTTAAGCTGTAAAATAGCCAGTCATGCTGACCTTGTTTTCAAGTGTTACCATTCTTATGCTGAGAGCTAGCTATTATACTCTGAAGAGCTGTGTCCTAACCCTGGCTCTTCGGTCAGTTCTGTATAAATCATTTCCCCTCTTAGTGCCTCAATTTTCCTAGCTGTAGAATGATATGAATTCCTCAATGTATTGCAAGGTCTATGCAATATTAGTAAACCTCAATAATATTGTGGTTTGCAGTGAATTTGTATTTGCAGAAACAGAATAGTACATTAGGTGTAAGCTCAGCTGTCAGAAGATTCTGTATCAGGACCACTTCTCTTTAAGCATGAGATACATGGTAAGCATGTTACAGCCTTGTATTAATCAGAATACTAAGCCTTCCAAAATCTGTCTCTACCAAAAATCAGCTGCCTTGTGTAACTGTTTTTCTTGTAGGCTATTCTACTGTGCATCTAGGTATATTTACATTACCTGTCTTTTATTCTTCTCCCAGGGGTCATCCTGGGTGCACTGTGTGGGGGTCTTCTTCGTCTAGCAACACCTATTGACCCTGACATCATCATGTTAATAGCCTTCCCAGGAGATATACTTATGAGGATGCTAAAAATGCTGATCCTCCCTTTAATTATCTCCAGTTTAATCACGGGTAAGATCTATTAGCCATAAATACTTTAAGATGCTTGCTACAGCTATCACCTGGTTTGCTTTTTGTGATGTGGGAAGAATAATAGTGTGATTCTGTTAGTTTTTTTGCAGTGGCAGTTGCAGTGTGTATTTCAGAGTTAATTTCTGATTATCTTCATTGGCTTTGATACGTAGATGCTCCAGTGAATTTATTTTCAAACACATGCATATATACTACCTTCTTGAACATCAGAAATTTCTTAATATGCTGTTTCACCTAATTCCTAGATTGGATCTTGCAAATAGGATAGCATGACATTAGCCTAGCCTTCTTAAAGCTGTGGTGTCAGCTAGACTATGACTAGTTTGCAGCAATCAAGGGCAAAAGGTGGTATGATACCATATCTGTTTTTCAATGCCTCCTCTGCGATTAGATGGAATCTTAAATGGTTTTCTTCAAATTAGTAGCAGCAGATGTTGTTCACATAAGAACTGGAGACAGAAGCTTCAGTAATCTATCTAGTGGTGAGAATTTAATGAGGACAAAAGTAGGTACCTGTAGGCAGTCATTACATTTTGAAAATTATAAAGGATTTTATTTTATGATTATTAAATTGGATATTGAGTCTCAATGTATTTGTTTGTTTCTTAAAATAAAACACCTGCAGGACTGTCTGGTTTAGATGCTAAAGCAAGTGGCCGATTGGGTACAAGAGCCATGGTCTACTATATGTCCACCACTATAATTGCTGCTGTGCTGGGCGTGATTTTGGTTTTAGCCATCCATCCAGGGAATCCGAAACTCAAGAAACAGCTTGGTCAAGGGAAGAAGAATGATGAAGTATCTAGTCTGGATGCTTTCTTGGATTTGATCCGAAACCTGTTCCCTGAAAATCTAGTCCAAGCATGCTTTCAGCAGGTAAATCCTTCTACTCCTTGGTAATATTTTTTACATTTTATACTTACCAGGGATGTCTGTAAAGTTAATGTCATTGTTTGGGTGAATGACAGAAATGATGATGCAAAGAGAAATACAGGTCTTAAGTCTTGGGCAGGTAAATGAAAGAACATCTTTTATAGCTGCTTTGTTTTATGTTGCAGTTGTTATTTAAATTCATAGGTTTTTTTAAAAGAACGTGATTTTTCCTTTGTTATTAAGTAAACTTAAATTTTTTCCTCACTTTTTATACAATGTATCTGGTTATGAATGCTGGCTTGGGGCTGAACAGCTGATGAATTATGGGGTATTTCACCCAAGTTGAATTTGATCTTGGTTGTTAGTTACAGAGCTGATGGTTCTGCAGTGACCTGTTTGTAATATATGGATGATCGTCATCTGAGCTGGTTGCCAGTGGAAATGTACCCCAAAACGCAACCTCTCATAACTTCTATTGCTGTATTAGAATCCAGGCTAGGTGGGGATAATACAGTCAAGTGGCTGACCCACCTACAGGTGGCTCCATCAGGCCAGGTTTGAAGCATGCTGGGAAAGAAGGATGCTTGCACCATGTGTTGCTTGTTCTGTAGGTAGATAATTTTGTCTAAAAGCTTTTCACCAGTGCTTAATCAAAACAGCTTCACTTTGAGGGGAAAAATACATGAAAAATGTATACTTTCTAATTTCTGCTTAAGCATATTTCTTGTATGTAAGCTGCTTTTTCCCACAACTAAATTGTTTGGCAATAATGCAGACATTGTTTAGGGGGGAGGATGAAATGGGGTTTGTTGCCAAACCTGGTCTTGAGTGTTCCTGTGTGAAATGGCAGCATAGCTGGAGCTGGGGTTATGGCCAAAGAATAAAGTGAAAAGAAGAAGGGGAAGGGAGAAGAGGCCATGTGGGGTGGAAGAATGGAGGGCAGCCTAAGATGCCGAAAGGGCTTGGATTGCTTAGCTTCTTCCATGGGCTTCCACATAAAAACACATAGTCCTTGGGGGTTTAAAGAGTGAACATTCTCAATATTTCCAAATCAACATGGGAATGTCAGTCGTGATCAAACTGTGGGTGGCTAAATATCACATGTAATGTGAAATGTATTTTTGCAAAACTGAGTGAGGGGAGAGCAGGGTGCTTGTGTTTTTTTCTTCCTTTCCTTCGTTTGAACCGTGGGAAGAGAGGAGAATTAAATTTCTGGTCAGTCGAAAGTGGTCAGATATCTCGACAAAGGGACAAAAAGCAGGAGAAAAAAGAATTAAGCTACCCATGTCAGATAGTTTTCTAGGAACCTTAATATTGCTTTTTCAGCATGTATAATATCAATGTTGGTGTCACTTCACTAGTTATGAATCACCAATGCCATTGATTGTTTTTTAAGCTTAGTCAAAAAAGCTACTGGGCGTTTTGGCTTTCCAGTGTTTGATTTTACCAGATTCCAAACTAATTGCCAGTGAATACCTCTGCCACAAAGTCGCCTTTCCTTTGCAAAGTAAGTCACACTCCTTTCCAGATGGAACTTGTGCCTTCTATTAGCCCTTAACTCCTCAGTAAGGAGTTAGGCTTTACTCATCTCTCTCTTTATTTAGGAGGAAAATTAAGTGTTTTTAATGATGTCAGCATATATTTTCTCTCCCTACATTTATACAGAGTGTCTCCATGAGCGTTCAGTGTTTCCAGGTTGCCTTAGGAGGAAGCAATTTTTTGCAGGAAGTCCTGCGAAGAATGATTTTGAAGGGTGCACAGCATTGGTCCTGTATAGTCATGGTCTGTGGGGGAGTTTCACACGCCTTCCCTTGCGAACAGGCAGAAAGCAATGATGGCATTCACTTGCAATTTTGAGACAGTTCATTTGCAAACTGAACTCTGAACCATCATGGGATTTCAGTATCTCTTGAATTTTTGTATGGTCTGCAAGAAAATCTTAATTTATAATGAAAACTGCTCTTCCAGCAGACACCTAAGATGTGCCATGAAAGAGAATGAAAGAGAATCATCTATAAATATGACTGTAACATTTAAATGGTTTTCTGGCTTCAGACGTTGTTGTCAGAATCTAAACTTGATGTTAGGCTCACCATTTTTACTGACTGTGGCCTTGTGCAAAGAAAGGCTGAGGAGCTTTGACTTAAATGACTGTAGTGGAATTTGGGAGTGTGCAGAGTCTGATGTTTTAAGTTTAATTTCTGTGACTCTGTTCTTACATTCTGGATACCTCACATGAAAAATACTGTGTTGACAACATCCCTCAGATAAAATTTAACTCTGAAAAAATGTAAACATTCAGAAATGTTGGGTTGTTTCACGATGAGTTTCTCATACAAAGCTATCTAGTTTTTCTTTCTACATTCCCCTCTCTAGATTTAGACAGCAGATTTTGAAAGGAGAGATGTAAGACATTTTAAAATCTTATGGTTTTAAAATATATGGATTGAATCTGGATCATCATCCATAGTACTACAATGTCCATCTCAACAGGAGAGAGGTGCAAATATTCTTTGAAAGGCTAATGCACCATTTCTGATGCCTTGCTCAAATGTGTTTCTAGGAACAAGGAAAGTAGGGAGCAGATGGGAAACCATGGCAGACCGGTCATAGCTTCCTGACTATTTTGCCTGTCCCAGAGCCATGAAGAGCCAGGAAAGGTTCAAGGTGTGAACGAGGAGGAAAATGTCCGTTATAAAAGCAGCAAGTCACAGATTTTTCCACTCCTTCCTCCCTTTTTTCCTAGTCGTAAGCTCAAGCCCATTTCTCCTCCTACCATTCCTTCTCAGCTTTCCCTTGGCCCTGCCTTTCATGTGCCAGGAGGGGTCCAGATCCATTCAGATGCTGATGTCTTCTTTTTTGAGGTGGTCAGATTTGATTTAATAGGTATTTTTTCGGTTAAGTTTCACTCACAATATTTTCATTGGAGAGCTCAGGGGACTGTATGTATTCCATTTTGAGCTCTCACAGTCACCAAGTGTTGCAAATGTCCTAAGTTTTTGATTCAAGTTAACCATCAAACTAACTGATAACTTGAGCTGGGCAGGCCGTCCTGAATAACAAGCGTTACTGCAGGGTTGCTGCTGTAACTGATCTTAGAGGTGCCTGCCTTTTGGTGCTAAATAAATGGTCTCAACATGTAACATAAAATCTGTGAAGCACCATTTGTGAACTATCTGGATAAAGAGGCTAACTATCTGTAGAATGTAGCGGTAAGGAAGAAGTACTTGCCATACTTCTCACACTAAATCATGAGGAAGACTACCAGGACTTTGTGACACATGGAACTATTGAAAAACAAACTTATTTTTGGAGGAGGGGGCAAGAGGTTCTGGAATGCATGTCTAATCCTTTAAAAAGGTAGTTCCCTGGAATTTCAATGAAGGCTTTTTATTATTATTTCCTGATCTCCCATGTGGATTACATTCAGTCTGTTTCCATTCTCATCCTCCCTTTTTATTGCCTTCAGATCCAGACTGTCACCAAGAAAGTGCTGGTGCCGCCACCCATTGAAGAACCACCTAATATTACTGACTCTGCTTTTGCTATGATGAATGAGACAGTGCACGAGGCACCACCAGAAGCCCAGCTGGTCATTAAGAAGGGACTTGAATTTAAGGATGGCATGAATGTCCTGGGTAGGAAAACTTTTTATCTGTCAAATACATACATCATATGTATGACACAGCTTTTGGCTGTGACTGGGTAGCCAGTGTTGCATGATCTACTCTTCAGTGCAAGTTTAGTCTCCCCAAATAATTATCAAATGTTGTCACCTACTGACTGCCCATTGGTCTCTGAGGTGAAAATCTAATAGTCTTACTAGAAATATGACTTTATCACAGAAACAATCAAGTGAATTACTCTGAATTGGCAACTTTGCAGGTATTAATTGGAATACAGTGGGGAAGCACCTAGGAGGTACCCAAAATATCCTTTCATACTAGAAGTAGCCTACCTAGACTAATACTAAGGCATATCAGCAAAACAGTACAGGGGAGAGCTTCAAGGGCCAGTGCTTTACCCATCCGCTGATGAATTTGAGCTCAGTTGTTTCCAGTAGGTGTCTCAGGCGTGCTGAACTAGAATTTGGCTTGAGGCAGAGCCTGAAGTGAGAGGCGGGGTGTGAACCGCACCACCCAAGAAAAATCCCAGAGAGCCTTGACACATCTCTGAGTCACAACTCCCTCCTTCTTTCATCTTGGCTGCTGACCTTTACCAGCTGCAAATTATGAACAATTGCTGTCCTGCCATCCTGTCTGGACAAGCCAGAAAGTGGGAGTGGTACAAAGGCTTTGCCTATCTCCTTCCCCTTCTTGAAGCACCTGTTTGGACTGGGGCAGGGGTGCGGGGGAGCAAAGAGCCACCACACCACTTCTATTTTCTCCCCTGTGCCTAGACTCACTGTTTTGTCAGCCCAGAGAGGAGTGCTCCTCCTCACCTTCTTACTTTCTGGATGTGGGTAAGTCAGTCACAAATTAGCCCTCAATTTGTAGCCTCATTGGCACGCCTACCCTTGAAGATACACATGCACTGTGGCAGCATGTCCAGGCTGACACCTGTGTTTATAGGTGTCGTCCTCAAAGTGGGACAGGATGTGGCAGTACCTAAACAACTGCTTTATCTCACCACTAGGCCATCACTTTATAGGGGCAAATGGCCTCTTATAGACTTCTTACAGCTGATGAGCTCCTGCTGACGCAGTGGCTGCTGTGCCTGTAGAACTTTTCCAGGTGTTGGCGAGTTGGTTGGCAGTGGCTGCTTTGCTTAGTCGTAGGGGTGATAGCATCAGTAAGCTTATCAGAGATGATTTGTTTCTCTGTGAAGCAGCCTGATGTACAAGAGCCGAGAGCCGCTGTATTCTGCCTGCCTCCATGACTCCTCCTTCCATTCAACATCTGTGGGCAGAGGAGCCGCTTTCTTTCAAAGCTGCTGATTGGCATTTTGCACCCTGTGTGAGGCAGCAGCTCGTTGCTCATGCTGTTACCCTCGCCTGTTTTTTTCTCTCCTGGAGCTCTGCTTATGCATTAAAATGAAAGAGTATTTCTAATGTAAAAGAGATGCATTACATTTAGTAGTGGGCTTGTTTTGTGTTGGCTCTGTCACGGGTAGGAAAAGAGCTAGAAGGCTGAATAACAATTCCTACAGAAAGGAAATACACAGTTTAGGTAGAGGATTTGCTATAGTATTTTAACCAATGACTCTCAGATGTTGCGGAGTTTTTTTGGTTTGGTGTGGTTTGGTTTTGAATGAAGAAGTGAAAATGTTGGGGAATTGCCATCCAGCTTGCATAAACTGTACAAGCCAGGCAAATTCCTGCAAATATGAACCAACCAGACTCTTATGACTAATGTAGCAGCTCATTTGGAATTAATGAACAAAACCACCTACTAACATTTTCTGATGCAGAGTCTGAATTTCAGGAAGTTACTTGGTCTTTGAAAAGCTTTTCATCATTTCTCTATTCTCTGCAGCACACAAACATACACTTCACTTCCCTATTTAAGTGACTCAACAAAGATAGCTTGGTGCTAAAGAATTACTTTATATCCAGGAGAGTGGATTAAAAAAAAAAGGAAAAAAAAAGTCTCATTGCTAAACCCAGTGTGAGAAGTTGGGACAGTCTGTCTTTTCCCAGGGCACTGGTAGCTGAAATTCCCTTCTCTTGAGTGCTTTTGTGTCCTAATGGGTATTTCCTTAGGAATTTCCCAGCTGAGTTCACACACTTGTTAAATACTGAACTCATGTCATGACTGAAAGTTTAGCTTCAAAGGGTGGCTGAAGATTAAAACCATCTGTCAGTATCAGTTAATAATCCCACTCTGGATACTGAAAATTGCTGGATGGTAAAGGTTAGCATTGGAGACACAGCTCCAAAGTAATACATGACAGATGCACTCAGTTGTTTTTTCACACTGATAGTCCAATACTGCAGACTTTCACAGCTTAGCATTTAAATTTAGGAGCCAAATGTTACTCGTATTGAATCATATGATTACGTATCCACTGATAGCTGGTTTCAGTGAGGTTAATCTGTTTAATGGGAGTTCTGTGGTTTAGCTTAAAGTGCGATACCCACCTTCTCCTCCCACTCCCACCTTCTTAATTTAACTGGAATACTCCTGGCCTGTGAAAGCTATATTCTGGGGCCACTTTTGCCTTTTTGTGTACTCCAGGACTGACTAGTCTGTAGGTTGAATCTGTCAAGGGACTTTTGTAAAGCTTGGGAAAAACGCTCTTGGTCTCTAGAGACTGTTTTAGCAACAAAGAAGAGTTGTGATATGGCGCTATATTGCCTCTCCCATTTGCCAGGGGCTATGAGGTTTCTAACAGTTGTGTGGCACTGAGAAGATTATGGGATAGGTATTTTTTTTGATGATCAGATCAGTTCAGGAAAAAAGAAAAAAAATAGTTGGGCTGTGAAATTGGGATTTAGTAAAATATTGAAGAATAAAAGATGTTCCAAATATGACCATTGAAGTTGAGAATGAGTCCATATTAAAAAGTCCAAAGAGATGTGTAATACACTATAGTTCTGAAAACTGGATTAGCAGGTAGTATCAAGACATTGACTAGGTGCAAAAACTTCCTAAAAACCATGGGTTTACTTGTTGTTTTTTTTTTTTTGTCTTGCAATTTTTTCCCAATAGGTTTGATAGGATTCTTTATTGCCTTTGGCATTGCTATGGGGAAAATGGGAGAACAGGCCAAGATGATGGTGGATTTCTTCAACATCCTGAATGAGATTGTAATGAAGTTAGTAACTATGATCATGTGGTAAGTTTGAAGTTCTAACTTTTAGAACGAAAAAAGATTTCAAAAAGCCTCATAAAACCCTAACATAGCATATAGTGACCACAGTTTGTTAGTAAACAATGTAATTAAATAGTTCATTTTTTAACGCCTTGACAGGTATGTTAGAACCACAGCAGCATTATTTCTATTCGATGAGGATTATTTAGGACCCAATTTGAAATATTTCTGAAGGTATTCTGTTCTTTGTTTACTGAAATCCAAGACATGCAGGTACCAGCAAAGGCCTTCAAATGCCACATTGATTATGGAAGCTAATTACATAGAAAGATACCTAAGCAAGCAAGAATGCCCCACTTAAGAACATAGAAATCTTCCTGGGAAGTTTGCATAATCCCAGGGTATTAGCTAGGAGGTATAATTACAAAGAAGCCTGGAGGCACACTTTATTCGTTGTCTTCTATAGTACAAATACTTTACCACTGAATAAAATTCCAGTGGTTTTCAGTGATGTGTAGTCCCTTCACCCCTAGTTTCTGCAGAATCTGTGTCTTACAACCTCGCTGCAATGGGGTCACTGGAAGGTGTCCATCCTGTTTTTGAAGTACACCCATTTGTAATAATAGGGCCTGGCTTGCCTTCAAGGGAGTGACTTTACCCAATTAAGGCTGAGCCCTTGTTTGCTTTTCTGGAAGGGGATTCTCTTTTTTTTTTTGGGAGGGGTTTTTTTTTTTTTTTTTTTTTTTTTTTTCTTTTTTTTTTTTTTTGAGATGTTTCTTCCGAGGGCTTCCCCAGAGCTATTTGTACACAGTGCCAAGCATGGCCATATCACACAAAACCAGGTTTTCAGAACATAAAAACACATTGCTACATTTGGCACTGTACTACTGTGTTTCGTATCTCCTAGGTCTTTGAGAGCAGAAATAGCCACTCCAATACAACACACGTATCTTGGCTCATTGCTCCCCATGATTCCCTGGTGTCCCTGGAAGTGATTTCCTGAGTTACAAGGCTGCAGTATGCCTCTTCTCTGAGGCTCTAGATGGACACAGTTTATGGAAAAGGGAGCAGGGTGCCTGAAGCACAAGTCTTCACATCATCAGTGTTTCAAAGGGAGACTGTTACGCGAGAGTGATGCAGATAGCAGCAGCGATGTGGAAATGTGTAGAACAAAAGAAAGAACTTGAAGCAATGACTTTGCATTCTTGTTATGCTTCTGCTTTTTTGTAGATGGTGTTGCTGCATAAAAACACAGTTGTGTTTATTCACAAGCCCTACTGCTTTCAATAGTTACTGTAACCTGCTGCTCTTGACATAGGGAGACAGTGACTATACTCTCAGAACACTCCAAGAGCTAGAATTTACTCTTACTTCACTTAGCACCAGTTGGTACACCCAAGACAGAATATCTTACCTACAGTATAAATTTTCTCTGGTAGTCAGTGTTGCAATGTCAGGAAATCATTCAAGTTTCAAGAAATTCACTGTAAATGTTTATTTTTTACTGATGTGCTCTCTTTTCGTGAGAAAGGAGATTGATGTTGGGAATTCCACTTGTTCATCTCTGCCTAGAATTTTTAAAGAATTGTTGTGGCCAGAAGCAGGGTTTTTTTAAATGTGTGCTTATAAAGACAAATGCACTTCTTTATGCAGAGTTACATTTTTGTTTTGTTTATGATTTCGCTGCACAGAGAGCTGTAACTCCCATGGCAGCTCCAGTCTCTCAGGAGCATGGCATTGCTACACAAACATAAAACAAATCGGACATCTGGCTCTGACACCATTTAATTCTTTATAAGAAAAATGCTTCATCAATTCATTGAAACGTGGCTTTTTATGATAACTGGTGTAACAGCTGGCCTTGCATTCCAGGTGACTGAGGGCTCTCCAGGTTTTGGGCACATTGTTTGAGAGACCACGAGATGTTTCTTACAGAAAGCATGAAGCACTTTTATTCTGAAAGTCAGTTTCCTTTGTATTGTCTTTAATTAAGCATCCAAATCACTAATCACTTTTGAAAATACACATTACCATTTATTTTCAGAGAGGCATTTTGTTTACTGTTTCTCTACATGTTACACACATTGCTTTCTCCCAGTTTAAATTGTATAAAACAGATAAAGAAAGTGAATGTAACTTAAGATTGTATAATATAATAACTGCTACCTGTGCAGGTATAAATATCGTTTACTATCCATGCACTTTCAGGCATTTTTCACTATAGCTGCTTATTATATTTTTTAAATAATATTCCTTCATTTCAATTTTTTTGATTACCAAACTGTGCTACCATTATCATCCTATTTAAAAGTTCCACTTATGCCATCAGGGAATCACATGACTGAGGTGACAGAAACCCTACCCTAAGTAAGAAAAGCACATAATTAATGAAGAATGTATAAACTAAAAAGCATTTATCCAAAATATGGGAAGAATATAATGGAAACATTTGCAGCCTTCAAGATAAAAGCAATTAATTTCAACAAATAGCTTAAACAAAGCAAATAATGCAACTCCCTGAAACCAGATAAGCAATGGGCTGTACAAGTTATGTATTAAGAACAAATACTACACCACTCTTCATAATGATCCAAGCCTGTGTAACGTTATAGTACTCTTGTACAAGGTTGTTTCAGGATCAAAGACTATTCAGGAAATGCGTATTCCATTTGATGGGATGGAATAAAATGAAATAGTTGGGGAATTTGATGGAGATGGCCATTATTTTTTAAAAAGATGAGCCTCCTACTCTTCTCCAGTCTATGCTTGGTTGAGCACAATTTTTATGAGTATGCTGCAAAGACTAGTTCTATCTGTGCTTGTTCTCTTACTCCAGGTATTCCCCTTTGGGCATTGCTTGCCTCATCTGTGGAAAAATCATTGCAATCAAGGACTTAGAAGTAGTTGCTAGACAACTTGGCATGTACATGGTCACTGTGATTGTGGGTCTTCTCATCCATGGAGGGATCTTCCTGCCTCTGCTCTACTTTGTGATAACAAGGAAAAGCCCATTTTCATTCCTTGCTGGGATTTTCCAGGCATGGATCACAGCACTAGGCACAGCTTCCAGGTACACTTGAGAAATAACAGCTTGCTTTATTTTTTAGCAGATTATTAGCTGCTGTTTAGAGGTAATACATCTGCTGTTCTGACCTTCACTGCAAAATCATTTTATGCCATTGAATAAAAACTATTTTTAATCCAGCCATGTTGAAATAAATAAAAATAACTACACACATTTGGGATTTTTTAGAGATGTTGTACAGCCAACTGCAGAGAGTTGGGACACCCACTTTTTGTTTTCTTTTCTAGCATTTGCCAAATGACTTGTGCAAATTGTGTTACCTCTGCACTTGTTTCGTCAACTAGGAAACAATGATAACTCTATTTATTTTGAAAGCATGCTAAGACCAGTCCTGTTGTGTTGGGGAAAAAAAACCTAAAGAGTGCTAGGTTTCAAGAAAGAAGTGAAAAAACCTCTCATTTTATTCCGTCTTCCAGTTTGGCAGAGTAAGGGGACTTCAATGAAGAGCTGAGCACTTTAAACTCGTTGCTAACGCAGAGAACAGACTCAATAAAGTGTGTAGGCAACTCGGCTCTCAGTAATAAATTAATGCTTTGTATTGGGGCAGTCAGTAGCTCTTGTGTTGAAAATATTTTTCATTTAAATACCATATTTTAAAGGTTTTTTTTCTTCAATAAATGTTTCTTTCTGAAGAAAATTTAGTCTTCCATTTTAATTAAAAAGGTGAAAACAGTGAAGCCTAGTTCAAAACTGACCATCAGAAAACTGAGCAGTCTTGATTTCAGGAATGCCTTGAAAGAACTGTAATTCATCTGCCTCTTTGGATCAACACAAACCACTCCACTGGGCAACTTCTTCCCTGATAAACAAGAGACTCTGGGGGAACCTTACTGATGTGCATAAATGTCTGATGGAACAGTGTAGAGAGGATGAAGGAAGACTCTGTTCAGTGGTGCACAGTGACAGGACAAGAGGCAGTGCGCAGAAATTGAAAGACAGGAATCCCATCTGAACAGAACAAAAATCTTTTTACTCTGATGGTGGTTGCATGCTGGCACAGGTTGCCCAGAGGAGTTGTGCAGCCTCCATCCCTGGAGATACACAAAACCTGTCTGGGCATGGTCCTGGGCAACCTCCCCTAACTGCTCCTGCCTTCAGCAGTGTTGTGGGAATAGGTGACCTCCAGAGGTGCCTTCCAACCTCAACAATTCTGTGGCTCTGCGATAAATAATGCAGGATTATAGAGGATATAATCTGGCCAGGAGGTTCACTAAACCACAATTTTCCCTAAGGCTTTTTGTTCATTAAGGTGTTCGAGTTTCCACTTAGATTTTCAATACAAAGTTTACAGTGTTCATACACATTTTTTTTTTAGCGTGAAGTAATGTTTTTCTGCTGGAGTACCAAAGTGGAAAAATGTAGGGGATTCTAAGTGATTCCAGCGTATGGATTTACCTGGATACTAGCTTTACCACCTGACTGCTATCCGGATCTGAATTACTGGCTGAACAGAAGTGGACCAGTTCGTAGCACCACAGACAAGTGACCACATGACGTCACCATCATATGTTCTAATCTGCTACCTCTGGAACTTGCAAATGCTTCCTATTCAGGGACCTATTAAAGCTCTTTGGCCAGGCTGAGGAACCATGGAAGGCACCTACGTATTGTGCTCTTCTAATAAAGAAACCTTGTCTCTATGGCCTGCCCACCTGTCCTTGCTCATGGTGGCAGAACTGAAGGGGGAAGATATTTGCATAGTCCCTGTGTGCTGAGCCCAGTGGGGTTCATTGCAACAATGGTAGTCCATGGCTGGTACACACCTTGTGCCGATGATCTGATTTGTAACAGTAAAGGTAAGGTGGGAGTTGTATTTCTGAAGAAAAAGAACCTTTTCTGACTGAGTTTCAATGTGTGTAAGTGAACTATGATTTTTATTCTATTTTTCTTTTAATTTTAATAAGATATAGGAATATTTTTGCTGTTTGAGGCAAAGTGATCCTGGAACTGACTTGAAAACTGGCTAGTAGTTATTGGTTAATGACTCACTAGATAAATTCTGCTGTCTGGTGTAAATATAGCTACTACAGTAACTTACAAGAGAATCTACTACATTGTTTTTACAAAGTATTAATCATCTCTGATTTGACTAAACCCACAGAATATTAAGCATTTGATTACCTTTGATTAAAAACACAGTGAAATAAATCATGATTACAAATATATTTGTAAAGATGTTAGAACACAAATGATTGGTACCATGTGTCTGACTTACCGACATCTGTTAAAATATCACCTCTGTGAGCAAAGAATGGTACGGTCATTTGAGCACAAGGTGGGGATCTAAAAGCTCATTATCGTCTAACTCATGTTTCCATAGATGTGGCACAAGAGGAGTCATTTAGGAAGTGACTCAGGCATCTGCCAATCCAGAAGGGTTTGGGTTTTCCATAGATCCCGTGCGAGATAGGTCAGCCGCATGTGCTTGTTCCAGATAACCTAGGACTTTTATTATGAAACTAGTTTTTATAGTTAGGTATCTCAATCATTCCTTAATCTCCCTTTTCCATGGTTTAATTATCTGTAAAACGGTAAGATTACATTTTTTGTACCCAATAGCATCTCTATGGTAGTGGATGAATGAACAAGTTGGAAAGGCCCTGAAGTTGCAAGGCACTAGCAACACTATGCTGCAAGTATTTATCTGAGAAAATTTGGTGAGTCTAGTCCTTTACTGTTCTATGAGCAAATTAGTATTTTTGTAGGGGCAATGACGCCAGAATTAGTGGGATACAATAGTGAAGACCTTTGAGAAATTCTGCCAACTCAGCTGAAGAAAAGCAAATAAACCACAACAGATGTGCTCCAGCTGCTTCTGTATGAAACATCAATTAAAAGGAATTTCCCCAGGTCAGCTTTCTTTTCAGAACAGCTTCTCAGGCAACAACCAGCTTCATTTACTGGTGGACTTGACCTCAGAGATAACACAGAAAAGTAAGGAACCAAAACATGTTCCTCTGTTGGGTTTCATGTTTGTTGCAGCAAGTCCTTTGCCTGAGGCAGGCAGACCCGCTAGGGAAGGGAAGAAGTAGAAGATATTTGCATCTACAGGGAAAAAGAGTATGTTCTGTTTTCAGCAGTATTTTTTTGATGGAGCTGTTTTATTTTGAGCAAATAAATGTAAGTCACTGTGGGTCTCTGCAAGGAGCTGTTCCCCTTTTCCAGCCATCTTTCGCATCTTTTCTTATCCTTCAGCTGTGTTTCATGTCCTTTCCTGTCCTGCAGTATCTGGGAACTCCATAGGTTTTATCTTTTTGCCTGGCTTTTTCATTCCTTAATGCAACACTGATTTCTCCATTCAGGGCAAATTCACAATCAAAGAAATTTAGGATTTGTCTCTACATTCATAGTTCTGCCCATCAGGAAACATCTGGAACTTGTTTTTTTGAACAAAATGCAAGAAATAATTCATAAATGAGCCTGAAGAAATCATCTACACTCTCTCAAGCTCTCATCCCTACCTCAAGTCATGTTCATGGCTTAGACTCAGTCCCACCTCCAGCTAAATCTAGGCTTAATTTAAAAATTGGCTAAAAAAGGCTTGAATCACAGCAGAAAGTGGAAGTAGAAAATGTAAACAATGATAGCAGAATTTCTGACTTTGCTCCCTTACATGTATATATTATATTTTAGTTATATCTTCTCTACTTTTTTGCTTTCTCTCCTTCAGTGCTGGAACATTACCTGTCACATTCCGGTGTCTTGAAGAAAATCTAGGCATTGATAAGCGTGTAACAAGGTTTGTTCTTCCTGTTGGAGCGACTATTAACATGGATGGGACTGCCCTTTATGAAGCTGTGGCTGCCATCTTCATAGCACAGATGAATGGAATTGAGCTGGATGGAGGCCAGATAGTTACTGTGAGGTCAGTACTGTAGGCTTTGTTTCTACAGACTGTAGAATGTGAAACTTTGGGTTGGATGTTTTCTCAGTAGCTGTGGGATTCACTGTGAAATCTATGGGTTTCTAATAATGATATGCAAGGGAATGTCATATACATAGGTCCTGGTTCTCTGGTGACACGCATTTTCTATCATTTGCAGCCTTAGTGTATGCTGGTGGTGTTTTACACCATTTTGCAGTTGACAATACAATGTGAAATACAGCATTCTCTGTCCAATGCAATGCCTTTTTCAGTACAGAGGGATGATAAAAATTATATATGGGGCATTAACTTTCTAGAACGTCTCAGTTTATATACATTGGATGAAAAAAGTGTACCTAAAAATGTATCCACATATTTACATTTGTCTGTACTTTTTCTGTGACTTTGGTGAACAAAAGGGGCTGAGAATAGCCCAGCCTGAGGGTGAGATTGCCTGCGGCATGGTTTGGATACTCCCATGTGTTTTATCTCTAACCCAGCAAATATTAGCTCTAGTCTTTTCATATCAAATTGTCCTATGTAGGACTAAGCTGAATATCTGGAAGGATAAAGGAAAGTACCCATTAAAAATGTATAAGAGTGATTGAAGCCTGTTTACTGTAATGGAGTTTTAAGACTTATTAGGTAGGGTGACTAATAAAAAACAATGGCAAAGTTTTGACTGCTGTAGCTAAAGTTAATTTACAATGGAAAATTTGATGAAGACACTAGGCCTAATATTTTGAATAGTTAAAATGGAAACCACAAGTGGTCTGCCATGTTTGTCTTCTTCCTGTAGTTTTCACCCACCCACCTTTCTTTTGTTAAACCCTTTTAACGCCAAAGAAACTCCTGCAAAGGGATATCTTTATGTTTCTTGCCCAGCTATACTAGTTCCACATTTTCCATTTCTTTACCTCCTGCCCCAACCCTTGAATAGTAAAGCAAGGTTTCTAAAAGGCTCAGGGCTCCTTCTAATGAAGGCAGATGCTAGACCTGCATGCTTCATATTTGTTGCTAAGACTGAAAACAGTCATTTCAGAGATGCAATGTATTAAACTAAATTGAGTCCAGGGAAACTGAAGTCAGGAATCAGCTGTTGTCCAAGAGATTTGGTAGGCTTGAACCCGAGTTACTCCTCTGCCTCTGAGGGACTGACCCATTAGCATTTCCTCATCTCACCATTTCAAGGCTGGATCACATTTACTAAGCAGGCAGCAACTTTGGGCTATCTGTAAGAAAACCTTCAGTTCTCCTGTTCATACAGTATAGCATTTTTGAATGCTACAGGGTCTTTAGGAAGGACAAGTTCTCTTGAAGGATATATGCTCTTTAGGAAGGACAGGCAGGGGAGACAAGGAGGGGGTGTCACCCTCTATGTCAATGACCAGCTGGAGTGCATGGAGCTCTGCCTGGGGATGGATGAGGAGCCAACCAAGAGCTTATCGGTCAGGATTAAAGCGAGAACAGGGACAGGTGGTGTTACAGTGAGGATCTGCTACAGGCCACCTGACCAGGAAGACCGAGCGGATGAGGCCCTCTAGAGACAGATAGGAGCAGCCTCATATTCACAAACTCTAGTTCTCATGGGGTTCTTCAGCCACCCTGATATCTGTTGGAGGGACAACACAGCAGGGGCATAAGCAATCGAGGAGATTCCTGGAATGCATCGATGATAACTTCCTTCTCCAAGTGGCAGAGGAGCCAGCAAGGAGCCGTGCTGGACCTTGTTCTCACCAACAAGGAGGATCTGGTGGGGAATGTGAAGCTGAAGGGCAGCCTTGGCTGCAGTGACCATGGAGTTCAAGATCCTTAGGGTGGCGAGGAGGGCATACAGTAAGCTTGCTACCCTGGACTTCAGGAGAGCAGACTTTGGCCTCTTCAGGGACCTGCTTGATGGTGTACAGTGGGATAAAGCCCTGGAGGGAAGAGAGGCCCAGGAAAGCTGGTTAATATTCAAGGACCACCTCTGTGAAGCTCAGGAGAAATGCGTCCCGACAAAGAGGAAGTCAGGCAAAAATACCAGGAGGCCTGCATGGATGAACAAGGAGCTCCTGGAGAAACTCAGACTCAAAAAGGAAGCCTACAGAGGGTGGAAGCAAGGACAGGAAGCCTGGGAGGAATACAGAGAAATTTTCTGAGCAGCCAGGGATCAGGTTAGGAAAGCTGAAGTTCAGATAGAGTTAAATGTGGCCAGGGATGTCAAGGGCAACAAGAAAAACTTGTATAAGTATGTTGATGATAAAAGGAAGACTAGGGAAAATGTGGTCCCTCTCCAGAAGGAAACAGGAGACCTGGTTATCTGAGACATGGACAAGGCTGAGGTACTTAATAACTTTCTTGCCTTCGTCTTCACCAGCAAGTGCTCTACCCACACCGCCCAAGTTGCAGAAGGCAAAGACAGGGACTGGGAGAATGAAAAACCACCCACTGTAGGAGAAGAACAGGTCCAAGACCAGCTGGGGAACCTGAAGGTGCACAAGTCCATGGGACCTGAGGAGATTCATCCACAGGTCCTGAGGAAGCTGGTAGGTGAAGTTGCCAAGCCACTATCCATCATATTTGAGAAGTCATGGCAGTCTGGTGAAACTCCCGCTG
>VYXH01009014.1:28702-110455 GCA_013397275.1 Burhinus bistriatus
GCCAACTGTATCCTAGGCTGCATCAAAAGAAGCATGGCCAGCAGGTCAAGGGAGGTGATTCTGCTCCTCTACTCTGCTCTCGTGAGACCCCACCTGGAGTACTGAGTCCAGCTCTGGGCCATGAAGATGATCAGAGGGGTGAAACACCTTTACTATGATGACAGACTGAGAAAGTTGGGGTTGTTCAGCCTGAAGCAGAGGAGGCTCTGGGGAGACCTTATTGTGGTCTTCCAGTTCTTAAAAGGGGCCTACAGGAAAGATGGGGAGGGACTCTTTATCAGGGAGTGTAGTGATAGGACGAGGGGTACCGGTTTTAAATTGAAAGAGGGCAGATTTAGAATAGATATTAGGAAGAGATTCTTTACTCTGAGGGTGATGAGACACTGGAACAGGTTGCCCAGGGAAGTTGTTGGATGCCCCATCCCTGGAAATGTTCACGGCCAGGCTGGATGGGGTTTTGAGCAACCTGGTCTAGTGGGAGGTGTCCCTGCCCATGGCAGGGGGCTTGAAACTAGATGATCTTTAAGGTCCCTTCCAACCCAAACCATTTTATGATTCTGTGATTTTAGCTACAACAATATGACAAGAACTATCTCATGAGGTGGCAATACAAATGAATGAAAGGTTATTAGGTTTTGTCAGTCAAATCCAGTTTATGATACTGTGGATATTCAAATGACAGAGACATAAACTCGCCAAGACTTAATTAGCCTTTGACCAGCCCTAGTTATTTCATATTGGTCATTGTAGATCCTCTGATTTGCTCTCTTCTTTTGGAGAGGGTGATCTTGGAGATGGTAGCTAAGCCAGACACTGTTTAGGCCTGAACAGTTCTGGCTTCATGCCCTTCCAGCCCTGTAAGCGCTGCTGTGGGAAGGTTGGCAAGAGCATTTCCTCACAGAACTTGGAAGGAATCACTTACCAGTTCAGGCTGGAAGTGCCTGAGGAGCTGGCACTGTGAGCAGAGCCTGAAGGCAGAGCAGAGCATCCTACCTGCATACCTGCTGGACCTATCTGGGTTTTTCGTAGGCCAGGTTGCACTCTAACCCAGACACCTAACAAACACACTGCAACCTGGATTGTCTGGGTCAGACCCAGCCACCTGCCAGCTCTAAATCAGGCTAAGATCCTCACAGATTAGTTCTGTGGTTAACGGCCAAGGATTTCCCCCACAGTGACCTTTTTCCCCTACTTCTGTTTTGGAAGCGCTTTCAGATTTTTTTGGGTACACCCACAGAAGTACAACCATGTTACTCATCTCTGTGTTCAAAAAGACAGAGATAACATTTTCTTTCCTTGTTCCTCTCTCTCTCCCTCTCCTTCTCTTCCCTATTTTTCTTCCCTTGGCATGTTCTCTGACAAAATTATTTTCCATTCTTCATAGGATTGCGCAATGATGTTGATATTTGTTATGATCTGTGTTGTACTTTTACAAACATTTGGAGCACAGACATTCACTCTACTGATCTTCATCAAAAAACAAGAGGCAAAACCAGATGGATTTGGATTTATGAAAAATCAGATGAATTTTGCATTTTCATCTAGGTGATTTGTATCTAGGCTTGGTACATCTCTGTCTTGTACTGTGGAAGTTTTGGATACCAAGACTTTTACTCTTCTGTACTTGATAATAACCACTTTCTTGCAGCCATTACCTCACAATTCAGTCTTCAAGTAGCATAAATAAACAGAAATGAACCACCCTAAAAATTCAACTTGTAGGCAGCAAACTTCAGCAAGTGTGGATGATCAAAACTCAGGATTCAAAACCCTGCATTTGTTGGTAGAGTTCAGAAAACAACACCAGGCCAAAGATTTCAATGTCATAACCAACTTACAGAACTTAAAACTTTCAGATAACTCTCTTACAACTCTCAGAACAAACCCCATAGATCTCGTCTTCCCTAATAAATATTTTTGGAAGAACACAAGCATGAAAACTATGGCCTGAGCTTATCATGATTTATCATATAGTTGTTAGTTTTCTGGGAAGAACTCATTAAAAATAAGACCTTCCTAATGATCACATGAGTATACAATGAAAACATATGTTACTTTTCCTGCTACCATCATTTGATTTTTGTTTTTGCAGTTTGACCGCCACCCTTGCAAGTGTTGGAGCTGCCAGTATTCCCAGCGCGGGACTTGTCACTATGCTTCTGATCCTTACTGCAGTGGGTCTCCCTACCCAGGACATCAGTTTGCTTGTTGCTGTTGACTGGCTTTTGTAAGTTGTGCTGACTCCACTGCTTAGTGCAGAAAAAGTACTGAAGTAATGCTTGTCTGTGGTGCTTTTCAACTGTTGATCTTAAAGAACTATACGACTCTCCTCTGCAGATGAAGCAGAGGAGGAAATAGACTATTTGATGAAGTAGGAGACACTGAAAGCAGCTTCTCAGCTGGTACAAATTGTTATAGAGTTACTGATGTCATTTTCCATGAGCCAGGGATCTTCTTGTAAGGCACTTGGGCTCACACTCATGTATTTTCCTTCCTAATGATGCCTTTCCATCACAGAGCAGTTTTCTGATCTTTGCTTTCATGTATCTGCTTCTTACAGTCCTGGTCTAAAATTACGGATGAATGCTGAAATGCAGGTTCCATCAGGATGTTGTCAACAAGCTACAGGGTGATTTGGGCATTTGTAGTATCAAATATACTATGCTTGTAGTGGGGAAAGTCTATTCTCTTTGTATGTAAGAAACTATAATACTTTTAAGAAAGAAACTGTTCTAGAGCAGGATATAAACCAAAGACAAACAAGAAAGCAAACTGAAAAAGAGAAAGTCATTCCCTAGTTTGATTTTACTGACAGATCCCTCAAACTGGAAAGACCAACTTTCATTTTCAAGGACTTGAGATCAAAGTCCATCAGTGCCATTACAGGTCCTCCGACAAGAAATAGCTAACCCACAGATAGTTTTCCAAGGCTTTTATTCTTCAACATTTGAATACAGAAGGTGTAAATATAGACAGAATGTAGGCCAAGCTACATCCTTTCTGATATTGTCATTTGACAATGTGGATATCTTTCTGTCACCTGCGCAGAGCTGACAGAGACTCAGTAGTCCTCTAAGTTGTACTGTCCTCTAGAGGCTTTTATATTGTCTTGTACGGCTGCAGCACAGTATATTCTGGTCAACAGCCATCTCTCCCCTAATATTCTTTTATATAGTAAAGACGTATTTTTCTGTTGTGCCAGCAATGATGCCCGGAATGAGAGATGTAGGTACCACTCTGTACTATTTGTGCATTTCCTCTTACACTAGCAGCCTCAGCTGCCCGCTTGTGGTAGCTTTCAGTCCAAGATCCACTACCAAAACTACGCAAAAAAGAATAGCAGAGTTGAGAATGTGAAGATGAACTAGAAAATTAATTTTCTGTTATTATCTTTTGGCTTACTGAGAAGAATTCAAGAACTTTGTCAGTCCTCTGAGATGTATTTTGGATCTACTGCTATACTGTGTTATTACCTATCTTGTCACTAAGAGTTGTGAAGAATAACATGCAGCTCCGATTTCTGCTTCAGGGGAAAATGAAAGAGGGATTTACAGCTTGGGAGGACAAAGGGCAAAGATGACATATATTTTATATATAAGTGAATATCATGATATCATGACTCAGAATGGTGAAATGAGGTAGGGTTCAGCAGTCAGAGTACAGCTGGCACAGGGAAAAATATGATATTCTGTGGGTTTATTATATTTATGAGGACATGGTTGAAAACAGGAAAGCAGCATAGGAATCTGCAGCTGGGAGGAGGAGAGCAATAGAGAGAGGTGCATACTCATTTTAAGTATATGTTTTTGTTGACTCTCAAAGTAAGGCAAACAGGTAGCTTTCTGCAGCTGGTAGGAGGATGTGCAAAAGGAGCCTGTAGTTTGTTTGTTTTTTTAGGAAAATGTCATTTAAAAATATTCCTGTGGACTGAGAAGCTCTGCCCACACTAGCAAACCTCAGAGCTCTAAGTTTACTAGCAGTTCTGATCCACTAGTAGGTGTTGCATTTCAGGCTTGGCTTCAGCAGCATTGTTACCACTGGCTCATCCAACTCTGCTTAGGAAATAAAAATGTCTGTACTGTGAAGCTGTAGCAGTGATAAATATAAGTATAGGAACGACAGTACTTCTGAAAGAAATATTTCAAGGTGTCTTTCCAAAATAAATGCCAGGCAAGAGAACCTTTCAACACAAATGATAGGGTTTGGATCCTTCTGGCCTAACAATCAACAGTGTAATTGCAGTGTGATTCAGAACTGAAAAGTAGAGGGAAAAGGGAAGATAGATATAAAAGGAGATGAAAAGCTGTGTGTCATGCCACTAGTGCTGTGAAGTTAAGACAAAGTTTGTTGGTGGAAGTATTGTGCTAATTGACATATGTCAACAGCTAATAGCTTTATTTTCCATTTCCAGTGGTTGTGTTGCGGTAGCCACAATGATCTAAAGAGATATGGAAAACAATGCCGCTGACATTGCTGATGTTAAGAAAAGGCACACAAGCCAACTTTTGAGCAAGCTTTTGGGCACAAAAATCAGACCTAAAGAATATCTGAAACGAAGGTTCATAAAAAGATATTTTATTTACTGACAAACATTGTCGTCTTCCATTTCTTTAGATCATCAAATAATGTTACAGCAGTATTTCTAATAGAATGTAGAAGAGAAATTTAATAAAATATTTAAGACTCAATTCTAGCCACTTTTCTGGAAACAGTGTGTAATTGCAACCAGCCATGTAGAAATATTTGGAATAGCTCTTTTATAACATTTCAATTCCAGATAATGAAAGGTTTTAAAAAATGTCCTACTCTGAGTTTTTCCAATATTTCTGATGAAAGAAAATATCAGAACATCATTTGATTTTACAGTACTCTCATCACCTGAAACTGTGGTCTTACCAAAACCAGTTTTGCACAATTTGGTCATGCTGTAACACAAAGCTGACCTTTGATTGTCCTTAAACTTGTCACTCTCTCCTTCAAATTGGAGCCGAAAGGCTTCTGTATCAATTTCTTCTCAAGCCTCTCCAATATCTAGAGATTAGGTTGCTCAGCCTTTCCCCCTCCCACACAGTGTGAGCTCTTTCATCAGGCAAGTTTCCCAAGATTTCACAACTGTTGTAGTTTCTCAGTTTAAAACTAAGCACAACACAGCAATAACATTTAATAGGCCAGTAATTATATGCCAACAGCTGGAATAAAACCAGCTACTTTTGCTCTAGCCAGAAGCTGGCTACTTTCCAGGTATGAGACTGTCAAGCTTAGCAAACCTCAAATACAGTGGTATTTTGCAGTGAAGAGACAGGAATTAGGGAAAATGGGCTTGGAGGGCTGATCCAGTATTTAAACCTTCATTCAGTAACTCAGAAAAAGATTGCTTGAGTTCTGACTCTGTTCCTTGGCTTAGATCTAAATTCAGAACATTCCAATGCAGTTGATATCTGCACAGGGCCTTATATAAATCTAATTAAGCTACAGAAAACAGGAGCTCTTTCCTGTAATGACAAAGAGGTAAGGCAAGTTAAACGTGTCACCTGGTATTTGACTGAGCAGGTGTGCTAAGATTTTAATCTCCTTTCTAAAATCTAGTAAGGTTGATATACCAGGTTTTCAAGTTTTCGGGGAACAGAAGTAGCTTTTTTGCATACTAGCATGCTATGTGGGCACTATCACATTAATAACAAGGGGGGTTGATTCAGTTTTTCTCATTTCTGTTCCTTTCATCTACATTATTAAGCTTCCAGTTCTTCTGATTTATGCCAGTTTGAGGAAATTAGGCATTAACCCTTATCAGGATTTAAATAATTAATTCCCAGTTATTCCAAAGCCCACTCTTACCAGATGTTGAGTTGGCTTTTGAGAGAGAACTTTGACTTGCAGTCCCATTATTCCTTTCAGAAGCTGTTATGGACAGTGCAGAAGAAGCTGTGTTGGGGCAAGTAATTTACTAGACTCCAACTTTCCTGTAATGATTTTGTTTACATCATTCCAGCATAGCTGGAATTAATTGCTTGGTTGTTTTTAACAAAAGAGTAAGTACACTCTTCTTCTGTTCTTTGTTCTTCTTAGGGTGTTTTTTGGTCCAAAAGAGGTCAGTGGCCCTTTGCTATTGATTCCCGACAGCCAAGATTTTGTCCTTTCTGTTGTAAGGAACTGTTTACTTCGGTTCACGCAGTATAGGATGTTCTGCAGCAGCGTGCAGTTTGTATCGCTGAATCGCTTGGCTAGTAGTACATGTATATGGGCTGGACTATCTACTCAAATGACCCTTTCAGAATTTGAATTGTGCCTCAGTTACATTTATGTATTGTCTCCACCTTGTTGTTTTGGCATTCTATACTATCCTTCTATTGTCTGGCATCAGTGAATCCTTTCAGAATTAAATACCACCCATAAAAAAAATATTAAGCAGATGTTATTTTTGTGGAGCTATACTACCAGGTTCAGCATATTTTATGGTCTTAATTAAAAATTACACTCAGAAAGTCATATTTTCCTATTCTGCCACTCTGACCAGGTTTAAAACACTCTTCTTAGGCATGGGATGAGAACTGTATAAAGATTTCATTTGTGTGAAGCAAAACTGGAAGAATGTTTTCCTCCTATGGGTTCTTGGTTTGTTTGGGTTTTGGGGGGATTATTGGAGGGGGTTTTTTTCCTTCTGGGTGTTCTTTTGATGACAAAAAAATAATAATGAACTGCTTCAACTAAGATACTACACCGCAAACTCCAAATATGTAAGCATGATAATGTGGAGAGGGAGAGGAGAAATTTGAAAGGGAATACAATTCCACATATGGGAAAGGCAGATTTACAGATATTTAGAGAAAAGATGTTAAAAAGGGCTCAAAAGTTTGTATGGCCATGAATAGGCATGTGTAATGAATGTTTATCAGTTTGGGGTTTATATATATATATATATATATATATGGTTTCTTTCTTAGTGTTCTACAGGAAAAGGAGATGTTACACAAATATAATACCAGAAAATACTAGAAAGGGTGTTTTAAAATTAATCACTGCCATAGGAAATGAGGTCTTACATGCTGGCTTTTTTGTCCTTTGGCAAATGTCCACACTGTTCAACCTGCGCACTTTGTGTAAATGAGTCTTCATGGATATACCTCTGAGAATTAATCAGTGTAATCGCTTCTTTGACCTGTTTGACAAAGCTAGACTCAGTTGCTGCAGTAGCTTTAATTTGAAAGCCTCAGTCAGAAGGTTTTTAGGAGTCTTATGTTTAGTTCAGATATGAAGAGGCAAATTAGATTGTAAATGATTTCAATATGTGTAATACGGCCTACCTGCAGTAGGAAGGATAGCAGGAGCCCATAGACCTGTAGTGCTCTGTAAGACCATGTCCCATTTTAGCAGAATTTTGGCCAGGTTTGGGGCAGAATTCTGAAATCAGGGAAATCCGCAACCATGAGTTCACTGCTGACAGATAAAGCCACACTTTAAAAACAAGACAGGAGAAAAGTGGCATGTCTGTCCAATGGCATCCTTTCCAGAAAATGCCAAAAACCGTGTTTCTTTGTGAGGCATGTGAGCCTCTGTTGGCACCCTCCTACAAGAGCAGTATTCATTACTGAAATGCTGTCACAGGCTCATCATTTTGTAGGCCATGACCTATATTTTGTTGGCTCATCCGCTGAGCTCTGGCATATAGTAGTGTGAGTGGGCATGCTGCCATGCTAACAGATGACCATCTGTAACCATGGTGCCAGGAGACGAGCTTTGATGGCCCAAGCCTTATGGAGATACTTCAGGCATGTTTTTACCCATGGTTTGCTCACTGAGAATAAAGGGAGAGGCCATTTGTTAATCCATCCCAAAAATGAGAGCGAGCACTTCATCAGATCCAAAATCCTTCTGTCTGGCTGCATTAAGTTCAGTATTCTGATAAATTCAGATTAAACAAAGAGCAATGATGTGAGCCTGGCACCCTGACATTGAAACCTCTAGCTCCAGAAGCAGGCGCTGGGGAGATCTCGGCCAAGTACAGCTCTGCTGTTTGGCTGTGTCTCTAGCACAAGTTCTTTGCCAAAATCCATGAGTATGAGCAGCTGGGACATGGGAGTTTGCACATCCTCCGTGTCTGAACAAGTCCCCTGGGAAAGCAAGCTTTTTCAATTTCACTTGAAAGCTCCCATCTTTCTGTTCTAAAGATGCCTTAAACTTTCTGAAATAAATACAATAACTGTAACATTAACAGGGCTGCCATGCCCTACTTTTTCTTCCTCTCATAACATTCAGCCTCTTACTTTTGCTTCTTTTGTAGGGACCGGATGAGAACGTCCGTCAATGTAGTGGGGGATTCTTTTGGTGCTGGCATTGTTTACCACCTTTCCAAGGCAGAACTTGACACCATTGATTCCCATCATAGAGGGCATGAAGACATTGAAATGACCAAGACTCAGTCAGTCTATGACGACATGAAAAATCATAGGGAAAACAACTCAAACCAATGTGTTTTTGCAGCTCACAACTCAGTCATAGTAGATGAGTGCAAGGTACCTTTCACATTTATGGATATTGAGACATGTATATAGCACCGCATGCTTTATTTTATCTTATTTTTTAACTTGCATGTATTTTTCAAATTTTTCTGCAAATAACAAAGTGATAAAAAGGTCCATGAATCCCAGACATTTTGAATGAGTTTGAGCAGTTCAAAAGATGGGTTTTTTGCACTCTTCTTAAAAGTTGTCATTTGAGGGGAAAAAATCATGTACAATGTTTACATATCAAAAGGCAAGATGCAGCGTATTATGGAATATGCCAAGATGCAGAGAATATGACATCACCTTCTATGGACATTTACTTAGTTTTCCATGGCAACAAAGAACTTAATTGCCAACCCAAATGAAGGATAGCTGCAATTCAGATACAGGTGTTGTCATTTGCTGACTGCCTTCCATGATATGCTGTTCAGAAATGGACGTGTTGAATGCACTTTAGCATCAGAATGCTCCTGCGCTCATACAGCGTGCTTACGCTTTGTTTCCGTCATTATTCCTGAGTCATTAAGACACAAACTTTGTATTCTGTCTCTAATCCTTGCTGTAACTAACATGGATTATTAATAGTAATACCAATGTCTTGATCAGAGCAAAGTGAGCTTGAGAAACCCTACCAGTTGAATGAGAAAACAGTCGGGGAGGTTAGTGGTTAAAAGTTCACTAAGCACCCACCACTAGGATGGGGCAGTTTAAAATCAAGAGGTTTTGAAAAGGAAGAGAAAGAGAGCAAAACAAGCTGGAACTATTAATTTCATAGTCCTTTTTTATTTATTAATACTCTGATTGGATCCTGTACACTGTCTTTGACACAGTGAATTTGCCAGTGAGCCTACCTTAGCCATTTATCCAAACAGATTCTCTTGCATCTTCCAGTTGCCACAACTGAGCCAGTATCTAATAATGAATGCCTACAGTAAGTAAGTCCACTAGCAGATCACCGTATATAGTGGAAATGTAAGTCCTGTTCTGTCACTTTCACCTGTCTCCAGCCTGGGCTGGAAATGTTCTTTAGAATATATTTTTTTCTAGTGCTTACATCTAAATAATGTCAGGCCAAACTTGACATTTCGGGGGAAAAAGTAATACTGAATTCAGGAAAGAAAAAACTTTCATCTTATCCTCAATTTTTCCCTGAATCTTCCAAGTTTTTAATAAAATAATTTTTAAAAATGAAAACAAACATTTTGTTCTTATATGGCTCTCCCCTTCCTCTTCTAACCCACTCTTTTTCCATGAGAAAAATTAAAGAAAAGAAATATTGAAATTATAAGAGAATACATGCTTATACAAAATGAAAATTTTTCATTGATTTATATTTCTCAAAAAAGGAAAGGACACAGAAGAGATAAAAATTTGAAGGAAAAAAGAAACTCCCTGAAAAGAAAGAACTAATTTGATAAAAGATTTTTTTCATTGAAAATAAGCACATGCACATACACACACACACTTTGGTTAACTTCCTTTGGAACTTTTGGAAAACTGTTTTTCAGTGAAATGGACTATGCTAATTTCAGTGGCTTCAAGACAAATTCAGCTACCATATATCAGTCTGAAGCAGGTTCATGGAACTGAATACTGATAATTTGATCTCCTTCCAGTCTTTCAGATTTGCACAGAGATCCAAGTCAAGCTAGAAATTAGTAGCCTGTTGATGCGATACTTGCCACACTTTCTTTTCTCATTCAATTTCTCATACCATTTCCCTCAGTTGAGGCATTAGCTTATCTCAAAAACATGGATTAATGGTGTGGTATGTTGTCCTAAGCACACCTTTGAATGAAAATTTAGGACCAGTGATCTCTGAGCTAGAAGCGTTTGTCCTTTTTCATTGTTTTAGGATTGCTGTGCTCGTGATCTCATTTTGCACTTTTAAACTCATGAAAAGAGCCAGGGTTTACTGGATTGAGCACAAGACTGACTTTGAGCAGTCACTTGTCCGTATGTCTGTCTGCAAGCTGCCAAAAGAGTGTGATGTTACAGTCTACTTTATAAGCTATGAATATTTGCTGACATTTGCAAAGCATTTGGATCATGTTGAAGTGGTCTACAGCTCCCAAGTGTTAGAGTAGCAAAAGCAATGGAGTGAAAAGATTTGGGACTTCAAAACAGCCAGCTGTTAAATTTGAAGAGACATATCTTCACCTTGTCAAATGCACTGGTGGATTGAAAAGCTCACTGCAACTCTGGTCAGAATTTGGAAAAGCTAATCTACTAGCATGTCCATTCTATTTACTTTCTGTAATATATTCCGTGTATAACACTAGTAGTTTATAATTTTGCATGGTCAGTGTATATTTTTAGTAAGTAGTTTACCTTTATATGGGGGTAGAGTGGTTGTTATTGCACGATATTTTTGTATTTTTTTACTATCATATTTCACATGACTCTGTGATTTTCATTTCTAAGCTGTTCATTCCTGTATTTGCATGTTTCCCCCTCTCAATTATCTAAGAAAAACCTTCACTTTGTTTCAAAAATCAGTGCATTTTGTCATGTTTCTGTGTCCCAATGCTTCCATGCATCCAGTTTATCCAGCATGGGGAATTTCAGCTCTGTCTTTAAGTTTTCATTTGAAGCTGAGGATGTTAACTTACAAGGTAAGTTAGGAAAGAGTGAGCCACCCGTTTAGAATTAAGTGAAAGCTTTTCTCACAATTATAAAAATCTAGATCACTTTTGTAAAGTTAAATTGACATTTTACCTTTTTAAAATTTTTTAAGTCATCTGGCTGGAGCTATCTTTCTTGAAGCATGGGTTTATTTATAGTGATTTCTGGGGTGCAACGTACTGGCCAGTGTTTACTGTGAGTTGGTAGATCACTGTAGGTCTTCTACCATACTTAACACCTAAAAACTTTAGCACACATCTCACATATCTTTACAGGCAGGAGTGATGTTTTGCTGTAGTTTATGTGAGAAAAACATAGCATTACTATGAATTTTTGGTCTGATTATAGACAAAATCTTTCACAACATTGTAGAAATAGTGGCATGATGAACAATACTTTCACAGCATATCTTTTCCTCCATTTCTTTAAAGGTAGTGTAATTGTAGGTGAGTGTATAGATACACATTTATGATTATTCTGGCCTTGCATATTTTTCATGTCCTGGTATCAGCTATCCTGCTTTGCTAAGGAATTCTACTGAAAAAATACAACTTTCTACATTAAAAAAAAAAGTAATCTGTTTTTGAAACAATCCAGAGAAATCTATAGGAGATAGAAAGGAGTAGAATCTGAAATATTTATTAAAAAAACGTAGATCAAAGGCTAAGAAAATATGGAACTTTTTTTCTACTGCTGATGTTTTCTAGACAGTATAATAAGTGAACAGGAGTCTCACTATTTGGGAGTGTTGTGAATTCTGAATAAATACATTTTACATGTATAATAAGACATGGCGTATGTAATTCCTGTAAATATCATGATCTTCCATATAAAACTCATGACTTTTTTTGTCAAAGTGCCTTGGCCTTTAAGTTGGTTGTTGATGATAATTACTTGCAGGTAACACTGGCAACCAATGGCAAATCTGCAGACTTCAGTGTTGTTGAAGAAGAGCCTTGGAAACGTGAAAACTAAGGGAAGAGATTCCTAGCTCCATCTTTAATAAGCTCTGAAGCTATCTTCTGGCAAAAGATATCACGATTAAAGAAGATTTCACTTTTTTCTCTTTAACATCTACAGTTTCTGCTTACTTAATTTCTTAACTGAAACTTAGCAAAGATCTCATCAAGTCATTGTAGTGTCTTTGCCAAGCAATGATCCATAACCATCAGTCTCCCTTGTGTTACTATTTGGATGATGCAGCTGGAGAATACTCTGTGCAGTGCAATGTGCTCTCACCCACCTCCTCTGTCATTCAAGACACAGAGAATGTAAATGCTGCAAAATGGGAAGATCAAAGCGCCAGTATGGTTCACTACAGGGACTCAGGGTCACAAATACAAGAGAAATGTAACACTACATAAACCTTCAAGTGTTTTGGTGACTCTTACGGAATACCTGATCTATTTAGCACTGTATGGCTAAAATATCTTTTGAAAATGTCCATAAAGATTTCTATTTGTTGTAATAATAACAAGCACTGTATTTTTGTGCCTAGCTGTACTTTAAACTGAGCTTAGATCCAGGGGCAAGATTAATATATAGAAGTCAATAAATTATCCCAGACATTTTGTTACATCACTACAACTAATACTTAGCAACAAGGCAAGACCTTAGATTTGTATGTGCACGTGATACGTTTTTATCAGCTGTCCCAGGGCAGGTGCAGCCTTTATTTTATGATGGGGCTGTGCTGCTTTGTGGCCACAATGCATCATATAATATTGCAGGGGGATAATATTCCTTCGCGAAATCTATGCCTGATGTACAAAATACAGAATACCATGGGCTTAGTTATGCCCTTCTTAATCAAAGTAGGTAGCATCTTACTATTCACCCCATCCACTGATGTCAGAGGGCTTCCTTATGTGGATGGGACTACTCGAGTAAGGCATGACTAAGATTGATCATGAATGTCATGATTGGGTACTTGGTACTTGGGTATTACCTGTAAACAAATTCTGAATCCATTACTCTAAGAAATGGAGAGTTTTTTAATGTGATTATCAGTAGCATTTGGTATGAAGTGAAAGCCATGTTTCAAGGATATGTCATATTTCAGAGAATGGCTAAATCCTAAATTAATTGCTAAGCCAAATTCCATGTAAAGTTAATAGAATTTGGCTAGGATTAGGACTGAATAAAGAATGAACCAGAATTTCAGGATTTAGACCAGTACACTGAATATACATATCTCTCTCTCTCTTTTGCAGAGTAACAATTCATATAATTCTCTAATATCAGAGAAAAGTTTCTTAGAGCATATGGCATCTGAATTAATGAGATAGTGTTTTGTCAACATAATATAGCTAACTCATCCTGTCAGAAGAAATTACAGTCACAATAATCACCCTGTGAAGTGTTTTTAAAGGTGCTTGTTAATACTCAGCAATTTTAAGACGCTGGTGAAAGCCATTGTACTATTAGCAATGTTCTGTAGCAAAGCTGAGCCACGTGGCCTTGGGAGGCTCCACCCACAGAACAAGCTTTGTGCAATTTTTCAGGGAGGTCTCAGAGGTTCTGAGAATAAATCAGAATATGAGCATACGGTGAACTTAAAAATGGCAGAAAACAGAGCTGAAACATTTACGGACATAGGCCATTCAGTGTCTGTGCTCAGACGTGTCATGGATTTAAAAAGGAATCATGTGTTTAACTGTAGAGTTTGGCTCTGTAGAAGCTATTAAAATATAAATATAATCTGCTTTTGCTCATCTGCATTCATATAAATATCTCCGAAAATGCAC
Organism: Burhinus bistriatus; assembly: GCA_013397275.1. NCBI lineage: Eukaryota > Metazoa > Chordata > Aves > Charadriiformes > Burhinidae > Burhinus > Burhinus bistriatus. Next base: position 42,576 of record VYXH01009014.1, read on the forward strand.
ACAGACCTGAGCCAGCCAAGGCTACTTGCATGATTAATGATGTGCAAGATTAAGTCCATTGTCAGAGCATTCCTCATTTAAGCATTTGTTGTGGAGTATTTTTCTTGCCATTGTATTTTGGTCCTCACTTGCATGCCATGGCTACAGTCCTAAGCAAAATGGCCTATATAATTTAACAAATATTGACCCACTGTGAATTCTGTGGGCCTCTAACATGTATTAAAGGTGGAGACCTTTTCCAGAGGCCTCCTAAAGCATCTTAAGGATTTTTTTTGTGAGGGATGGAATTGTAGGGTATTCAGAGAAGTGGTAGGCAGGTTGTCTTCTCTTTTCTTCAGTCATTGGTATTAGCATATCCAGAGTTAACCTATAGCTAGCTGCTGCTTCTCCCAATTTGCATTTGAAGACACTGGGTTTTGTGCCAGAAATGTGCCTGATACGGTGTGTAGGTGTAAAATGTTCCATACCCTGAGGGTGCTGGCTCACATTAAGTGAAATATGCTGTGACTTGGTTGGTAGTTATATCCAAGAATAACACACAGTGTTTACCCCGGTTTATATCCAGCATTCTTGAGCTGTTTCACGGCACAGCTTGCCCATTAATAGATGACTTTCCATCCTCTTCACTGTAGCAGTTTCTTAGGAGCAGCCACACCAATTTCTTGCCTTGAAAGTACCTTTAGAAAACTGGTCCGTACACTTTTAGCTGTCATTTGAAACTGTTTAGCAGTCGGAAGCGAATAGAAATGCCAGTGACATGTGACTAGGCAGCTCCACAAAATTACACATGAGAAACACTTAGAATATGCTTATCCACTTGGAATGTATTGTCCTTTGAAGAATGCTTCTTTGGATGGAGACAAGGGGAGGAAGGAATGAGATGCTAGAAAAACCCCACCCACATAAGGGAGAATAAATTTGGGTCTTTTGCTAGGACTGGAATAGCAGACCGTGATTTTAAAATAGTAATTCTGTAGATACAGTAACTCAGGGACATTTCAAAAGATAATTACGATGGTATTTCTCTATTTAAATGTGGATGTGGGAGAAGAACAGATGTTGGTTTTCGTATACTCTTCTGCTTTTAGCCTGAATGAATATTTAATATAGTGTTACTCTAGCGCAGCACTATATTTAACCATCAAAAAGCTTTCAGTTTCTCTGGGAAAATTTAAGTCACTCTTGGCTTGCATTTCTCAATTTGCTCATTCCACATGAGGCTGGGTTGCTACTTAACTAAATAAACAGGAAATAATCCAGGGACCGGCCACTTCAGCTAATACAAGGTTCATGTTTCAGCAGGCAGTGCTGGTTACTGGCCAGTCTCTTTTTAGTTTCACTAGGAGTGTCGATGCATTAACTTGCACCTGGTGAGTCTCATGTATTTGTTAGCAGTACTGGGGTGGCAAAGTTAAAGGAAAAGCACAGTAGAAAGTGATTTGTTTCCTCTGTAGTTACTAAACAAATTAACATATCGGTCTACGTTCATCTTGTTTGCTGCTCTGTCAGGTCCCCCCACCCTTGTCTGTGCAACTGTGATATCCATTGCCCTTTGGATTGCTGACAGCACACTGGCACATGGAAAAGTCTAGACCAGGCAAAGACTCAGTTAACTGCGCGCTTAATTAACTACATGCTTATGCATTTGCTTTATGCATTTACTGCTGAAACTAGGTTGGCATTCTCTTAATATCTGTTCATTGAAATTAAAGCACGCTGTACATTAAAACTACAGAAGAGGTGCAGCACTTTGCTACTGAATTAGTTTCTTCATTGCTTCCCTTAGAAGACAAAGGCTGCACGAGCATCATAAGCATGTGTGGGTCTTATACATGAAGGTGCTTCATATAGGTAGGGGATAAGCCATTTGAACCATATTATGGGATGTGCTCCTTCCATTTGAATTGGTGAGAAACTCAGTATGTCTTTGAAAAACTGTGTTTGCTGTAGTAAAACCTGTGCCTGCAATGCTCTGACTACATGAAAGCCCAACTGAGATCTATGGGAGTCATGGGCTTTCAGGAAAGGCCAAGTGTCTTCCTGTCTCTGTTAAGTTATAAGACATTTCACAATCCCATCCTAGGGAATAATCTTTGTCTGCTATTTGTAATGACGTTGATCCTCACATCCAAAAGATTTCTGCCAAGATGCTTCCTTTTTGCCTTTGTTCAGCAATGAATTTAAAACTCAACACAAAAATAAGGATCACTATCATTTTGGGTGTTTTTCCATTTCTTTCTCAAAGCACACGGAATTTCAAACTTTTTGCCGCTTTAAAACGTACAAGTAATACAGATTTCTGATGTGTTTTTCATCAGTCCCAGAGTTGTTAGTTTTCCATCAGTAGATACTCAGAAGAGCAGACTGTTCATCTGAGAAGCTGCAGCAACGGTGTTTGAACAAATTTATTCTGGCAACTGGCTGGATTTTCTTCGCTTTTTCACCTTTGTTTGTGTTGTTGCAGCCTTGTTATAGCAATACAGCAGCAATGGCACAAATCCCCCAAACCATAGGCAGTATTAAACCTCACCTCTGACATTCATTTCTGTAATTATCTTTAAAAAGACTCTGAGCTTTAGTACCAGGCTTAGAAGAACCCTTTTGTGCAGATGTAAAGGTATAACTGTTTCTCATTTCATTAAGTTCCATTTGTCTATTTTTATTGCTGTATTTGAATTAATTTACAGAAGGATAAATAAGGGCACTTTATAAAAATGTACTGTAATATTAACCTGTTATGAGCCGGAAGACTATGCTTAATTGTATTACTGTGACTTCTAAGGCCACAATTAAGGTATTTTTCATATTAGTTATTATGGTGTATAGTATTAGGTGTGTAGTCCATTGGGACAATTCGTCTCAGCTGTAATTCACCATGTAAGACTATGTGGAAGCTCCTGTTCCCAGCAGAAAGCACTCTCGGGAAGATGAGTTCTTTTCTTCTCTTCAACCGTATTGATGACTTTGAAGGAAAAAAATATAGACTGTACCTTCAAGTACCACAAAAAAAAAAAAAAGGGAATTGCAATACTGAAGTGTCAAAGGCGGCAGTACAGCTGTAAACAAATTGTTCAGCTTTGCCATGTTATTTTTGAAAGTGTTATGTTCTCGCTCACAATTTACCTGAAAAAATGCACATTCCTTCCAAAGTCATTGATCTTTCTTCCCACATAGACACCAAGGCTGTGTGTCTCCGTGGTCCTCAGACAAAGCACAGACTCTGCAGTTCTGCGCAGCTAAGTCAGGACTCGCGGTAAAGTCCCCAACAACAGTGCCTCAGTACAGACTGTACAATGGGTGCCTCCCTCATTTTTTCCTCCTGGTCATGTTTGATGTTAAATTGAAATTTGCTGCTATGAATGAGTCAAACCACTGCTGATGCTCAGGTGCTGGTAATTCTTTTACTTCTTGTATGAGTGGGCTCCCTCGCACAAGGCTCTGAGGAACTGTCCCTTGCATGTTCCCACCATCCCAGAAACATCTGCTTGGGGACCTGGTGACTTCCCTCTAGTGGGTTGATACAACACCTAACAGATAAGGTGGTTGTGCAGTTGCAACTATGAGTCTTATGGAAAACACAGGCTCCAAACATTGAAAAAACCTAGAGTATATGATTTAGGCACTGAGTAGGTCTCTACCAGTCCAGAATGGAAATAAACAGGCTAATGTAGGATTTGGGAAGGCAAGAAGACTTGTGAGATGTCTCACTTCACCCAACTGCTGATCACCTTTCAATTCTAACTACATTCTGCAGCAGAGCCAATGCTGATCGATGCCAGTGTCCGATCCTTCTAGTCTGATTTTTCAAAATTCAGGAGTTCTGCAATTGTTTTTAATGATGCTCTGTGGCTCACACCATTACACAAAGGGAAACTGTCATAGGCAGCATTACACAATCTGGATTGCCTGGTACATGTATGTTGCTTTCTACATAAATAGTATAGTTGGCAGGGATTTTTGTATCATTATTTTCTAATTTTTTTCTACAGTTTTTCAAAGACTGTATTCAAACTGTGTTTGCAAATTGATTTTGCAGTCAGTATTGTAGATTATAGGCTTGTGAATTCTTGTGTACTACAGGTTGTCCTTCCTTCCTAAAGACAATTGCATAGACTTCCATCCAACATATCCCACTCCTTTCTTAAACACATCCCATTTCCTATGATCTGGTGTGAACTATAGCTTGTAGAATGCATGAGAAAAAGTGGCATATGTATTTATATTGTTAAATATTATATGCTCAATACTGATTTTGTTATTAATGCAGGTTTTAGGGGTTTGTACTTGTTCTCTGGAAACTACAGTGTAGACTGAACTGAATTACCTAGTATCTGTAATTCACAGACACACTAATATTTTCTTATACTTTTTTCTATATAACCATATAAGGTAGGGGGATAATCCTTTAAAGGTGATCTGTACCTTAGAACAAAACCAGCTTTCTTATAACATTTAGGATCGATGAAATATTTTTGTGTTATGTTTAGTGATGAATTATAAACAAAGCACAAAATGCAAGAAGCAAAAAGGAATTTCAAGTTGTCCTTAAATGCTGCAGTTCATTATGGAACAATGTTATAATAATCTGAACAATCTTCTAGATTGACTATCTTGGGCAATCATCCCTCATTTTTCCTGCCAAATCCTGCAGTTCTTTCTTATGATCTGATTGTGTATAATTGGCTGACTCAGAATACAGCTTATAGAAAGCTGGAGATCTGGGCAGGCAAAAAATATGTTATCAGGTACTCAGTCCGTCTTGCTACAATAAAATGTATATGAGTTCAGCCTTTGAGAAGAGTTCATGATTTGGCCACCTACCTTTGCCTTCTTGAAAATGGACCAACAGAACCACCATGGGACCAATGTAATTGGGTAGCATCCATACAAATACCTCCTGCTTTCTTATGTCTTTTAAAGAGAGCAACCACTATATTTTTTAACCTGGGCAAGTGAGGGTTGCATCTCTGTTATGGTCATCTGTTCCCATTAGTCAAATACCTGTTGGCATTAAGGCCATGGCTATAATAACTTCTATTTAATTAAGAAAGAACTGTTTTTAGAGGAATAAAAATAAATTAGTATAAATATTCATAACAATTGTATCACAAAAAATCTTTTCTGTCCTACTAGCTCTTTGACTGTGATTCAAAACAAAGAAAACATTGAACAGCAAGTAGTGCTGTCCCAGTGTGGCTGATACTGGGTATCTCTTCAACTATTCAGAAATCTACAGGGCTGAGGTTTGGGAGGCTAAATTTCTAGTAGATATGCGTGTAGGAAATGTGTTGATACACCCTTGTATTTTAATCTTTTTCCTGTATTTTAAATTAGATATACCAGGTATTATCTTAATAGGAACCTCAAGTAGAATAATGCTGAGTTACTAAAACCTTATTGATACCAGTTTTGACACTTTGTTGAAGCATGACGTCCAGTGCCTCTCTGCACTTAGTGTAGATAATATAGCTATGAACATGTAATTTCAGTGAAATGGTGTATACAGTATGTGTAACAGTGCTTTAATTTAATTTAATTGGTTTCTGTGTATTGAGACAAAGTAGAAAATTAGACTGTCTTTTAAAAATATGTTCTACTTTCTGTTTTTCATTTGTATCTGGGTTTGTTTCCTTTTGGCCGTTTAACTGATTAGGTTCCACAGCTTAGTGACTGCTTTATCTGTCTATTATGGAGTATCCTGTTCTGATAACATTCAGAACCATGTATGCAGCCAACTTCTTGTAAATATGTTATTTTTAGTTTTCAGCTATCTAACCAGTGTAGTATATGTTAGTACCTGCATGTGTGTAGCTCCTTGGCAGTGAGTGAATGTTGATCCCAGCATAGATTTGCTGCCTTGTGAATGCAGTTGTTATGACATTAGGAATTAATATTCACATAGGATGATTAGTTTCTGGTTTGTTTTCTTCTTGTTTGCTTGAAATGCTGGAACTCTTCATCACCAGAAGTTTAGTAAGTCACTGTTTAAATTGACACAATGAATAAGGGAAAATTGATCTAACAGCACTCCTGCTAAATGCCCTGGCTGCTTTTGACTCTTTGTGCATCATTCAGCCCTTAGTCATGTCATGGTATCACAGGATCCCTCCCTGGGTCACTTTCAGTTCCTCCTTGACCACAGACGCCAGCAAAGCAAGTGCAGTCACATGGCTGTGACTGGGCAAGGCTGCAGGCAGCAGGGGGCTGCCAGTTCTCTCCAGAGTGCTGGAGCAGTCAAAGTGGGAATCTCTCTTCATCCCCTTGGCCGGAACAGTCTCTAAGAAAGATGAATACACTCATGGGCGAAGGTGCACTGTTTCCTTCATTGTTAAAAAAGGGTATTAATAGTTATTGGAAATTAAATGCAAAGCTAAATGCTTCTCAAGCTACTGTGGTTGTTGTACAGGCCTGTTATTTACAAAGTTTGTCTGATCATAAAACAGACATATAAACTATATAGCCAGTGGCAAAAATCTTCTGAAATCAGGGCCACAGTTCAGCTCTGTGAGAAAAGAAGATCTTTCTGGGGCAAAACCTGAAGGTGGTTCTGAAAGAGCTTGGGACAGCAAGAAGAAGCTGGTTCATTCCTTGATACCCTGGGCCTAGATCTCATAAATATCATCATCCCCTGTAAGCTGAAACAGATCAAAATCAGGCCCCAATGCACAGGAAGGATCCTGCTTGGTGTGTCCCATTATGATGCTTCAGTATGAATTGCATACTACAGTATTGTGCACTGCTTATTCATCATCCCTTGCCCCCTCTTAAAAGTGACCAGGCACAAGCTGGGTTGTTTTGCAATGTTTCATGTAAAAAGGATAAAAAGGAAGAGGGATAAGGTTGGTCTTTTCCTTACACTCAAAAAGTTCCCCAGATTTTGAAATTACATACTGTACAGTATCTATAGCATAGTTTGTTTAAAAACTAGTGAATGTAGATGATAAAATTTCTCCCAACTCTGGGCTCTGTTCTTGTATATTGTAGTTGGAATGCCTTGTAAACTGAGTCTATTTTTGTAGTTCAGATCCTTTCCTCCTTAAAATGATCGGTAGTCATTTGCTTTTAATGCTTTCTTACACTGTGAACAGATTTCTGTAACTTTCATGTATAAAACAAGCTAGACATTCTTTCTATACTGGAAATAGTCATGAATATAATATTTCACTAAGTGTTGTACCTTTTATGTACATATCATCAATAAATGTTCATTCATAATTTTCATGGCTTATATCTGTGAGTTTTAATGTCAGCCTGAGCTCAATATGGGAATGCTCTGGATAGGAGTTTAGATAAAGCAGTCTGTTGTGAGACACTGCCTGTTCTGAAAACTGCAGGCAGGGTAGAAGATGGACCTGACTTTGTGAAAGTGTTAGAAATCTCATCCCCCACTGTATCCTCCAAATATTCCAGGGTGCCACCTGCAACTGAGCTCATTTGCCATGAAGGCCAGGATGCACTAACTACAGTTCTTGGCAATGAAGTCTAGAGAAGTGGGAAGAGGTGTTAGAAGAGGAGGAGGATACAATGCAATGGTTGCAGTTGCTTTAGAAACCTACTTCCCTCCCCTGGCTGCTAAAAAATAAATCTCTTCCTCATAGTCTTTCTAAAAAGATAATAAATAAAGCCTGTAGCTGAACCTCTGGAGCACTTTGTAAAGAAATCAACTCTATTTAGTACATGAATTACGAGATGCTCATGGAGTGCCCAGAGGACTGTTGCTAAGATGCTAAGTATGGAGAGAAAGCTCCAACATTTATGCTCAGAATAGCACACATTATAGAAATAGAGTAACTACCATTGTATGATCAAGACACGTAACTGAAACCTAGGTTGTGAGGTTTAACAGTCTGCACAACCCTGGACTTCTTACTAATGTAACCAAGGCCAGCATCCACTTGAGAAGTTTCCAAAGAAAATCCAGGCATGGCAGGAAGTGGCTTTGGCAGTGCTTCAGCTGGCAAACTGCCCTCTGAGTCAGTAACGAACCAAGTCCTAATGCGGCGCTAGGAAGATCTTTGGGCAAAAGATAAATCTGAGGCCCCAGCTATCTGCTGCCATTTCTGTACCATATTGCCGCTTTCTGCCAGAGGCAGAAACATCCTGATCTGGCCTCATCAACAACAGTTGTTAATAAATGCATGCTGCTGACATAAAATTCCCTCCTGAAGTTTGTTGCACTCAGGATTCCCCATCATGTTTACATATTTTATGTGCACAGTGTACATTCAAATTCCTTCCGTAAAAGGTGGTTATTCTTTTGTTCCATATCATGCCAAAAAGTTTGAAATGGAAAGCTTGACACTGTGACCTATGTTTGTTGCTTTTTTCAAAGCAATTTTTCTGCAAGAATGACCTAAAAAACCCAACCCATGCAGAAGCCAATTTTGTAATTATGTGAAGTTATCCCTTTTGAAAATACATACCCCAAAGCCTGATTCTCTAAGCCCTTGCAAACCCCTTGTGTGCCGCTCTTTCTCCATGTCCTCAGCCTTAGAGAAAAATATTATTTCAGGAGTGTCTTTGTATCTGGAATGTGTCCCTCTCTACAGGAAAGCATCTGCTATAAGATGCTATAAAAGACAGTGAGTCATGAATTATTGACCCAAATTAAGAGGTATTTTTATATCCCCTCTCAAGCATGAAAGAAAAAATGAGAGAATGCTTCAGGGCTGCTAAAGTTTAAACAGATATCAGAAAGTATATGTAAACAGGACAAGGATATGAAAGAAACAGGTGGCCCCAACTTACAGTGTTTTAGGAGGAAAACAACATTGAAAATGACACTCAGTTAGGCTAGCAAGAGTTATTTACAGCAAGCACTTATACTGCAAGAATGTACAAATAACCCAGCAGATTTTAGTGACACTGTGCTGCTGAAGCTCCTTCGAGCTGTGCAGAGCCCTGTGCAGGCACACAAAGCTGAGGCAGTTTGTTCACAGCTTTGGCAGGTGGCTGTCTGCTTATCTCGCGTGGACAGCATGCAATGAAAGCGCTCTTCTGCTACAGCAGGTGCAGGAAGGAAACTAGATTGCATGCAAGATCAGGTCTTGCGGTCATGGCGGTGTTAGCAAGGCAGGCAAGTTCTGCGGTGATAAGCAAAATCTGTCTGTGTAGACAGATAAATTACAAAGCTGACTGCTGCCCAACGAAACTCGCAGGGATGGGATCTGGAGGAACGAAGTCTCACACTCTTTATGTTTCTTCTGTAGTACAAGGACGAATATTTAGAAAAGCAGCCTAAGGTCTGCCTTTCACATTGTTGTGCTATTCATTCTCACTCATGCCTGAGCTAAACATATGCTTGCCTTTCCTGTAGTCATTTGTAAGACTGATATACCTCCATTTGGCTGTTTTCTTACTGGGGTGCCCAAAGGTGTTCCACGGATTGCTCTCCTGTGGTCCACAGACACCACTTGAGAAATGCTGCTGCGGAGATGTGCAAGCGAGAAAAGACAGCTGACTCCCAACTCTGTGAAAGAGAAAGAAGAGGGACTGGGCTAGGAAATTCACTCAAAATTCAATCGACTGTTTCACCTAGGCTACCAGTACTACCTAAATTGCCAGGATCAAATAAGCTTTGTTCGCTTACTTTTTAGCAATGATTTTTGCTGTAAAAAAGGCTCCCTGAGGAAAACCCACACGTTTGCTGTTAATCAGCAGCAGGCTGGCTGACCCTCTGAGTTGTCTCTGAACCTGCTTTCTCCTATTTTTGTCTGACATGTAACCGATGGGTAGGCTTTATATCTGTCCTCTGCACAGAGGCAGAAGTCACCTTCTTGAATAAAGGGTAAGTTTGGTTTTTAAGTCACTAGCTGAACAAACAAGCATCCTTACCTAAAGATCATTTCAGACTTTCTATTGATGAATGAAAGAAACATTAAGTAGAAAATGAACCACAAAAGAACTGCAGGGAAGCACCTGGTAACTATAAACTTGTCTTCACTGGTGAATCTGATGACCCACTGCTGCAAAACAAAACATGCTTAATTGAGTGGATGATTGTAAAATGGTTTTACAGTAAAACAGACCCCATGTACTTGCACAGTAGGGTACAAGTAGACAGACAGCATTTAGACATATGTTGCTGGTGCTTGAACAAAGCCAAAACAGTGCATCATTTGTAGATCCAAAAAGTAAAATGAACCCAACAACTTTTTCTAGAGATCTGCAGTGAGGCTTGTATCATTGACAGTTGTAGCCCTGAGCACTTGCAGGAAGACTTTTCTCTCCCTTGTTGTGCTGTTGCCAGCTGAGATTACTGCGTCTTAGATGCCGGGCTCAGCTATGAGGGGCTCATCTTAGAAAAACTCATCCTACAGGCTCAGGCTGAAAGCTGCTCAAAACTGTCTCACTGAGCTAGGTACAGTAAGGATGCTGCTAGCAATCTGCAGCAGCAGCCCTGAACAGGAGGCTTGTTATTAAAAAGGGTAGCCTGATAAAAAGTGGTGAATATAAAGTCAGACTTAACATCCAAACATGAGGCAGAATATACCCAGTTTATTAATGTTTGTTCTGGGTAAAATGAAAGTATGGAGTTTTGATTCGTGTGAGGAAAATGTGGTCACTGAAAATGATCTAAGCTTTTTTTTTTTTTTTTTTCAGATAAAGCCAGGGGAAAAAAAGTGCCTTTTGAGTATGTGATGCCAGAAGCTAGATGTATACCAATGACTACAAATAAATTTATACTTAAAGCCAAAACTCCGCTGTAACCAAGCCATTTATACACTGCAACATCAGACTAGCTTAAGTGTGTTAAAGCTGGCTCCACGCTAACACGATTGCCTGAGGCAAGGCTTTCTGATGCCAGGTACAAAACATACAGCCTCTGAAGAAGAGATGGAAAATGCCTTATCGCATCCTCCACTGTCCTGGGTTGCTCTGGGAGTTTGAAGGACTTCAGGATTAACTCAGCAGACCTGAAACCTTTTTGATGTACAGAGCCTCCACTGCCTGTGAGCCGTATCTTGATTTCCCACTGCCAGCCTACACGCCCCTAACTGAAACTGTGCCTTTGGCATGGCTTACAAGGCAGCCTCTTGCCTCAACTTCAGCACCAGAAGAAAGCTGCTGGTGAGCTGAAGTCTGAGTTAGGTGGGGGTTTCAGAGTAAGACTTTTCCCTAGTATCCTTAAAAATGCTTGAGGGTTTTCCAATAGATGCACTTAAATTTGTCAGATCCTATTTGAATTGACAAATCCTATTTTACTGTAAATTTACATAGACATTTTTTTCAATGGGAAATAAATTACTTGTAAGAATTTCATTTTACTACAAAGGGAAAGCTGTATTATGTATTAGGCACAGTAAACCTTAAAAAAAAAAAAAAAGTAATTTTGCACGGCTAGATCTTCTATCTGGGATATTAAAACTAGCTAAAACTATGTCTATTTCTGAAAACAAAAAATAGTCATCTTCTCATTTGACAATCTTTGTGGACTTCTTTTGATCCAAAACTTCATAATTTTAATTTTTTTTCCTTTTTCTGAAAGAAAACACAAAACTAATGACATTCACATCAGCGTTCAATGCACAGGTTTGTGTGGCAGAGAATGTATGAAAATGGGTTTCATCCATCCGCTTGTTCATCTAAAACCCTTTTGCCTGTAGAGTAAGAAGTTTTAATACAATGTTTGAGACTGCTTGAAGCTGCTGCTCTGGCAAAACCCTTCTAATGCTTGCTGGAACCATCCAGACAAAACTGAAAGAAGGCTGTGTTTGAAGTGTATGTAAAGCTTTCACTGCCTCTGCTTTACTTGCACTTTAACAATAGTCAGCTCCCTTGAGTTCAGGAAGGCTTCTTTGATGATGGATTCGCTTCTTCAGTTTCAACTTTTCAAAAAACTGCAGTAGCACAGTTGACCTATATGAAGATTCGTGTAAGTCTGGTGCTCACATCTTCCTTTAAAAACAGGAAGATGAGCAAGAAGAGGAATGTTCTTGAAATCTTGCCGTTGCTAACCTTACTCCAAATGGGTGAGACACTGTTACTCATCTTTGCTAAATTTGCGCTTTGCTTCTCATTTCTTATGGTCACAGCTGCTTACTGTCAGCATGGTGTTGGTGGATGCCACATGCAGCATGGCATAGTAATAACGAGAAATAAAGCTACCAGGGGAAAATTATTCAAAATCAGTTTGCAAATGAGGTGCTGAATGTAGAGGCTGACTTGGAGGTGGGCGGTTCACAGGAAAAGGCCAATTTTTTTTTCTTTCTCAGAGCTGCGAAACATTCAAGTGTCAAAGGCCTGGGCATGTTGAAGTGACTTGCAGTGGTAGCACAGAAATTTCACTCTCCCTTTACTTCCTCTCTCAGCAACTGCATCCTCTCTCCATCCCTAATACCCCCAAGTTCCCACCTCCAAAACACAATACTTGCCCCCTGTAAGGAACAAGAATTTTGTCACCCACTCCCACACAGCTGGACCTGCACCCCAAGGAACAGCCCAGTGCAGCACTTTTCCTGCCACTTTTTTGTCCTTTGTGCCTCCACAGAGGAAAACTAGTCAATACCTCTGGTTACCCAAAGGGTTTGTATTTGACTAATCAAATCTCTTGCAAATAGAGAAGTCAGAACCTTGAATTGTTTAATAAGACTAAGAAATAATTATTGGCTAATGGCCTAATATAGCATAAAATAAACTACTGGCTTACAAAATATCCTGATGTCTGTGTATGCTGAGGCAGAACACAGTTGTCAGAGGATTTAATTTCTTTCCTTCATTTACAGAAAGAGTAATTAGGACCACCCCTAACCAGGATGATATACTGACCTCTGTTCCTGCCCAGCATTGTTGCTGTATGCTAAGGAGACACTTGATAATTGTCTCCTAATAACACTCCAGGCAACATGCTTCAAACTGCTTAGCACAGAGGCTGTTGTTGTCAACAAAGGACACGCAAAAGACATCCCTATCATGTGAAAAACATTGTGCAGAAATATAATTTTGGAACTGATGTTGTAGAAAGGGTTTAAAACATCCATATAGGTAGACACAATGGCCACATATCCTTTCTCTGTTTTAACCAAACATTTCTTGTGAGATCTTCAAGAAAATACAGGTGAAACAATCACCCTGGCTTGTTTGATGAAAATATTAGATAATCCTAAAACATGCAAACCCTCTCTTAAATATGCTTACTGCTTTAGACAGTATTTCCATGAGAGAGGTGGTCTGGATTACATTTATTGAAAACTGTTCAAGACAAAGGAATAACATAAGCTGATCACGGGGTCTGTTCTAGGTCCAGCCTGGTCTCCTCAGCATTTTTAGGAGAGCTCTTCATTCTTCCCAGGCACCAAGGGTAGACCAAGACCCAGCTTGTCTGTCAGCACCCTGAAGGAAGGGCTGGATCTTTTTGGGCACTGTGCTCTCTCAAATGCTGTTAGTTCAGGAGCAGTCGTCAAGATCTTACTGGGTTGATCTTAAATTGGACCAAATTGCCTGCTTCTAGAGGGGAGCTGAGTTAATCGCTAACTCCCAGAGCATCTGGGGAGCTTATGGGAGGCTGGCAGAGCAGACAAGGTCACACAACATTCAGCTGAAACTGGCTTAGAGTTTGCAAGCTCAAAAAATGACCCCTGGCTCACCAGGACTAAACATGACTATCCTGCTGAATACTTCTCTCCCACTAATAATGCTGGTCTTACTTTTTATCCTCAATGTGGAATCGAGTTTATTTTTGGAAGCTTATTTTACAGTTCAATGTGGTTTTAGCAATACTATTTCTAGTTACATTTTAGAGACGATATTTTCTTTCATTCCAATTAATCTGTTCAATAAATACGCAAATTTATCAAGTGCTCTATATAAAAAATACATACACACAACAGACAACCCCTCAAATAATAAAACCAAGATCAATAAAAATATGTACTATATTACACATATGAAATGGCCATCTAGTTTTGAAACTATAATGAAACACATGAATAACATGAAATCTAAAACGAATCAGCATATATAAAATAATGGCATTGCATCTGTAAAGAGAACTTGAGCATCTCCGTATTTAAAAATATAAAAAGAAGTCAACCAGTGACATTAGATAAATTAGGAAGGAGTTTGTGGATTTCTCCATTAAATATCTGAATAGAGAGATAAATAACATGCCACAGCCTTTTTATTTTTTTTAAAGAAAAATTAGCCTTCAAGGCAATGAAATATCTCCTTTTGATTGAGACCTATATTAAATTAGGATTTGAAGAGAGGAATAATTCTTACTCTAGATCTCCATACTTAGTGAAATAAGTACATAACACCAGTTTAAACACAGCCTTCAACAGATCATTCTGATTTATAATGACAAATAGAAAAGCTTGCTTTAAAACATTACAGGAATTAAACAAAAATCAATGCACAGAGTCAACAGACTTCCCACTACACAGTTCAGAATTAAAATACATGAGAAGTTTGATGGTGGACCACAAGTACTGACAGTGTAAATCACCTTGACCCCAGGCTTCAGCTTGTTTAAACACCTTTGGACCACAAGCTGTGTGACTGTTCATAGATGAAACATGCTGACCTACATCAAGTCAGAAAACATCCTATGTGTTCTTTAAAATCATATCTCATCTTGGGACCTTTTGCCCAGGTGTAAATTGCCCCTGAGGAGATCTGCCTGCAGATACCAGGGCACTGAGTAACTCGATGAAACACATGGGAAACTGCTGGAGGGCTGTGACTGAGAAATATAATCAACAGTCTTGTGCTTTATGTTCCAGTAAAGATCAGTGCTAGCTGATGTTAGCATTTAGCTAGCTGAATATTCAACCTCCAAATTGCTTCAGATGGAGAACATAAAATAACATGCTTTAGCGGAACAGTTTCACAGACAGGTGCTATTGTCAGTGAACACGAACACTTAAATAACCCTGCTTAAAGGACATTCCCCATCCCACAGCTGACACAGACCACTGGTTACAATTACCTTAGATTGTTTTTACTTGCATTTTTTTGAGGCAACCCAATTAGAAGTTATTATTCTCCCTCCATTCCAATACGCTTTCTTAAAAATGGCACAGACCATTAGTAGTAAATAATTTTCTTTCTGAACAATTTATATCAATATAATGCACAGCATCATAGCTTAATACAAATACTTTACATAACAGACACATAAGGACAAAACAAAGGCATATAACAATGCAGCTGCTGCTACTTTACTATATTACATGGCTGGGAGAGTTTCCTTTAATTTTTTTTTTATCTTTTCCGTAGAATTTAAACTTCTGATACCAACAAGCACGCAATGTTTCTTTTGGTAATTTTAAAAAGCGGAGGGAAAACGTGGATGAAATAGAATTCAGAGGAAGTGAGTGAGATCATAGAAAGGCAACTTTTAAAATATCAGCAAACTGGTGTAACGTAATAGTTATAGGGAAAACAAGTTTTACTAGGCTCAGCATCTCCTAAGTAAAATGGAGCAGAAGAAGACAGAGACATATTCTTCAGGAATAAAATACTGACATCTTCCCTAATGATCTCCAATTGCTTGATTTGTGCATGTGTGATAGAGCTGGGGTCGCTCTGTTTTACTCATTATCCTAACTGACTCGTTAAAAACATGCACAAACTGTGACCAGTGAAGGGGGAGGAGCAATGAACACCTCTAAAATTCAAGGATAACTGTACAGATTGTTAGGATAATAAAGTATAAAACTTTATTATGCATCAGCTCATGTTTTCATCTCTTTATTCCCCCTCCCAAGCAGACTTGGCCAGAGACATTTAAAAATAGACATAAATAAATTTTGTCCTTCTGGGTTTCCCTCATTGCAGACCAAGCTATAAATCATTATAAAATGTCACTTTTTGTTTATACTGGCAGACTCTGAATGCACGTACTGCTCTTCCTGGCTGGAAGGCATTTATGAAGAATTCTGATGTTTTAGTCATTATATAGGAGGCCTTTTTGGTGTAAAGTTGATTTTTGCTCTTGGCGTTTGTTCCTCACTTACTCTTGTACCATGGCAAGTTTAGTACCTTAAATGCCTGTAAGATGGAGTGACTGGATGCTTCTGTAGCTCCACACAGCAAAGACCCTCCATCTAGGGAACAATGACATAAACTTCCTCCTAACACCCAGGACACAGTAAGTGTCCTCTGGAGGAACTGGGAACTGAAAACATTATGCAACTCTTGGGGGCTTATTTCAGAAAGCAAATGTTAATTTTGTAACTCAGACATCATTTTAAAGTGATTAAAAATGAATAAAACTTATATTTAATTATGTTCAAAAGACATCAGTAGCACAGTGCATCTGTGAATTCCTGTCCAAGTTCCATGTGATTTTGATTTCCCCAGCTCTGATCTACTTGGCAACTTGGTACCATTACACTCCACTCTTCATGTCAAGCTCCTGATGATTTTGTGTTTCATTAACGGTCAGGAATTCATCACATGCTCCCGTTTGGTCATTTGACGGTTCTTTATGAACCAAGTGCACCATTTCTTGTGATTTGCTGGCATCTCCATTTAATCCACTTGTCTTCCTGTCCTCCACTGCCCCTTTGCCATTGTTAATCACAAGCTTTTTCTTCTGCCCACATCTAGAAAGAAATAAAAAGTAAGTAAGTATTATAAATGGAGACTAACAGAAATAAGAAAAAAATTAAAAGGTGCTTGGAAATGAAACTTGTGTCTGCCAGTGCAGACTTATACAATGCTAAGTGTAAAGTTTCTCTATATTGCATATTTTATTTTTTAAAACATCCACCATTATATGCATAAAATTTGGCAGGAGCTCACTTACTTGTTTTGTATCTATTGTTACTACAGATAGGTATAACATTCATTACTGAAAGCTAGAAAAAATTTTCTAACATTTGGATATATCCACATTTATGAACTTTGTAGATATCCCACTATAAGGACAGGGTCATTCTAAATCCAGACTTGGGGCCACACCTTTGAAAATGCTCAAGTTCTGGAGATAGCAGAAAATTTGGATCAAGCTCTCACCTCATCATACAAGATAACTTTTTCTTCTTTGTATTAGCATTTCAGGCCTAGAAGGCCGACAGCAAGGAAATACAGAGAACTACTCTTGCTACTACCAACAGCATAGCTCCTTATGATATTAAAGTAGGAAATAGCTACTGTGCTTTTAAAGTTACACTCACTGCAGTGCTGCCCAATAAACTCTGTATGTAGCCCTGAATGAACACACATGCACACACACACAATCTCTCTTTTAAAAAGTCAGCAGTCCAAAACTGATGCATGCTGGTCAATGTGGGCTGGGTATTCTTCAGGGTAGTAAAAAAGTACTAGTTACACAGCTGTCAGATTTGCCCCAGACTGTTAAGATGGTTCACTGGCTACATGGTGCTGAACATCCTACTTGTCCTCGAACAACCTTGTGTAAACTGAATGTACAAAGCACATGTCCCTCTTAAGAGGGACAATGTCTCTGTGAAGTTGTACTTTAAAGTGCTTCTTAAAAGACGCATATTTTGCCTGAATGACTAATTTGGCAGTTCAATTATACTATTATCCTTCTGAAGTATTACTTTTTTCATGCTCACTGACCAATAGATGAGGTTTATTTTACCTGAAGTAGCTCAGTTCACTGTGCTAATGTCACACACACCCTTGGGAATGATTCCTGCTCTGAAGCCATGAAATGCCAAAGGAGGCCAGTGAGGAACTATGGAGCTCCATAGCCTCTTGAAAGAGCAGCTCAGGCTGTCTTTTCTGACATGATGGTCAGGCTGGGCAGCATCTTCTGTTGGACCCTGGAAGGAGATCCTAACACTTTTTACAACAGGCACTGGACAAAGGCAGTATTCTTTGCAACAAGAGGAATAACTACCTAAATAGGACCACATTGAATTTTGGCCATTTTGGGTTCTGGTTAAGAGCATAGAATCATAGAATGGTTTAGGTTGGAAGGGACCTTAAAGATCATCTAGTTTCAAGCCCCCTGCCATGGGCAGGGACACCTTCCACTAGACCAGGTCACTCAAAGCTGCATCCAGCCTGGCCTTGAACAGCTCCAGGGATGGGGCCTCCACAACTTCTCTGCGCAACCTGTTCCAGTATCTCACCATCCTCAGAGTAAAGAATTGTAAAAAATCTAGTCTAAATCTACCCTCTTTCAGTTTAAAACTGGTGGCCCTTGTCCTATCACTTCCCTCTCTGAAAAAGAGTCCCTCCCCATCTTTCCTGTAGGCCTCCTTTAAGAACTGGAAGGCCACAATAAGGTCTCCCCAGAGCCTCCTCTGCTCCAGGCTGAACAACCCTAGCTCTGGAGATGTTCCATCCCTCTGATCATCTTCATGGGCCTCCTCTGAACTCGCTCCAAGAGGTCCATGTCGCAGAGCTGGACACAGTACTCCAGGTGGGGTCTCACAAGAGATGAGTAGAGGGGCAGAATCACCTCCCTCAACCTGCTGGTCATACTTCTTTTGATGTAGCCCAGGATACCGTTGGCTTTCTGGGCTGTGAGCGCACATTACCAGCTCATGTTGAGCTTCTCATCCACCAACACTCCAAGTCCCTCTCCTCAGGGCTGCTCCCAATCCATTTTTCGCCCAGCTTGTAATTGTGCTTGAGATTCCCCCAATCCATGTGCAGGACTTGCATTTGGCCTTGTTGAACTTCATGAGGTTTGCACAAACCCACCTCTCAAGCCTGTCCAGGTCTCTCTGGATGGCATTCCTTCCCTCCAGTGTGTCAACCGCTCCACACAGCTTGGTGTCATCAGCAAACCTGCTGAGGGTGCACTCAATCCCACTGCCCATGTGGCCAACAAAGATGTTAAACAGCACCAGTGTCAGTACCAATCCCTGAGGAACGCCACTAGTCACTGGTTGCCACTTGGACATCGACCTGTTGACCGCAACTCTTTGCGTGTGGCCATCCAGCCAATGCCTTATCCATCGAGTGGTCCTTCCGTCAAATCCATGTCTCTCCAATTTAGAGACCAGGATGTCATGCAGGACAGTGTGAAATACTTTGCACAAGTCCAGGCAGATGATGTTAGTTGCTCTTCCCTTATCCACCAACACTGTAACGCCGTCATAGAGGACCACCAAATTTGTCAGGCACGATATGCCTGTAGTGATGTCCTGTTGGGTGTCACCAATCACCTCCTTATTTTCCATGTGCCTTAGCTGAGTTTCCTGAAGGATCTATCTACTCCATGATCTTGCTGGGCACAGAGGTGAGACTGACCAGCCTGTGGTTCCTCAGGTCTTCCTTTTTTTCCTTTCTAAAAATGGGAGTTATAGTTCCCCTTTTTTGAGTCAGTGGGAACTTATGACAACACCAATTGAAAAAAAAAAAAAAAGGAAATAATATAGCCAAGCAATTTGCTGTTTACTGAGAAGGCCCAATTGCTTGTTTGCAATGCTTGAAATCTCTGCCATACTTACATCTTAACTAGAAGAGTTAAATGTGTTGTTTTCTGAATCAGGAAGTTAACTACCTTGAAACAAAAGCCTACACTTCGTTAGGCTTTTTCAGACAACCTGAATGAGACTGAAACTGGAGATGCTGCAGTTAGCATTCATTTAAAAAATGGTGCAGCTGACAACATTACACAAATAAAAACACAGATCGTTCTTACTTTTTAAATAAATTAATGCTTGAAGCATTCTCAACTTTTTGCTCAGCAACACTGAAATGCTCAGTCCTCCTTTCTCAGCTATTCAGTTTTCTTATAGCACTGCTGCAGTGTTAGTTTCAGATTAGTTGGCATTCACATGCTGACTGCACAATAACTACCTCTCTATGGATTTTCAGCATATTAGCACTCAACAGAATAGATGCAGAAAGGATTCTTGACTTATTCATGTTATCATTTGGATCCTGCTAAAGTGAAAGAAAAAATTCCACTTGTTTCAAGCACACCAGAGTACGTCCCTGCTTCAAAGAGTTTTCCTCACAACAATTAACACTTATTACTAGTGTCTAATCCACACATTCGCATACATACATGGACCCACATGCACTTTCTCTTCTTGTGACTCACTCCCAGCTCCACTGAAGCTCTAAGTAAAAGATATGTTTTCCATTAGTAGTACCTAGGGCATGATTTACAGCTCTGAGATTGTTTCATTTCTGGTCAGATGCAATCTATAATTAGCTATAGTGGCCCTGTTTGTCTGTTCCTATGGTGACTCGGGGTTGAGAAGAAGGAAACAATGGCAGTCTCTACTTTTAAAAGCATAACAGAGTAACATATAAACAAATAAGCCATGCCGTTCAGGCTATGTGACTCCAGAATCACTTCACAGAAAGAAAGTTGCAGAGTTTTCTGTCTCACCATATGCTTGATAGCTTTCTTATTTCTAATAATACTATCAGAGAAGCACTGATGTGGATACAGTCATAAGGCAAACATACCAGGTGGCATCTCGCTATTGACTTCAGCAAAACTGTATCAGTTTACTCTATCTGACAATTTGGCATTTAGTTTGCATTGTTTTATCTCATAGAAGCCTTCTGCATGGGCAGGGACTGCCTGGATTGCTCCCTCACCATGGTGACAGTGCTTTATTCTAGCACCCACACCACACTTTGGAGGACCTTGACACTACTTCACAGAAGCGTTAACACGTGCTTTCCTGCACTCCAGCAGACTAGGAGTAAATTTGCTCACTGCTTCCGGAACAAAAATATCCAAATATTATATGGTTACTCTAATAAAAAAAGCTCAAATTCAACATTCAAGTAGAAAATATTTACTCTGTTAAAGGGTTCACCTTTAACATTCAAGTAGCAAAAAGCTGTTTAAGACAATTGAGAAAAGAAAGAATTAAGAACATTACAGCCTATCCTTTAGGCTAGAGTTTTTTCAAATTTCCTGGCTAACTTTGCACACAGATCACTGCAACTTTCTATTCCTCAGCTTCTTCATCTGTAAAGTGGAATAAATAGAGCTATTGAGTGCTCTGACAGCAATGTTAGAATATATCTCTGTGACTGCCAGCTGTGATACTGCCTTTTGTTTGGAAGGAACAAATTAATCCTGTGACAGTGATTGTCTAATACAGCCCTCCACACTGTACACAGACTACACTGTTAATGGTGGAAGATTATACTCAGCTCATGCTGTAGTTGCTACTCGCTATGTCCATCTCACATAGTTTTCATTCTCAGTGGACAGGATTTTCCTATTAAGAAGTAATAGGTAGAGAATAATGAATTCTCTGTCATCTATATACAGTTAGTTTCCATTTACAAGTAAAGACCAAACAGTTTATACAGCTACTGACTTCATATGGTTCCATATGAGCGTGAAGGCTGATGTGTGACCTGTGCAGGACACAGTGACCTGGGTCCTCACACTCCAAGTCAGAGAGCTTTGCAGAGGAAGCTCTTCCCTGTGTTATGCTACCCTGCTCTTTCACAAAACTTTGAAGCCTTTCGATGAAGAAAATAGCAAGACTGTGTTTTGAAAAAGTAAAGGGGCTGCCTTACCTTCTCCGACTGTTAACAGCAATGCACACTGCAAGAATCAACGCAAGTGCCACAAGAGCGGCAACTATGATCAGCCATTCTGTGGGGAGAGTTGAGGGAGGGGAGGAGAGCATGTTAACATATCTCAAGTAGTTTCGCCATTTCACAGAACTGCAAGAACACCAGCTGGTTTATATTCTTTAAACTGTCAGACTTTTTTCCTAGCTTGCATGAATGTTTGTTTTATAAAGTGCTTCTGTGCAAATCAAATATGTTTTCATCATTAAGCTATACATAGGACAGCTCAGATGAAATACACCATCACGGTTAGTGCCTATAAACACTGTGCTTTGGTGGGCATAGGTGAAGACGAGTTGTATCCCTGATTTACTCCAAGAGCAAAAGAAAAGGCTTAGCAATGATACAGCTGCAATCCTAGGCACAAAAGCAGGATGACTTTCAGGTAGAGTGAAACATTCATTTTTTCATTTAAAATCTTACTTTAAGGGGTATTTTGGGGGCGAACTCCAAAAAAAAGAGGAACAACAAAACTAGAAGGGACCCTAAGAAGTGATGTCAGTTACATTTCACTCCAGTGAAACAGGGGCAATAAGAAGATGGCTGAGGAATGTTCCATTTCTCTTAACACTTTTAGTAAAGGATATTTCACAAACTTCCCAGTAGCCTGTTCTTTATGCTGTACTACCATTATAGACAGAGATCCTCTCCTAAGAACGGTCCTTTATTTTGTTTGTTTGAAACAAGTCTCTTCTGTTTAACAAGTTTCCTATGTTTCATTTGAAACAAATTATTTCTTCTAATTAGTTAATTAGTATTACTCCATGGTGAAAAACTGATAAGCATTCTTTTTTTAGCATACATTTCTCATATCTCCCTTTAGTTTTCACTGAAAATGAGTTCTTCAAAAGGTGCTTCAAGGTTATCTTTCCAAAATTTTCTCTGTGCTCTTCTCCATTTTTTTTCTATGTGATTAATGCAATGCCTTGAACTGAACACAGAGCTTCAAACTTTCTCTGTTTTAAAACTTACTTTACTGCTAATATGTCCCAGAATATATTTGCATTTTTTCGCAATTGTATCATGGTGTTGGCTTCTTTCTATTACATTTTAATTTGCAAGCCCTATTCTGCAACACTCAGCTTATTATTTTCAGCAAACATTCTCATGGATATGATATTTTGCATATGTCTTTATTGAATTTTGCCTGATTTCATATCAATTTATAAAGGTTATTTGGATATTAATCCAATTCTCCAAATGCATGATTTCCTTCATCTTGATATTGCTGGAAAATTATGAGTTACAATACGCTCCATTTTTCAGACTACTAGTGAAAATGCTGACTGTTATCTGATTCAGAACAAAGCTTGAACAACTGTACTTGATCCTTCAGTTCATATTAATATAATTCTGTGCTTAAGTTGTTAAAACATATGACTTCAAAAACCTACCTGGTACCTGGGCTGACCTTGGTTGTGAAACTATTTTTGTTGTTGTGGTCTCTCCAGGGAAAGTAGTGGCTTCATAGTGTCCCTTGTGTGGTCCTTGATTACCATATATACTGGAGGTAGATCCTAAAGAACAAAATGATCTGTTAGGCCAAATATGCTTAGTGAATATTTAACAGCGAGGTACAAACACTATGACTTTCACAATTAAAAAAACATATCCTAGAAAGTTCACGCTGAGGTAATTAAAAAGTATTTATACTGAAAACTATTACATAGACTATAATCATTATACTCATCTGAACTATGGCAAGTTTTAGCATTTTGAATAACAAAACTCATGCTTTTGCCCTCTTGTCTCTCTCATATGTTTCAGTTTTGATTATGCTATACTTTCATGAACCAAAATGCAATTATAATTCCCTAGAAATTTTCTGGAGAAAATGTAAAGACATATGAATGTTTGCAACTTTTTGAAGAGGTTTTTGTCATACAAGTCAAACATATCTGTTCCATGGGGAAAAGAGAGTGAGAACAGAGAAGAGAGAGAGGAAAAAAAAAATAATTTACTTTTTTATTTAAACCTAAAATGACCAATATGGACAAATTTTGAAACTTTTAATTTTATTCATACACAGGATAAAACTGAATTTCAAAAAATCTAATGCTTTCACAAAATACAATAGTTCTCTGAATGGTTTTAAATTTGATAGCTATGTATAGAGTAGGACTTTAAAAATTCAAAATATTTTTCCTAATAGAAAAAATACTCTCTCTAAACTTAAAGGTGGATCCCCTTGTCCCTTTTAATAAGTTATGTAATTTCATTCTAAGACTATTAGATCTTAAATCAAAATGCATACTTCCAGACTTAAGTATTTGCTATGCTGGCCATACCGCTTGAACTTTTATGCAATTCCATTTCTGGCCCACACTGTTGGGTATCCCAAGTCTAAAATTATCAGCAGACTATAGATATAGTGATTTCATTTGGGACTACTACTTCATTATCACTACAAAAAAGATATTACAGATCTCCACCTCTCTGAATTGTTCCAGACTCTAATAGAGCAAATTAGGCACTTACTCTAATCAGCTGTAAAGTTCTTTTTCTTTAACACATATTGCAACTCATTTCTCGCCAGCATTTCTGATCTAATTTCCTAATAGCAGCTGGCAAATACAAAATTGAGAAGCATGTTTTTTCCCCTCTGTTAAGCTTAGCCAACAAGTAGTTCATGAATCTTCCAGATGTTTTCATTACTTTTATTAACAAGAAACTTACTGACTGGTGAGTTGTTTTGTGCTATCTCATCACAAAGGACAGAGCACTAATTCAGCAACTATGGGTCCTGATCTAGCCTCCAAGAAAGCTGACCAAGATGAACGTACTCACTTGTCTACCCCACATCTCCACAGATTTCTTTTAAGGTGGTTTATATCATCCTTGAGAAATGCCAGAGCTTTTCCACCACAAAACCCCTTAGAAAGGCATGCAGACATTTTTTAAAATTTATGCACTTAGAGAACTGCTACACTTGTCCATCCCTTCCCCTGAGCACTGAGAAGAAGCAGCAGGATTCAGTCATGTCCCCTGCTGTTCTGGCTCTGGGGAGGTGCTTGCAAGGGGCGGGGAGGGATTCTCAAAAGCTCTCTACATTTCATTTTGATGACATACTACAGTTTTTTCTTTTTGACAGTTATTTTTTGGGTTCCTTCAGTGGACTGATTTGTTATTCCATGGACACTTGGACAACAGGTCAGTCATTAGTGTGATGTCAGACCACAGCTTCAACACCACTGTAGAGAAAAAGCAAGTGAAACAAAGCTTTATAGTACCTCAAGCCATTCATTTGTTCAGAGAAAGCCTTTAGCTATACTCTGCAATACATTCATGAATCTTTTCCATTCCATTATAGCTACATGGGGCAACATTACAAATGAATAAACCCTTCAATAAATAAACTATTTATAATGATGGTAATGTCCTAGTGATTCCTTTGTATTGTGTTTTTAAAAAGCACCAAGAGAAGATAAATGAAAAAATGAAGACTTTTGTGAATATGGCCTTATGAGCCTTTGCCAGGGCACTGACAATGCAAAGATTTGATGCAGACATTCACCTTGAAAATGATCTTCAAACCAGTTCTTACAGGTTTTATGTACTCAAAACATAAAGGTAGCAAAATTTTTTTCATACTGTGTAATGTCTGCACATAAAATTAAGCAGGCAGCTTGGATTAATTAAGTGAAAAGGGCAGCGAAAGTCAAGAAATGAGTTTGTTTTAGTAGGAAACCATTATTAAAAATAGATTTATCTTTCCAATAAGATTCTATCAAATACATATTTTGCACTTATATTGCTGTGCCTATGTCAAAATACTCAGGCAATTTTGATGCGGTTGATTTTACTAGGCTTGTGTAAAATTCTGAAAAAAAAAAAAAAAACTAGGTCAAATTCTACCTGACAACGTATGAATTACTTACAGAAGTTGTGGATGCCCCATCCCTGGAGGTGTTCAAGGCCAGGTTGGATGGAGGTTTGAGTAAGCTGGTCTAGTGGGAGGTGTCCCTGGCCATGGCAGGGGGTTTGGAACTAGATGATCTTTAAGGTCCCTTCCAACCCAAACCATTCTACGATTCTATAACTCTATGATTCTATGAATTAACACTAAAGATAATTCTGTTATTAATTAATTAAAGTGTTTGCTGTATAATGCTATAAAAATATTGGTACATAATCTTGCTCATGTGCAAAGAATGTCCACAGAGCATTGGCCAAAATCTACCCTGGGATGGTTCCACTAACCAAGAAAGTGCATTAAAATAACATTTGGATTAGTGTGCATGAGAAGTAGCATTTGGAAAAAACCTCACTGTTAGGATGATTATTTGTGTGGAAACTGCATTTGGGTATAAGGAAAAGTCCCTTCATTTCCCGTATTAGCATGTGACCACACAAACAAAAAAAGAAAGGTTATATATAGTGTAATAAGTAAACACTTTTATTGTTAACTCACTAACTCTATCAAGAAGTATAACCCTTTAAAAAAAAGTTGTTCACAAATGAAATGTCAGTTACAGCCCAGTAACTTAGCTATAATTAATCACTGGCAAGATACCAACAGCAAATACACCTAGAAAAAAAGGTTTCACAGAGAACTGCCTTTCTTTTCATACATATTCAACCAGTGTAGAGGGAATACAGATGGGGGGGAAAGTGACAGATAGTTAAGTGTTACATTGCTATCATTTGTGCCAACAAAAAAGAAAGACGACATGCTATCATGTATGTATGGGCATGAGGAGAAAGTTTACACTTGTTCACTGTAATAGTTGTGTTACCACATACAGATAACAGAATATAAGAAAAGGTTATTTGCAAAACATTATTTTCAGCGTTTAGCAAACGTCCTCTGCTTTGCACAGGAAGAGATGCCCTTTAACGATATCTTATAAGCAGGTTATACACCATATTAAAAATCCAAAAGGAAATCATAATATGACAATAATTTACAATTATGGTTATTACACATGATATTAGACCATCGCCATTTTCCAAAATAATAACTGACGGATAAATGAAAATGCTCATAATTTGCAGTTCTTACTAGTAGAAAGAGGGGTCTTCAGTTGGTTAAGATGATCTTCAATACCTGGAAAAACCCCAGGTATCCAATTGACATGAGAACCATCCGTGGTGTTTGCTTGTTCACTTTCACTTCCAGATGGAGTGCCAGGTGCCAGTAGCTCCTTGGTTGCTTTCTCTCGGTTAATACCATCAATGGACTCTGTGACTGCCATGACGATGGCGTGATCAGCTTTAAAAGTGAGCGCTCACAACACCACCACCCACATTATTTCCATCTTTCCTCTACCACAGCAAGCCAGAAAGCATGTCCATTTTCCTCATTCAAAGCGCAGAGGTAGAGAAGACATGAAGGCCTCCCCTTCTTCTTCCACACTGTCACTTGCCTTCAGAGAGACCCTTTAAGCACCACATATATGCTCACCATGTGGAGGGAGACATTGCCTACATATACAGATCCCAGTGACAGATGGAGAGGGAAGACCTTCAGAAGAAGAGACCACAGCAGCAATAACCTGACCCTGTAACTCAGCAGTGAGCGGCCCTGCTGCAGCCAGACCTGTGGCAGTCTTGCCCGGTAGTCCGCCAGTGAGGAGGAGTAAGGAATTGAAGGAAGAATTTATGGGACGTAATTCTTCTCTGATTGCCTTGCCCTCACCACTGGGACAGCACTCCTCAGTGATGGTGCTGCTGCTGACTCACAGGATCATGTCATCTGATTAACCCACCAGAGCACCTCCACCACACCAATCATGGTGCCAAACCATAACAAGCCTGATCCCACTGATGTGCAAGAAAGGAAGATGGGGCCAGGGATGCAGAATCACCAAAGCGCATGTCTTGCAGAACAGTCAGGAGGCCACCCAGAAACATGCTTTAGCAAAGGACAGAAACTGCCAAGTGTACCAACAAGCACTCCCTTATGCCTTGTCCAGAAGGTAATTCTATCAACAGCACTGCAAGTCCACACCGAGAATGTAGTCCCCCAAGGATGAGAAAGATAGGGAAAGGAGTCAATTTCAGAGGAAATAATGCCTCATTTCACACCAGGCATGAGAAATGAGTATGATCCATTATTCTTACTGGTACCCGTCAGAGGAGAGTCATCACCAGCTTTGTTCGTACTAGATGTGGTCCTGTGGAGGACCTCATCCCCGGGGGCGTCTGTGGGATGCGTGATGCCTTCAGTGCCCTGTCTCGGTTCATTATCTGAAGGTAGAGGTGGCCGAGTTGGGTCTTCACAGTGGGCACCGCCAAGAGAGGCAACAGCTGTTACCATGATTTAATCAGCTGTTAATTCCATGTGTGTGCTGCCATGCCCTTCCCATTCCCACCACGTTCAAGTCTCCTGTTCACTTTAAACCACTGCTACCCTTTTCTCACCACAAAAGAGGAAGAGAAGGGAGACCTTCTGTCCTCCCATACATCATCACTGCCCTCTCAATATATTGATTAAAAATTTTCGTTGGCTATTCTCATCCACTTTTTTCCTTAATTCAAAAGATTCCCAAGGACAGTGGACGCAGGGAAAGGACATAGAGACAGCAGTCAGGAGAAATCCCTGACCTGTGTCTCATGTTGGCCACAGATCCTCAGCTTCAGGGACACTATCAAGTGCTGCTGCAGTGTGGTTTATGTTACAGATATCAGTACTAACAGTAAAGAACCCTTTCTACAGGCATTGATTCTCCTTTGTTGCTCAAGACTCAGAGTGGTGACAAGTTACAGAAAATGGTTATAATTTGTTGTTCTGTTCATGGTAGTCATAAGACTAGATTTCCTCCCAGAATCAGCTTCAAATTTTGGCACTACTGAAGAATTTTACCTGTTAGAATTACTTTGTGGTGTGGTGTCTACTGAACCCACCACCCATACTGTTCTTCTCTTCTTTATATGAAGGGTAGACTAAGTTTTTTATTCTAATTGGATCATAAAGAAGAAAAGGAAACAGGGTTTCCTATTTATTTTCATTGTTATCAGCTTTCCAACTTCATAACTTAAGCTGTCCTCCTTTTTCAGAATAGTTGGCTAATGCTGTATAATGGCAGGAGCAATGAGACAGAAGAGATACCATCAGAGGAACGCACAGCAACCATAGAAGAAATTTAACTAGTTGTCACAAAATCAAAAATATATTCTGAGCATTGTCTGTTTAAGAAAGGATTAAAGTTACCTTTCCTCTTATTTCAGGAATAAGTTATGTGTTTCTCATATCATGTTTTTAGAACATTATTTTGATGGTATGTGTTATATGTGACTGCATCATGATGTGGTGTCATGACAGTTTTGTAAATTCCTTTCTCTCATCACTCTACAAACCTGAGGGATAAATGTTTTGATGAAATCTATGAAAAGAAAATTCTTTCCCCAGATGAATATTCACAAATTAAAAGCATTAAGTGTATTTGTGCATCAACAGGCTAAGTATGAATTCAACTTCATGGTAAAGACAGTTTGGCAACACCAAATAATATAACTTATGTAATGTGCCAGATGCATTTCCATAGTCATGCTTCACTAAGGAACAGAAACCACTAAAAGTGGTGTTGGTAAGTAAAAAATAAGTTTTATAAAGAGCTAAAATTGAAGACTTCTATCTCACCACCATCCAGGCATTGTCCTAAAGAGATCAGTAAGTTAGTCTTCTCTACAAGTTCATGCAATATCTTTCCAAGATAGGCCATCTGAGAGACACAAGTGATGAAATATACATAACTGACATTATTACTTGTACCTGTAGTGGAAGACTCTTTTTCATGATTAGTCTTTCTGGAAGGAATAATTCTATCCATTATAGCAGGTTGTGTAGCATAATCCTTGTCCCAACCTGGATACAGCAATGGGTCTTGCGCTGAGTCATTCTGTTTGGCCCCGTGGCTGGAGGCCATAGCTGTTATGATGATGGTGAAGCGATTATGAACTCAGTATATAAAGATCCATTTCTTATATTATTCTCCTCTTCAGTTCTTGTCTCTATGACAGGCCTTGCTCACATGTCTACTACATTTGATGGCAAAGAGAAGTAAAGCAGATTTGCTTCTCGTTCTGGTTTATGTTTAGAAAAGCTGCCTGCTGTCACCAATAAGACTGACTCCTTCAAACTGAGCATATGCTTTTCAGAATGAAGCTATCTCATTTTTTTTTCAAAAGTATTTCCCCAAATCATGTTGTTGACTTTGTATTGGTTGAATATCAAACCAATATTCACTGATGCAGAATTAAGAACAGCAAAGGCAGAAATAACTGCAAGAATATGACCCATTAGTAAGATTTTAATCACAGAATTTGAGTGTATTGATTATATCCAATTCTTTCCCCTCAAAATTTCACTGTTTTATTAGTAGCAGCATCTGCAAGAAAATAGACAAGGAATTCTGACAGAGGGGAAGGCTAGCACATGCTGCAGATTTGTGAATGGTGCACACAATAAATAAGACAGCATTCAACTGGAGAATGTTTGATATTGCAGTTATTTAGAAAAATATGATATTGTCCATGTCAACCAATCTGCAGCTTTTATTAAACAGTCATGGCAAAAGAGTACCCAAATCTTATAAGTAGCAAAACCTTCCTTAACACTCCCCAACCCAATCAAAAAACCCCAAGAAAATCGCCACAGCATGTTAAAATGTTAATTGCAACTAGGCCAAATTATATTGCTATAGTAGTATAGTATAGTATAGTATCATGTAGTATAGTATTTATATATATCAGTAATACATTGTACTGCATCAATGGTGGTGTACTGCAATAAAGGGTGTTGATGAAACACATGGGTTTGATATCTTAGAGGAATGTGGGCTTAGGGACTGCTGAAGCAGTGAGCTACACAAAGCTTTTGCTAATAAGATTACATTTAGTTGTAGGAATAGATTCACATTTTACAGCACGTCAAATAATGTTTATGATATGCTTGTCTTCAGCGGCCTGCATTTGATAATCTGCAATAGCAGATGATGACTGTTAAATTCACCGTTGGCAGTGCTTAGTACAGCCCATCAGTCATTAACTAGTAAATTTAGTACACTCACAGGAACAGAAACTAATATATGTCAATTTTTAGTTACCAGCTTTATAGTGTAATCTGATCTTTTACATTTTGATTGCTTCTACCAATGGAAGAGAGAAGCCTCTCTTGTTCTACACTATGCTTTGTTTTCTTCCCTTCAGCAGCAGCATCATCTTGTCATAGTTCAAAACTGGGGTGAGTAAATACTGTAGATAAAAAATTTTAGATATAATTGCCATATTAACAAAAACTCAAAAAAAACCCAGGTCCAATAAGGACTTGCAACAGGAGAGCGAACACAGCTCCCAAATATGTGAAAAATACAACAGAAATTATTATTTTTCCATTTAAACATTCACTGTTTCCTACAGATATAACTCTAGTAGATAGCCTTTTAAAACCTTGTAACTGCATGACACAGAACACAAAACATAGGAGACAGTTCTGGAATTAATCTACTATAGGTCTTGACACACAATCCAAACAGGAGAGAAAGCAAACCTACAGGAATGGGTCTAAGAACAGAATAATTAGAAAAATATATAATATAACATCAGAATTGCTCAGGTTTATTCACAGAACCTCTGTTATGGCCTCAGAATGCAAAATTGTTAATAAAGAAATCCTAAAACTAAACTTTTAGTAAACTCTGATAATTTACTAAAACATGACCTGTAATATTACCTGTATGAGAAGATTCCTTTTCAGTATCATTTTCACCTGCAACAGTAAATTCATGTTGTTCAATACTCCTAGTGATATTTGCAGGATTTTGTTCTTGCCTGATCCATCCAGAATCAACACTGTGTAATAGTGGATGTTGGGTTGGTCCTTGATGATTTTCATTTTCATTTGTAACTAGTGCTGGTAAGATGATGATTGAATCAATAATGATCAAAATACCCAACACCAGTCATATTATTCTCATCTTCATGGTCTACACAACAAGGGTGCTTGGCTTTTGTGTTTTGGCTTTTACTTTTCATTGTTGCATTTGATGTGAAATGAAAGATGAAAGAAAACAAAAGTCCTGTGGAAATGCTATCACACAAAAGCATCATCAGCATTGGAAGAAGATTTAAGTGCACTAGAAAGTATCCCAATGACCAATGGCAGAGAAAAGCTATATGAGAAGCAGTGGACAAACATATAGAAACAACAGCTTGCATCTCTAGTTCATATTTACTAACTTAAGTGTTGAGTCTGTGTATTCTGGCTTTTTAAAAGTGAACAAGATGTTGAACTTCCTCTTTTGAGTTAGTATCTCAATTACACAATTACAAGGCTGGCTCCAAGGAAATTGTCATTTCTTCTGGGACTGGATGAATGAAATAACTAGGTTCATATCTTCAAAGTTGAAAAGCATACCTTGTTTTGAACTCAGTAATAATTAAAGCTCTCATTGATAAAATAAATTAATTGCTCACTCTTTAATTTGCTGTTGTTTACATAGCAGAAGATGCAGTCAGAAATCACCTGAAGTACCACCACCTTAAGAGATTTTCTAATGAACATTAAAAGGCTTAGAAAAGATACACCAGAAAAAAAAAAAAAAAACCAAAACAACAAAAAAACCCTATAACAGTAAGATGAGTGTTAGAACCTGGTTTGAAATGTATTTGCCTTAGATATCAAATGTTTCCATGAGTGATATATTAAAGGTAAAGCAAAGGTCCTTAATCAGAGCATGCCAAGAACAAGCTGGACCTGTTACATATGCCATAAGTCACCAGCTAGAGAAACCTATGCTATTTCCCAAAAAGTACAAAACTGGAAGAATATTTCTCTTCACATTCAGACAATGAGATGTTCATAAAGAAGGCACACATGCAAATGTAATTCATTATTTTTGTAATGAAACCCAATACATGTAGATTATCTTGTAAAAAAAAGTTAACATTAACTAACTGATGAATACAACTGGTCTAACAATACTTCAGATGTAAAAGAAAGTTATCACAAACATGATTTCTGGGTGATTATAGCACCTGTTCTCATGCCAATTGTATAAACTTCCACTATTCAAAACAACTTCGGAACCAGAAAGACAGGTATCTATCCAGCTATTGGAGGCAGATCATATAAATCCAAGGAACTACCACAGGATGTAGAAAATGCTTGTTTTTACAGAGGTATAAGAAGGTTTTGCACAAGTCCCAATGAAATGTATTTCTTTACAGTACAATCTAATTTTATACAATTACAAGGCTGGCCCCCAATCCATATATAGCTGTATATAGTTGTGCCTCCAGCTATTCAGCTTTGAACCTCTCCTTAACAGGGTAAAGCTGTGCATCATAGCCAAAACATCCTAAAAATAAAGCCCATATCTAGCTATGCTTTTCAAAAAATTTTAACTGGAAACTGTTTAGGTACACAGCAAAAAATAACTGGAAAATGCACTCTGTAAGCCTTTGCCTACAGAGGTTTTTAGGCTTGAAGAACATGAGCACACCTTCAGTATCTCAGTTGACTACTAATACTGGTACTAAAATATTCATATTCATCTGGAGGTAGTATATTACCCTTTGTGGCACAGTTTCACGTATTTGAATCACTAGGTCCCTCTTTTGTCTTTTGCCTTCAGATTTTACAATAGAAATTTTAAAGTGGAAAAAAGGGGAACTTTTTTCACCAAGGTGGGCCAGCAAATGTTAGAAACTGCTCAGTTTTATTACACTACTGGCAGTGCAAGTTTAAAAAACTCAGAGACATGAGGAAAAGTGGCAAGTAATGAAGATTAGATGCAAAAGATACACTTGGAATGACAGAGGAATGTTATAGATGTCACCACTGAGGGCTCTAGTACAAAGGTATTATACTGAAATGAGGCTAATGGTATGGGAATTACAACCAGCTGCACCATAACAGTGTTATACTTCACTGAATTATGTCACAAATCTGAATATTATCTGAAATGCTTAATTGCTTTACCCCTGCCAGCAGAGCTAGGATACTGCTCCTCTTCGTCTGTATAGGTGGTGTTCCAATGTTGTTGTGTGGAGATTTCCAGAAGTGTTTCGTGTTGCAAATCCACAGCTGTTAGGACAATGGAGGATTAACGCTGACCATGCTTTACATCTACCACTATTATTGTACTGTTAGTGTGTGCCATAAAGGTGATGGAAAATGGAAGTTCATGCACAGCTTAAGTGTAGTCTCTCTATTCTTCTTACCAAATCCCTTTACATCAAACCAGTTGTTCTTTCCTTTGCATTGGACAGATGCTAAGTTTCCCAAGAAGAATGGGGAAAACAAGCAATAGAAGAATAATATATAGCAGAAGTAGTGCAAAACCATTACATCAGTTATAGACATTTAAATTCAAGTTCGAAGAATAATGCTAGATGCGAAGAATATGGTAGATGTATGAATACATACTCAAGAAGTACTCAGATTCATGTTAAAATATCCACCACCGAGCTCAAAAGCTACAGTCAGCAAAAAACCAAACACACCTTGACAGCCACCAGGAATCCAATATTAGTCAAGAAAGTTATCAGACAATTGAACAGATAAAATAAAACTTCCACAGGAGTCTATGATCAGAGACTGTATAGATTTTCACTCATGGAGCATGCAGACACCACTAGGACATAGAAGGTAGTTGGAATGCAACACACCATGTGGAATAAGTCACCAATGCAGAGTCTCAAGGATAAATAAATTCAGAATACCCAAAACTTAGGCAAAAGAATAAAAAAATCCCAAAGCAAGATGACTTGCTCATTTTGTATTTTCTTCTAAAAATGAAGTCCACTGCTGAAAAAACCCAAATACTTTACTATCTTCAGAAAAAAAAAAAAAAAAAGCTTATAAATAGTGATTTATAAACACTATTGAGTAAGTAACTGCATAGACAAAACACACATTAAGATGTGTTCAAATTAAATTCAATTAAATTACAAAAACGGAACAGATCATTATCTTTGTACAAGTAAGAGTGTTAGAGTATAGTCATTAATGGCAACATTTATACTGAAAAAAAAAACCCCAGGGCTGGGACCATGCCCTGATCATAAGGCCAAGTAGCAGACTATGTGCTTCAGTGACACACAGCATTTGGCTTTGATACTTATACGTGGTTTTGAGACAAAATTATTTTAGGTATGGATGGCTTTTTTAGCTAAAAAAGGGCTATCAGATGATTGCCGTGGGGCTATGCATATCAGGAAAATAATATAACATATTAAAATATCTGAGTTATGGTATTGGATCATGCCTAAACATCTGAGGTCACAAAACAAATAAGATGATGTTAGAAGAGTGCATGGGAAGAGTGTAGAAGATAGCAATTATGAGACTGTTTTGCTGACAATTCCCTATGAAAAGGGCACTTGGGGTCTGGCCTCCCCAAATTGTGCCTCTGTCTTCTTCCACAGCCAGGAAGACTACTATTCTATAAACGTAGATTACAAATCATAGAAACACTGTTTTTTTCTTTTCTGCGAAATTCATGAGTGAATGCATGCATTCAAATAGGCATGGAACTGGGAAGTTAATTTTAAGTAGTGACAGAAGATATTTTATCGATATGGACCTCATGTGATTTTTCCAATCATAAAAGAGACATTTCTGAACAAACAGCTGACGAGAAGAGCATCCAATTTTCACACAATATATGTGTGGCAAAGGAGGAGGAACGTTGGGTAGGACAGGAAAAGGAAGAAAGAAGCCATCCAAAGAGAAAGGAAGTTCCTTACTAGTACTTGGAGCATACTCATCATTGGCCACACTCCTGTCCCAGCCTGGAAACACTGTTGGGTAAACCGTCTCCTCTGAAGAGTCTTCATCATCTGAACCATTGCCACTTGAGGTCACATCTGCTGTGATGATGTTAAATCTGCCATGAAGCCCTAACCCACAAGGTCTTCTGCTGACAGCAGTTATGCTTTCCCATCTACCCTACATGTGGCCTTACAATCACAGGGGAGAGTGTAGAGCACCGTGCTTCTCACGGTCCATATCTCCTCCTGGTTCTTCCACCCACAAGGGATTCACCACTCTGCCATGGTCCTGCTGAAGCTACCCCAGCGTGGTTCCTGGCTGTTTTTCAGTGCCCTGTGCATGCCTGCAGCACTAACCATGCTCTGTCCTCTTCTAGCAGAGTAAGCATAGTGTACTGGCTTGCACACATTTTCTTCCTTTCTCCCACAAGTCCTTCTCATTGGAATAGCCTACTTCCAGATTGCCTCCAGACACGAAAAAAGAAAAACCCAAGTACATCCATAATAAAATGACTTGCACCCCTTTCAGACAACCAGAATACCTCTGCAGTACATGGACAATGTGGACAACTGCTCTATCGCTACCAAATGTACAGTTAGTGAGCGATAACCCAGTACTTGCTTTTCCCACTTCAAACACATGGTAACAAAAAGCAGTGACATATACCACACATTCAGCCCTGCCCCCCCGCCCCCCTCCCTTAATGCTTCTAAAGCTTGCTGCCCTGGTGCTCTGGTTATTCAGCCCCTAATCAAACCACCCGCTTAGCATGACATTCTTTACCCTTGGCTGCTTGCGTGGGGTCCTGCATCTTCTCTCCAGGATTTGACCACCACCAGTGGTTTAAGAACGGATTCCACCGAGCTTGGGTGGTGGCTTTCTCCAGGTTGTCATGATGAGGCCCTGGAGCTGTTAGGACATGGCTCATTCAACCAAGATCTTGTTATTATTTCTTGAGAAGCATTTTTCTCCAGCAAAGTCAAGTCCACCAGCACCAGCACCAGCACCCTGAGCATGCTCATGCCACTGAGAAGGATGTGAGTGCAAGGCAAATGTATGAACCCATGGCATAATTACATTCCTCAAACACTTAGCCAGATGCAAGCACCTGCGGCATTCCCAAGGAAGAGCATGGTCCCTTGAGAGGAGCTGTCAAAAGCCCTGTGGGTCTTTGCTAGCCCTTCACATTCAGCAAGGTTAATGAATTCCTCACAGGCTTTGACAGCAGGAGAGAGCAGATAGCCTTAGATAGACTCCAGAATGAGGAACATCCATCAAGAAGACATAAAATCACGTACAAAAGGTCCAAGAAGTATCCATGATGGGCAAAATGACACCCAGAGATAAGCACGCCCATTAGTTTAGCTTCCTCTTCTACTGACAACCCCATGAAGCCAATGCTCTCAAGGACCTGGGCTCAGAACTATGGCCATGCCATTCGAAAGACACATGCACTCCCCTTGGCCTGATGCTGTCAGCAAAATCCACACCAGAAACACTTCCCAGTTAGGCATCAGCATAGCATATAAAGAGAGTTGCAGCTTTACTCCTATCACATTACCAACGCACAATATTTTCTCAGAACATAGCATTTCAAATAGTAATGTTCCATAGGTTTGTGACAGGCATTTAAGGATGGAAAGAGATTTTTGTTTAGAAAAATTATAGGAATCTACAGCCTTTTTGTCCACCATGCTAAGCAAGCCAAATGGGTATTGGCATGCAAACAGAAATAATTGTGACACTTGTATAGAGGCTGGAAACTCCCTCCAGAGAGGAATTATTCCTTGAGACACAACATGCCATGAAGGAAGCCCACAAATCAGGTATGAATGGAGACAAGACATCGCTTCTAGAAGCAATGGAAGATGGTGCTTCTAAGGATATGGAACTCACAAGATCTAAATGGGTTTTCCTGTGGCACAGAAGATGTGTTTGAAACAAGAGCTTATCAGGAGAGCATCCAATTTTCACACAATATATGTGTGGCAAAGGAGGAGGAACGTTGGGTAGGACAGGAAAAAGAAGAAAGAAGCCATCCAAAGAGAAAGGAAGTTCCTTACTAGTACTTGGAGCATACTCATCATTGGCCACACTCCTGTCCCAGCCTGGAAACACTGTTGGGTAAACCGTCTCCTCTGAAGAGTCTTCATCATCTGAACCATTGCCACTTGAGGTCACATCTGCTGTGATGATGTTAAATCTGCCATGAAGCCCTAACCCACAAGGTCTTCTGCTGACAGCAGTTATGCTTTCCCATCTACCCTACATGTGGCCTTACAATCACAGGGGAGAGTGTAGAGCACCGTGCTTCTCACGGTCCATATCTCCTCCTGGTTCTTCCACCCACAAGGGATTCACCACTCTGCCATGGTCCTGCTGAAGCTACCCCAGCGTGGTTCCTGGCTGTTTTTCAGTGCCCTGTGCATGCCTGCAGCACTAACCATGCTCTGTCCTCTTCTAGCAGAGTAAGCATAGTGTACTGGCTTGCACACATTTTCTTCCTTTCTCCCACAAGTCCTTCTCATTGGAATAGCCTACTTCCAGATTGCCTCCAGACACGAAAAAAGAAAAACCCAAGTACATCCATAATAAAATGACTTGCACCCCTTTCAGACAACCAGAATACCTCTGCAGTACATGGACAATGTGGACAACTGCTCTATCGCTACCAAATGTACAGTTAGTGAGCGATAACCCAGTACTTGCTTTTCCCACTTCAAACACATGGTAACAAAAAGCAGTGACATATACCACACATTCAGCCCTGCCCCCCCGCCCCCCTCCCTTAATGCTTCTAAAGCTTGCTGCCCTGGTGCTCTGGTTATTCAGCCCCTAATCAAACCACCCGCTTAGCATGACATTCTTTACCCTTGGCTGCTTGCGTGGGGTCCTGCATCTTCTCTCCAGGATTTGACCACCACCAGTGGTTTAAGAACGGATTCCACCGAGCTTGGGTGGTGGCTTTCTCCAGGTTGTCATGATGAGGCCCTGGAGCTGTTAGGACATGGCTCATTCAACCAAGATCTTGTTATTATTTCTTGAGAAGCATTTTTCTCCAGCAAAGTCAAGTCCACCAGCACCAGCACCAGCACCCTGAGCATGCTCATGCCACTGAGAAGGATGTGAGTGCAAGGCAAATGTATGGACCCATGGTATAGTTACAGTCCTCCAACAGCAAAAATATCCAATGCTTTTAGTGTAAGTGAAGTTTGAAACATTCTACTAAAATATAAGATTGTGTTACCAGCTCTGAAAGTCCAGTAAAGTCAATGAATTCTGCACAGCATATTTAGGTGTGACAGATCAAAATATGTACTGTATGTGAAATAAGCCCCAATATTTTGACAAAAAGCATTCAAAGCTAATAGAAGCATGCACACCACAGAAATTGAAATCCCTCAAGCAAGCAGGTTGATAGTTTAATCTTTGTCTCTGCTGAGAAAGTTATGCATCAAGCAGAGTTTGCAAAAATAGCTGCACTTCAAGTCATACACATATTCACCAAAAGAAACTAAAATCTACTTCAAAATGTTTCTCTGGAAATATTTTTATTCTGGCAATTCCTTGCAAGCAATACTTTTATAAGCATTTAGACCATCTTACTTCTATATCTTGAAGATGAAGATATCATGTACTCTTTTTCATTAGGAAAAAAAAAGTCCTTAAATAATTAATTCAGAAAAATACCATGAAGACTTACATCAAAGACAATAATTGTGATCGATTTTTGTGCAATATATGAAGGCATTGGAGAATGCGAGACCTAGGAATCAAAGTTCTAATGATCAAACAGGATAAACTGATGTTCTTCAGTCTGCAGTAGTTATGTTTTGCTTATCTGTAAACTGCGAAGTGTACAAAGTGTATGGGATTAAACTCAGACCTGCACTTTTTCAAGGTGTAGCTATTTTGGCAGCAAAACATAACAGATTTTGCCTTTCTGAAAAGCTGTCCTTGACTGAATAAATATTGACTCTTCTCACAGTCACTAATTGCTCCTTAACTTAGTACTACTAGTTCTACTCTGATACTTGTATCAGAAAATGGGAAACTTGGACATTCAAAATCTGATCTCTCAGCAACAGTCCATCAAAACCCAGGTGTTCTCAGATTTGAAGCTTTGGAATGGAACTGTGAACAAAATGGTAATGCCAAAAAATTGATTGTCAAGAAAATAACCGAATA
The DNA here is from genome assembly GCA_013397275.1 of Burhinus bistriatus. Taxonomy (NCBI): domain Eukaryota; kingdom Metazoa; phylum Chordata; class Aves; order Charadriiformes; family Burhinidae; genus Burhinus; species Burhinus bistriatus. The sequence continues at coordinate 81,967 of VYXH01009014.1, forward strand.
ACTAAATAATTACCATCTGCCTTGCTGTAATCACAGCAAAATTCACACCTCTACCTGCTTTCGACAACAAGCCTTAGGAGCTCATTTTCTTAAGTGATGAATATGTATTCATTGCTTCCTTCCACATACAAAACGCCAATGCAGATTCTTCCCCGTCAGATCAGCCAAAGTATGGACATAAGACTTTTTTTATTGATGAGATTTTTTTCAGGGAGTGCTCCAAACCAAATAAAAGGAAAAGCCACCAGAGCATAAAAACATCGATTACATATGGCTGAACAAAAACAGTCACAGTTACTGTTTGATTAACTGATAACTGAGGGAAGTATCTCATCGATCAGCAACAGAATTTTATGACATCTCTTCCACGGCACATCTACAGATGAATCATAACTTGTTAGTAATAAAATACAAAATCTAATTTCAGCCAGGAGAGAAAGTCCTGTCAGTGTATTTATCTGGACCATGAACTTGGTGGAGAACATCACCAAAAATGTTCAAAGCCATAGCAGTAATGAAAGGGGATCATCTGAAGAACAAGGAGCTGTGGCAATTGCTCACTTCAAAACCATAGCAAAGAAGCGTTTTGATCAAGCTAGACACCTTTTCACCAAACTTTAAGTTTACAAATTTTGTGTAGTATAGGTGGAGAGCCACCAGTTTTGGTTTTACTTTCACATACTATAGAATTAGATAGATATATTTTTAGCCATCTATCTGAAGATATATACTGAATAGTTTTCTTCACTTATTTCTTAATTTTCTACTTTCCTGTCTGTGGGATTTTTCTCTGGGAAATTAGACCATGGCTGGGATATTCCAATGAGCCTGCACAGTTGCACAATGTAAATAGCATACATTAGGGCATGGCTTTATCTTCTTTTTTGTTTGTTCTCCACGTAACTTTCTCGTATACTACTGAATATTTGATGACTTCTCATGGAGATGCGTAGCTTATACTTAACTTCTGAAAGGAATGCTGAATTACTACTTAATTTGTAATGCAGTAAAATTAAATGAAATGGGCCTGTTTGGCTTTAAAGTGATGTTGCTGAGTAATAGCTAAAGCTATCAACAAAGCCAAGGTGCAGTACCTTCATAATCTTTTTTTCCGGAGAATCAATCTATCAACCCTAAACCAATAAGCAATCATGCCAACGCTATCACTTCTGTGATACACATGTATCAGTATCAATGTATTTTATTACATAGCTCTATAGTTATTTTGATCTTTTAAAATCTTAAATACCACTAGCTTTCCCTCCGTAATATAGTCATGCCCATGAGAGAGATCTGTTAGCAACAGGAAGGGACATATGTATTTAGGATCAATACATTTGATAATGAAGTAGTAAAAGGAAAATCAAAGGCTTTTCTGCCTAGAAACAATGAACAATGCACAAGTTTTTGCAACGGGTACAGAAACATCTGTACAAGGAAGAACTAAGACACACATGCATAAAAAGCAAATAAATATGAAGGAACAATCACCGCTAAAGTCAACCAGACAAACTCCCCACTGTTACCAGGTGGAATTTATTTCCATTCTCCTGACTGCTCCCCCACCCCCACCCCCCAATCCCCTGCGCCTTACAGGCAATACTTTGTAGCAAAACCTTTCACTTGAAACAGGCACCAGAAAATTCTCTACTTGCTTTTCAAGGTTTAGTGGAAAATCAACCTGATACTTCTTTTTTCCATCTACATATTTATAAGGTGTTACTAACCTTCACATCCTCGGAGACCAGATGCTTGGTTGAATGATTTCTGTCTTTTAGTAAGGTTTTTGCTAACCGTGTAAGATATACAACCATTCTTACACTTACCCTGTGATTTCTAAATAGAGTAACGAGGGCACCATCCCTTGAAGTCACATAGACCATTTGACCATCTATCAGCAACCAATGAACAATTAAGCAAATTTCTCACTATCACAGGCTTCCATGGTGGGGAAAAAAAAAAGAGTCAGCAGGAAGAAACTTTCATTTCTATCAATTCAGCCTTTACTACAATACACCTCTGTAGATCTCCTCTGTATAATTAAAGTGTTCTCCTTTAGGTTCACTTTATTTTCTGGGTCAAAGACCTTTATCAATCTAAACTTCAGAACTAGAGCAGATATATGTAAAGTGTACAGTTCCACTTTAAAATGTGTAAGATGACTTTAAAAGTTTTTTATTTGCTGTAGCTGCTGTGCACTATATATTTGATAAAAACATCACAAGGAGTTTTTCCCACTCAGTACAGCTATTTAAGGACAAAGCAGAGAAAATGGCCACTGTTCTTTTGAGCCCTCAAAGCCTGTGGAACTATCACAGGCCCCAGTTTTTTCTCATGCATATTGGCAACAACACGGACTAAATTAGTTTTTGCAGTGTACAAGTGGCTTGGCAATTGGAACTGTCGCTTAAAGCACTGCTTTGGTGAGCAAGGCCATGGTTTTGACATGGATTACCCACATTCACAACCATAAATACATTAGCATCACAGACACTTTCATCACAAATTGACAAAAACTTCCTTTTCTACATTGCAAATAAATTGACTTCAAGTGATAATTGGTTGCACTAATTTGTAGTGCCTTATAGGATAAACAGATGTGATAAAAAAGCAGTGAGAAATACAAACCAACAATCTTTCTGAACTCACGTATAAGCATTGAAGTAAACATACAGTAAAGGTTTTTGCTCCCCTTGTCCCAGACAGTGAAGTTTATTTCTGACTTAACTAGTCTGGAAAGTACTGTCTTTCAATGTCTTTCCAAAATTGGAGATGATGTATACTTCACCACTTACCAGAATGCCCTGCTGTAAGAATAAAGCCATTCTAATGCAATCTATATTTGATGTAGTTATTATAATACATAAATCTTACTAGTACTCGCAGGATACTGTCCACCATCCTTTGCAGGGGAATCATCAGCTACTGTCATCAAAGGGATGTCAGGTGATACAGGAGAAACTTCATCATCTGTATGGTGATGGATGAATCATTACTATTTCATTAGCTGAACTGCAACTCATTACTCACAACTACTTCAATTATGCTATACTGCAAGCTTCATTTCTTCATTTGTTGGTCCAAGAGAGAAGATAGATACAGACTAGGTTCTTCAAATAATTCAACACCAAATAGCCTTAGTTTATTAACACAGTAAGGATATCACCAAATCAGATTATTTCAAGAGGAGTCTGTATTATAGTGATAACAAACATTCTGGCAATGATCTGTTCATGTGATTCAAGCTCTAATTGTACCTTTATACCATCTGGACAGGGATTCTAAAGCAATGAGTGAAGTTACTTGTCTTCCCCTCTTTACTGAGATGTATTCTGAGATTTAGTCCAAAAATCTAAACTCTGTATGCAAGCAGAATTGATAAGAGTTGTCATGGCAAGCAATTGAAATATATGGCATACACCTTGGGGAATAGCTCTGATCCTAGCCCTTTAGGAACAGAATGTTAGGATTTACCTTTCGTCATGCTAACTACATGGAAAAACAAGCATAACATGTCATGAGTATACTACCAGTGAAAAGTAATTTTATGATCCTAATGCTCAATTTCTCTCTCTTTTTTTTTTTTTTTAATGTCAGTATTTATTGGGGATAATGATGCAAACTACTGGTATCCTTCACTGGAAAGTTATTGGTGATTTGATAAAAAGCTTGTGGTCAGAGGTCACACACTAAACTTTACTGTACTTAGAGATGAATTATATTTGTATCCCTTAGTTTCAACGAGAGCTAGTCTTTCTGACCTCTGATAATTTCAGCCACACAAGCAACATAAAGGATGAAAGAAAATAAAATGCATGCCACTTTCACAAAAAAGCATGATACACTTGCAAGGCACTCCAATTCACTAATTTTCCACCCTGCAGCATGCCCTAGAAAAGAGTATGGGATTTTTATTTGGTAGGGCTTCATGAAAACAGAATTTGGGTTTACCACCTAAACGAAGAAGATACTAATAACATTTTAGTTTGACATTTTTATCTCTGGACATTCTGTAATATGCTGTAGTAAGAAGATGTCCTAAAGATCCCCCTGTATTTGTACAAATAGAAATGGCTTGTACTGTAAACTCCTCCTTGTCTTTATTACTTAACATCAATTCATCCTTTTAGAGAAGAGACAAGAATATGTTATCATTATCTCCATATTCCCATACCCTCAGCCTCACTAACCTCTGTATTCACTGCTAGATATGTTTTTGAGCCTTTAATGAAATAAATATTTTAATAAAAACAAGCAAATTCTTAGAACCATCTATTCTCAGCATTCTGGGAACATCTGGGAACTGTGCTGATGTGTGGCTGCTTTGTACTCCAGTGCAATCAAAAAAATCCTCAGAAATTCAGAATGCTTTTGCTTTCTTTCAGACACACATTCTTCTTTTATTTCCGCAGGATACAAACTAGAGATGATGCCTCTTATTCCCTCATGATATCCTTTAACTAGCAATGTAATCCTTCACCCAGTTATTTTAAAGAGGATATACTGGCAACCTACTGTCCTTACCAGAATCTTTCCTAGGAATTTCTTTTTCACCCCCTCCAGAAGAATGATCTGGCAGCTGTGACACTGGAGTAGCACTTCCATAATATGAGGGGCTGGATCTCCTGATGGAGGTATCCATGGGAGTTGTGTCATGTGTTGATCCACTACCTACATTTTCATCATCTGCACCTGAGGTTGAGGACTCTCCGCTATGACGCGTGCCATCTGCATTATAACGTGAGCCATCTGCATTGTCAATGACTGTTGGAAAGAGGAAATTAAGCAGATGATAATATCAAGGAGATACATAGCTACATTTCAGTATGCTAAACCATTTAAGTCCTATAACAAAAAATTAAAGAGAAAACAGTTGTGGATTAATATAAATTTATCCATTTTTGCCATCCTATCTAATGTGTCTAAATCATACGTCACTAAACTATGTCTAATGTATATATGCTAATGTATATATCTGTCAAACATATAGGGCCTACTCTGCATCAAATATTGTAATATCTTGATCAGACAGTTTGATTTTGAACCTAAAATCTTGGCCTCTCTTAAGTCAGTCAGAATTTTAGAACTGGGACAAATAATTTATTATGAGAGCTTTCTTCCATTTCCAGCTGTTTTTCTAACCAGCAGCATGTAGAAAGGCTGCTGTCTTAAGCGAAGGCCTATATGTCAAAGAAACATTAGCAGCTCTGAGGTACTAAAAATGTCAAATACCTATATAGAAAATGTTTGGTAGCACCTTGAGACAAACAAAGCTCCATAGACAGGTGACCAGTTGCTTCAATTGCTCCTGAACATCTCTTGACTTCTTTTTCTTATGTTTGGCTTGATTTTTAATATTAGCAATTGTTTACATAAAAAAAGATAACCAGATCCCAAAAATGAAACAAGTGGCAGGTCTTTCTAATCAATACAGTACCTATTTCACCCTGATTATTGAGGAAAGAAGTATCTAGTCTTTCAATTGGCTCACATGTTTTGTCCCTTGTTTCTGTAAAAGAAGGAAAATAGAAAATATTAATTTGAGAAAACTGAGAAAAAAATCACTTGTATATCCATATTAATTGTACATAATCACAATATGTCAGCTTCAGATGTGGACAATAGAAAACAAATTTTCAAATCAAGTGTTATTCACTGATCTACCTATGTTCCCTCTTTGCTCCTTCCCAGGTGAGGCACTTGGAGATTGTTCTGTCAGCTAACGATGAAATTCTCCATTTCCATAACCATTCCAGAAAACGGTTGCAATTAACATCAGTTAAAATAGCCTTATGACCCAGTTTCAATGCAGACAGCCCCCTTGTCATGGAGGCAGTGGCAGCTCTAATCCTTTTCAGCGGGAGGGACCCCATCCCCTCCATGGAGGGCTCTGCACAGGCAGAGGGTGCCCTGGTTTGGTGAGCACTGCTTGCTCCAGCGGGCTGCAGTGCCATGCTCAGGGCCAGTGTGTAAGTCACCTGCTCATAGTGCTGGAAGGGAATGAGACTCAGGAGGGATTATAAAGCTCTGTTGGGGATGGACATCACTGTAGCAGGAGAAGTCATCTGTGGGTAACAGAGGATGGCAGCTCACCTGATACTATGCCAATGCAAATATGATTTTTAATGATATGACCACCAAGAACAAAACCAAAAAATGTCACTGTTATTCAAATCATCAATGACTTTTGCCTACAGCTTTCTGTAAGGTCTGTTTCCACGGTGAATGTAATAATCTACTGAAATTGAAAACACTTGAAGTTAGTCCAGATTTTATCATCAAATACTGTGTTCAGCACCTGTCACAAGATTATCTCCATTTTCCTAATAATTTAGAAAAATATTTCCAACTATTAAAAATTTCAAAACCTTAGAAGAAAGCAGTCTGCTTCTGACTCACAACGCTATCTAACTGCCTAATTTCTGAATAGAGATTTGCCACAGAGCAAATACTGGATGAACCTGCAAACAGGAAGGCAGCAGGCATGTCCATGGGCCTGGGATGGCCACCCTGGGGTTTGAAGCTGCTGCAGGCAGCAGCCACTCCTAGAATCCCTTAACACAAATAACTGTTGTTGACTATAGAAGCTCATGTGTGCACGAACAGAAGAGCTGAGCACCATCGCCTACAACAGTTATGTCTTTCAGGTTCACTGCTGCAGCGGCTCACTGCACTAAGCCATTATAATGAACTGTTCTGAAGCTACTAATATAATTCCAAGGGCAGAAAAACGGTTTAGTTCAAAGCACACTATTGACAAAATGGGTGAAATTCTTTGCTGGTATTATAAATACACTTCTAGAGGCTGACAAAATGTATTTCTTCTCAGCTGAAAAACAGATGATATTTAATATGGAAGCCCTCATTCCAGTACCTTAAATGGGAGATTACATACGTTATTATTAGTTAATCTATATCTAAAATACATCATAAAAGCATATACATACCTGTTGCATTGTAACAGTATGCATCATACCGACCAGTTGTGTTTGATGAAAGTTTGTAAATGCCAGTGTGATTTGCTGCACAAAGATGATAGGGATTGATTCGTGGAATAACAATATTCCCCACTACAAAACCGTACCTGTGAAGAACAGAGGAAAATAGACCATATTACATATTGTAGTAGATGGCATAGATGTTCTAGATATCTCAAACATGAATAAGCTATGAAGAAGCCATTATTTTCAGCTTACATTATGTTTAAAAAGAGAGGGACTGGGAGGCAAGTGAACTTTTTATTCAGTTTGAGGTTGTACCACCTGTAACTAAAGACTGGCTACCTTTTTCGTCAGGAAGTCACATTTTCTTTACTTTCAGTATAACATACTGCTCAGCAACATTTCACATAGAAATGTTGGGGGCTCAATTTATAGTACCTGAGCAAATTTAGAGAATGATTGTAAGACATATCACTTTCTGCAAAAGCAGAGAGCTTAGTAAAATATTCAGATACAACACTTATTCACCCACAAATTCTTACTGTATCTTTCAGTTGAACAATGTGGCTATTGTGTACAGAGCTCACACATTTCAATGAGACTGTGGTTAACAGCTACATAATGCACAATGCGTTATTACTATTTTGCAACGCTATAACACCTGATTAATTCCAATGTACTTAGCTGTGAGGTGTGATAGAATGGTAATGAGAACTGGGGTTTGGTTTGGGTACAATTTATCAGGGAACAGTAAATTTCATAGCTTTGCAGTTTTTTATCTGTGAGCCTCATTCCAGTTACATGTCTAATGTGCAGATACTTGCAATTCTGAAACTCTCTTGTAGGTGGAATTATAAACTGCCTTACTCACACTTCCAACTAAGCCTACAGTGTTTACACTTAATCATCCATTAATCACCTACTTGTCTTACGGTCTGTTGATTCATCTTATTCACTCACCATTCCACATGTATTTTGATGATTATATACTCAAGCTTGATAAGAGCCTAGCCTTACTGACAAGGACTTATAGCACAGGATCAACAAATGAAAGTAAGAGTGTGGGAGGGCTGACCAGAAGGAAAGGAGGAAGGAATCCTATCTACATGCCTTTCATGTCCAAATCTGTCCTCTGCTAAACTGTGAATTACGGAGAATTGTATTATTAATGAAAAACGACAGCTCCCGACTGCAAAAAACATTTCCCTCTATTCCTTCTTTCAATTATTTTTATATTTCAACTTCAGAAATTAATTTCCACATTGCAGAACACTGATAATTGCTAGCACTAGAGATCTCTACCCCCTAGGTGTTTAGTTAGGTTCCTTAGTCTCTACATATTGTGTAGTGCTGGACAATTTAGAATGCTAAGTATGTTCATATGCTAATGTTAGAGAAAGAACATGCCTACTACATTATGCAGGAGTTTTCCCTCAGAGTAAAGAATTGTCTGTAGTCTTTATGTGGTACTATTTTAAATGACATTCTTACTTCTCACGGAAGAATCTTCTAAGAATTATCTGTCTGTTGTTCCCTGGCACTACTGTCCACCTCTTTCACCACCATGCAGGGCACAATGCTCGTGAAAGTAACGTGCCACGTAGGGGGGTTGGAACTAGATGATCTTTAAGGTCCCTTCCAACTGTAACCATTCTATCATTGTATGATTCTATGAAATAATTCACAGGAAACAGTTGCAAGCAGTATTGATGCTAGTAGTCATGTTACCAAAATGAAAGTGTTAAAATTTTGGAGAAGTGTCCACTGGTCCACTGAACTTTTCTACTCCAATCAATTAGAAGATAAATTCCGTTTCTCCGTATTTGCTGTTTATTTTAGATTGTAATCAAGTTGAAAATCTACTGAAATTTGTTTCAACTCTATAATGGTTTACCAACATGAATCTATGTCATCTGATTTTAAAAAAAAAAACTCAAAAAACCCCTTCAGATTTACCTCTCCTGAGTTCAATCTCTTTTCTGCATATGAATGTTCAGGTTGACTTGCATTGTATTATGTATTTTGTAAAGAAAGATCACATAAGCATCTAGTCTGATGTATTTAGAACATAGGACTGTCCCGTCTTGATTACTGTTTGAACAGAGGGCATCCTTGGGGAAAATATTTCATCTTGATGAAATTTTGGTGTGACAAAGAACCTACTACAACCCTTGTGAGTTGTTTCAGCCATTAACTATTATCCTTATATATTTTGTTGTATTAGCATTCACTTAACTTTTTGAAACCAAAATTTTCTGTGAGTAACTTCCAGTCTCTTGGTCTAGTTATATTTTGCTAAACTGAAGAGTCTGTGTTATCTGTATTTGTTGTTCTATACATCATTAATTACAGAGCGTAATTAAGTCACTTGACAATGTGGTTTTGTTTTCTTTAATAATTTTTGTGGCTGTCTTCTGAAACTTCTCCATTCACAGATTATAAGAATGCACTAATACTGTGGCCATTTTGTCACTGGGATGTCAGGACTTTATCCCTCACAGTACCACTTGCTGCTTTTTACTGTTTCTTGACAAGACAGAGTTCCCTATACTGTTTATACCATCTTCAGTCTTCAACCTTACATCAGGTCATTAAAAATCATAAATGCTTTTCATATACTTATCTTACCAACTAGTTAGTGATACAGTATGATCGAACATCTTCCTAATTAGCTTATTATACGGTGAATCTTTTGTTATCTTTAGATTTTATCTGTAAGAGGTTATGATGTTTTAAAGATAATTGGTAAAAAGTATATGCAGCCAAGGACTTAGTTATTACTGCACCCAGAGCAAACATACACATGCACAAAGACGTTTTGTTTATCACAGGATATAACTTACTTGAGAACTGATATGGCCATCTAATTAACAGCTATATGAAGTCAACTGTAATTATTACACTATAGCATGGGTGGATGGACTTGTCATCATACATTATTTTTTCAAGAATTTCTTTACCTGCAAGTTTCAAATCCAAGTTCATGAGCTTTCTTCAACTGCTCTAGTGTTGACAAGGTACTATTGAGAGCTCTGCAGAGTTCGACTGCTTCGGATCGCGTGAGACTGTAGCGACCGTTTTTCTCAACATGAAAAACTCCTCCATATCTGCAACTTACATTGAATTCTGTTATCAAAAGAAAAGAAAAGAAAAAAAAAAAAAGGAATTACAAATTGTTGGACTTAATGCTTCACTGAAGACCTCGAAATAATTTCTTTTCAAGTATAGTACTTTCAACCCAAACCAGCAACAAGTAGCAGCTACCTATTCATTCAGAAAGAGAGCTAGCACTTTCAATCACCTTCTTCATACTTCCCTTCTTTGGACTGAGAGACAAGCCAAATCTTCAGCCTTTCCAAAAATAGCAATACAACATGTTTTTGTGAGATATCTAGCACTTTTAACATACCATTAACAATAATGCACAGAAGCTGTAAATACATTGTGAAACTCTTGGAAGACACACTACTGTAAAACTAACTGAATATTCAAATGTATCTGAAAACAAAATATTTCATTCATAAAAGAATTTTTTAAAGATGAAATGGTGTATAATCAGAGCCTTGATGATCATAAGGTTCTTTAACTATGTCATTGTGATCCCTTCACAGTGAATCCTTTTAAATGAATATATATGTCAGTCTCTAGTTTCAGAACTAGTTCAAGCAACATATTCTATTATTAGCTAGACAAAAGCAGAAAGCTTGCATTGGCTTGATGTTACATGATCTACCTGCGACAAAAACTAAGTAAGCTGCACAGATATTCTGAACTAGAACAAGATAGTGCCGTTAAATACTTCCTGAAAGATAATCTTTAAGCTCTTATTCAGCCTGCTGGGGCAGATAGAGAAGTGTCCAATATAGACCATAAGAGTTCACATGAATGAACTTTGTGCTCCCTGTTCATTCATCTTGACAGTATTTCCCTCCATTTTGAAAGGCTTCCTTTTGCTGACCTCACACACACACAAACATCTTACTGCCAACCCATGTCAGAGTTTCAGTACGCACTGCAGTAAGCTTATTTAATGTCAAAAGATGCTTTAGATGGATTTTAATTTAATATTGTAAAGGTTTGCACATGGAAGTAACTTTCAATGGCAAGCAGTATGAGGATAAAAATAATGAATAAAATAAAAGTTATGTTGTGCAATTCATTTTCTGGCCTTCAGCCTGGGAAATCTGAACAAGCAGTACATGCAAAGCCTACGGGAGGGGAGTGCCTCATACAATTTACTACAGACATTGAATGAAAGGCATAAGGGCTAGAGGCTCTGAGGAAACCATACTCTGTTCATCTGTATGGTGAAAAGATACGGCCTACACAATGCAACAGGTACAGAGGGAAAATGGTATAATGCAAGGGAAGTCTGTGACTCAGTGAAATGAAAAAAACATTTGTTTATTTTTTTTAAACAGAAACAGCTAAGAGTTGTTAATATTAATAATAAGAATTATCATGTTCATGGAGAAAATGGGGAAAGATGAGGATGCTTTAAAGCAATGTGAATTAACTTTGCTCCTGCCTCACCTTTCCCTCAAGAAAAAAAAGTGGTTGCAACTCCAGACTAGAATGACAACTGCAAAGCACACTTAATTGGGGTAGCCTATTATTCCCAGTGAAGAGAGAAACAGGACTCATTTTTATCTTAATTTTAATGGGAGTTCCATGTGCAAGAAAGGGAAAAATAGACCAGTCTTCTCCAAATATTAAAAGGGGGTGTCTCTACTATCTATTTGAAATAAAAGGTGCCATATAATAACCGTTTTCCTAAAAGACCCAAAATAAAATTCATGCACATTTGCATTGACACATTCTGTGTGAATATCAAGCAACTTTCCTAATGTCATTTTTGCTTGACGTTCTATTTTCTTCTGTAGCATAGATGTGAAAGCAAATGATAGTAATCAAGGCGTGCACTCTTCCTTCAATTGCTTTTGTTCATTGGTAAACTGAGGTTATTTTATCTGCAGTGTATCTATCCAGTGTAAACTGCAAGGAATGTTCCTTTCCATAGGTAACAGGAAACAATCAAGGAGACAAAATACAAGATTAGATCCAGGCTGTATGGTGTATGAGAAGACAACCATTATTCACAGCATAGGTAGGTGTCCAATAGTATTGATGACTGCTTGTCCAAAGGAGCTCAAAAGCTGTGCATCCAATCTTAAATACTTTTACCATAGACAATTGATCATTATGGTTACTTGCATTGCCTTTCTGCAAAAAAAATGTAAAAAATATCTCTTCTCCCATGTGCCCCCCCAATTATTTAGGCTTACAAAAACATTTAGTGTGGACAAAATTGATATACATTGCATAGCTGTTTAACAGTTTGATGATTACAGTTCTTAATATTTTTATTATCACATTATAAAAAATACCAAGATGACATAATTTTTTAGTTTTGTAAAATTTATGCAAGACTAACATGTTTTCTCAAAGTACATTTATTTTGACACAGATGTTTTCTTCTGGGGAAAAATAGTTCTATTAAAATTTCTCTGATGATAGCCATGTCTTGAGAGGTTTTGGAGGCAAGAATGAAGAAGCTGTGTGGAAACAGACACTAACAAATGCATTTTTCTTTCCTGAAGGACTTACTGCTCTACAACAGGGCTGAGTTTTACAGTCTGAGGAGAAGCTAGGGAATTAACATAGAATGATAAGTCTCAGTAAGTTCCCATACATGACTCTGAAATAGTTGCAGTGCTTCCACAAGTACCAGATGCAGAGGTGCACAGCTGATGGACTAGAGACCTTCTGTGGCCACAACCCTCACTGACCAGCACTGCATGCTGAAAAGCTGTCACCACATGTACCTACCAGTCACAAATGTAGCCAACAGACGTTCAGATTGCAGATCACAATAGGTATTTTCTTATGACAATCCAATGAATAGTTACTCTGCACAGAAGGATGTGGCGTATAACTACTGCTATGGGGTGGAGCTGCTCCCACAGCTGCCACGTTAGTGACTTCTACTTTGGCTCCAAATGTTCCATATTCAAAGCTCGACATTACTTTGGAAGTTGTCCAGTCAGTAGCTGTATTAAACATAAATGATCTAGACAGGAAAAAGGCTTCTCTCTAGTTTTCCCCTCTTGATTCTTTCTTCCCTGTAGAACAAGGCAGGCCTAAATTTGTTAATAATTAAACATACTCTGTGAAGTCCAAGACTTAATATTAAATTTGGGGATCAGATCACAAAGATCTATTTTATTACTTAAAAGTAACAGTGATTTTGGAACTAGATTTGTTTGGAACATCAACATCTTTTCCAATCACTTGGAAGTTCTGAAGAACTTTTTCTGTGAAAGCAGATACCACATCCACTTGCTTTGGGTTACATTTGAATCTCACAGGTGATACCAGATTCACTGAAATATTAAGTGAAGTTCATTTTTGTGCACTCATTCATAATTTTAAAACACTACAATATGTGCTCCATTGCCACCCAGAGATCCAGTTGTAGTCAGAATCCCACTTATTAGGCAGCTGATTCCTTAACCTCCAACTGTTGAACGTAAATAGGCTTAATGGAACTATTTGTGGGCTGCAGTTACATGCATTTATGTTTTCCATGGAAATTCACAGCCTGGCTCTGCAGCGTACATACCAGGACGCTTCTGGGAAGTATTAGGCTTATTGCACATGGGCTGATCAACTGCACTGCACACTCACACAGAAGGGCCAAAGCTCCCAGGAAGCCTCACTCACGCAGCGTGGGAGATCATGTGGGTGTTCAGGAAACCCCAGGCAAAAATGTGGCAATCCAATTCTCTAAACTGGTTTTGAGGCCATCCAATTAGTTGGCATTTTGCCCTAAAGTAATGTTGAGACAGCATGCTTTGTTTTTATTTTGACAATAGCTTCCATGCCCACTATTAAAAAAGTTTAACACTGCTGTAGTATATACACTGCGTTCATGAAGCTGCGAGGGTGGAAGAAGGACTACAGCAGTATCTAAAACTCATGTGACATTTCACAGTCTAAGCAAAATGCATAAACCCAACATCTCCTCTATGAAGACAGTAATTACCATATTTTTAAAATGGCAAAATACAGATGCAAAGCATACTGCCCAGAGCTGTCACAGAACCCCGAGTTTTTACTTTATGGTCTTATATTCTAACGTCCAGATAATGGGGACCTTTAATTGAATTAATGAAAATATTTCTAGTCATATCAATAAAAACTTATAAAAAAAAAAAGACAGGGTCTAAACTAAATTAACACCTTAAATTCTTTTTTCTGTGCTGAGGCTTATAGAATAATTTAGAGTTAAGGAAGATACATGATTGCCAAATCCAAATCTAAACACATATTCCACCTTTTCCCATTGTACAGGAAGGTCAAATCCATTAATTTTATGTTGATGTTACTTAGTTGACTTTAACACAGTTATGCAAAAGATGATGGATTTTTTTCTGTTTCAAGAGACAAGTCAATGCAAACCTCATACTGTGTGCCAAACTATTACTGATCTCTTCAACCCTTTTTTAAGTTTCAAAGGAGCTGATTCAGAGTGGATTCACAGTGGAATCACAAACAGCACCCAAACCTTCACTTTTGCCCCCTCTTATAGCTGGCGGGTTTTGGGGGCTGACAGGCCGTGATCTTTTCCTGACATCCGCATGATTTGCTACAGCTGAAAGACAAAATTGTTTAACAAGAGCTCTCAAAAAAGGCAAAAAGTACTAGACATGCCTGAATTGTAATCATCATTAATCTCATCCAGACTATGAGATTTGGGTGACTCATCCCAAAGCCATGGAATGCCCCTAAGCCTGTACTGAGTTTTATGAGCATGGAGAACATAAACTTTCACACAGGCCATTTCTCCCTGTCTTCCCTGGGATTTCTGGTGCTCTGTCTTAAGCAGCTGCATGCAAGCCCTTCTCTGCTATTGCCATTTATGTATATAAACCAGGCTCAATTAATAGTTTTCAGCCAAAATCAGTAACTCCAGTTCCATGATTTGCTAGCTAGAGCCCACTGGTGTGATACAATTGGCTGAGGCTAAATAAAGAGCATTGTCCTTTCATGACAGTTACACCCCGATTATTAATTCTAGAGGCTTGTTAGAAGCTGTCACAGTAAGAAGCCAGGTGCAATCTCCATTTCCACCCTGGTTCTGCAACCCTTACGCATATTGAGTAATACTGACTCATGCAACCTCTTCCCATTGCAGTTGATTTTCCATGAAGATTTTTGATCCACTGTATGGCTGTTTCATATACTGCTTCCCTGTTTTTTATTGTTTTCAAGACAATACCTAGAGGTTTCATTCTCAAGGTGGATGCTGTCTTATATTAAAAAAAAAAATTATTTTAACAACTGCAGAGATACATCAAAGCAAATGAAGATTTGCAAAACCCCTGCCTCCTTTAAACAAAAACCTATAGAACAATACTTAGACACAAGGTTTTAACAGACTTCTTGGTAAAACCACAGTCTGCATTGCGTAGCAACCAGGAAATGTTAGTGTGCTGTTCTCATGGGGATTTTCCTTTTCAGTTTGTGGTGCAAAATGATTGATAGGTCACCAGGATGTGAGAAATTGGGGCTGAAAACAGGGACAGAACTACGGGTTTGACGGTGCAGATAGTTTTCATTCTCTGTTTGCTTTAATAGAACATAGTTTTTACATTTGTTGTAAGAAGTTTGTTCTAAATTTATTAAACAGATTTCAAACACTAGGTAGATATCCATGGGTAAACATTTCCTTATAATCACAGATTATTTAATCTTGTACTGACACTTCTGAACAGGAACAACCATTAGCTTAGCACTGATATCTACATTTTGAATATTAGCACCTGCTTTAATGCAAGCTAGTAATGAAGTAGAGGAAAGTGGCATATTGGAAACAGATTAACATCTGTTTAAAAGAGACTCATAGTAACTACAGTTCTTCTCCAAGCAAGTCTAGAAATTGGGCCATATGAGTCCTAAGATCTGAGAAGGTCTGGACAGTTCAGATCTCAGCTCTCAGTTCAGACCTATCTTCAGTTGTTTGGTTTTTTTAGATGTTTCTCAGGAAAACTACTTAATGGATAAATAAGAACGCATATTTTACTCCTGACTAGAGGAAACGCCCTCCAAATATAAAATTAAATATGGGATGGATTCATGAAATATTTCAGGATACAAGACATTTTGTGAACAGATATACTAAGATAGCCCAGTTACTGGTATTTTGGCATCTGGGAGAACTTGAATGTACAAAATTATCATTCAGTGATCACCCAATACACTACAATACACATGGGCTTGGATGGCATTATTATTTGCTGCATATTCCACCATTTCTTTCGAGGCTATTAGTAAAACTAAAGCAATTTGTAGCCCAGACAACTGTAACAGGATACAGAGGCTTCCACCTTTATGTCAGAATTTGGACTAAAGCCCAGGTCAGTAGTGATGAAAACCACTGGATATCTGTTTGCTAGGTTATGTAAAATGATTTATTAATCCCAGTCCTAGTCACTAATAGACATGTGTCAACATCATTAAAACACACCTATACCTGAATCCCTCAGGGCTTGATGAGGAAAGGAAAATTGTGCTGGGAAAATTTGACTCTAAACTGGGATGACTGCACACTGATCAAAATTTAGAAGTCAAATTCTGCAGAATCCACGTGAGTTAAGTAAGCATGTGTCTATGAGGTTGCAGTCCGTTACCATCACAATAAAGAAGTGCCAAGGATCAAGCATCATGTGTAGTCGTTTAGTGTGGCTGGGTGATGTTTTTCTTTTGTCCCAGTTATGACATTCCTGCTCTGCTAGCCACCATTTTCTACAGAAAGAAGAGCAACAAACCTGGAAATAAGCCACCTACACCATAAGCAAGGCTTGTCCAACTAGTGACAGTGAAAGTAAGTCTTTACAGATTCTTGGGAGTTGTCAGATGAAATACTTTCCTTAGGGAATTGCCAAGCTGTGAAACTTAAAATGATTTACAGGAAATATATTTCCAGATTAAGTGGGAATAAACTCTATTTTTGGTTTTCAAAGTATCCCTTGTGGGTACTTAAATAAAGCAAAACAAGGGTTTTGTTTTTCAGTTTGAAACTACCTTTCATTTTGAAACTCAATTAATTAGTTTGCACAAAATAAAATAAAACAATTTAAGAAAGTTAAGTTTAAATGTCTACATGGTTGCAATACAAGCAGATGGTTTAAGGAACCCAGTCCAAAATTTCCCTGTAGAATTTTTTAAAATTTCATATTTTCATTTCAGTTTGGCATAGGAAAATGCTGTAAGTCTTGAAAATTTTCATGAGAGAGAAAAAAAATGTAGCTATATCCCTAATAGATTGCTGATACTCAGGGGAGAAAAAATTCTCTGCACACCTGGCTTCTTAAAGACAGTAAAGACCAGGAAAACAATTGAAAAGGAATTTACCTGCCTGTTGCAAGGAGTGCCTGCTATAAATAGAGACAACATATTCTTAGTAGTGGGTGTGGTGCCAAGAAAGCGAAGATGTCTCTCCATAGATCCAAAGGTATAAAATCAGACCTTTCTTTGAAGTTGTGCCAAAGCTGTGGGCTGAAAACGCAAATAAGATAGCAGCCTCCTCACTCTCCTGTATGCTGTTAACTACATAAAAAGTCATGACATAGCCATGCTAACCCTGTGGTCCAGGTGGGCCCAAGTGGATCTCTGAAATGAAAAGCAGAGATGTGGCTGGGGATATAGACAGTAGACAGAGAGGAATACACTGCAGTAGGAGGGTCTCCTTTATCCACCAAACATTAATAAGTATTCCATACATTTCTGTGTTACTTCAGTAAGTGTACACTGGAAATGGGACGTGGGACAAAGCTTAAGCTGTTGATTTCCTTCTAAATTGTTCTTAATGAATCTGCCTGCTGGCCACCAAAGTCATTGTCTCTGTATCTATTTACAAAAATTTTCAGTCTCTTAATCTGATAGCTTTCCTGGCTGCTAATTTCAAAAAGTGGGTGCGGAGGTGGCACTATTAATGAATCAAGCATTCATAGAGTCACTCAAAATGCAAGTAAGTACAAGAAATATGTTTCATTCCTCAGCAGTTGCTGCAGGAAGAAAAAAGTCTGCTAATGCATCTTCCAAACATACTTTATCTGCTTGGCAGCTGTTGCTCTGGTAAACATCCTGAGTGAGCCTATACAGTGTCATCACTTACGATAACTTCCTTGCTGCTGACATTATTATTATTCTTTTTTGTTTCACCCAATAGTTTTGTTTCACCCATGGAACATGGTACAGCTGTGCGGCACCTCACTGGAAAAATTACAGGCAGTGAAATCATAGTCCTGGAATTAGGCAGTTATCAGATATGCCCCCCTTGAGATGATGAAAACCATAATCGTCCTTGTCAATACTAGGAAAGCTTCAGGCTATACAATGAGTAGTCTAACCCCAAAGGCTGAGTAATAGGGACTATGAAGCAAATCAGTTGGGATCAGTTCCATGCAATCCAGGTGAAGAAACATACATGAAACAGAGCTGGTGAGTAACAGTTAGAGTCTGATTTTCATTGTTTGACTGAAAGCAAATCGTTTAGTCATTTGAGATAAAAGCAAGTGAGACATAGGGTTGCTCAGCAGACAGATCCCCAGCCTCAATCCCATCCCATAAGGCTCAAAGGGCCTTATGCTTGTTCCCTGCTCTGTCATTTAACCGCTGATATAAGCTGGATAAGTCAATTCATCCCTCTTCACCTCAGTTTGCAACTAAAATCCTTAATAAAGCAATTTTAGATTTGCTGATAAAGAATGCTGTAAGAGCAAAGAACTATTACATTGTTATTTTATTGTGTCCTTACAGCTTTTACATTCAGCCTCCATCTAAGCTTTGACAAGTCACGGGAAGTCTGATTTAAGTTCTATGGTTATTTAGATAAGAAATTAATACAAAATCAGACTTATGATTAACAAGTCCAATTAAATGACAGGGTTTGAATTTTAATTTTTGCAGTATGCAGGTGTGATTTGAAACTATTTTTCACATGATATTGAAATTTATTTTTTTTTGGTAAACAAACATTTCTAAACTAAAAAACTGTGCTTTTTATATTTCCTCTGCTCCTCTGAGTTATACAGGAAAACCTCTAATAAGTATTCTCAACATTTTAAACTCATTTGTACAATAAGTTTATTATGGAAAAGCAAGCAATGACTAAAACTGAAAAAGAGGAAAAAAAAAAGTTGAATAAGAAGTAGAATATCTATTGACTTTAATCAGGCCACTTCACAAGAAAACAAGAGAGAAAGGAACCCCAAGAATCTTTTTAAAAGCTCTGAAAGCCAGTCAGTTAAAACAAAGATAACATTAGTCTGGCAGACATACTAAAAAGAAGGCAGCTGCTTGGAATATGTCTCACAATGTAAGACACCTCAAAGGACAAATGACCCATGCAGACTTCCTAGTAACGAATAATGGCAGGAGAAGACTGCCCAAACAGGAGACATATCAGTACTTATTCCAAACTCGGCTTCCCCACAATGCAGATGAAGTCATTCCTATTTTCTTTCACAATCTCTCTTCATTTATTTTTTTTTCAAACGTTTTTGTAGAAGTTGTTTATACAAATTTACAAGGAGGTACCTTACAGAACAGTACAAAGTAGCACAATATTAAGCACTTAAATCAGGAATCCTAGCTGTTAATTGCATACTGATAAAAATAGTGCCCAATAATCCATTGAACTTGGCCTACTAGAAATCACACTGGAGAACTGAAACCTCCAATGTAATGCGTGACTTAATGACTTATACTAAATTCAGTTTTCTCAGATTAAGAATATAGCTGTAACCTCTGTATGTATCTCTGCACTTTTAAACATGGATAAAACATACTTTTGAATATTTGTGATTTGCACAAAAAAGCAACATAAGTTATAGTATCATCTGCATTCTGAAGGTCTCCAGAATATGGAAGAGTTCTAAGTCCTAACAAATTACTGGATGAATGATAATCAAATCAAAACCAAAAACTGAAGAAAGTTACTTATTAAAATCAGTGGTCAGGAAACAACAGCTGACTTGCTTTGTGATGTTACACTGAAACCCTGCTTTCTTTCCACAGTGGGATTTTGAGTAACTTCTGCTAGCAGTGCAGTCTGGTCATTGTTATCCACAAGACCTTACAAATGGTGTGATTTGAAGAGATCAGAAATGCTGGATATGAAAGAGAAAGCAAAGAAACAATCTTGGAAGAAAGAGTTCTCTGAAGAACATGGAAGAAGTCTGAAGAGCTTTATTCACAAGCAATAACGAAAGATGAAAATTGCATATTCAGCTGTGTGTGCAAGCTACTGCAGTTTCATAGATGGAGAGTGGGTTGATCTCAATGTGTTCCTCTCCATAAAAACCCAAGAAGTATCCAGCCATAAGTACATTTTCAATAGAGGGATGGCAACCATGGTGCTCTTAGAAGCATTGGGAAGCATACTACACACTATTGAAAAAAATAAAACTCATGAAATGCATATTTCATTTTCATTGCTGAAGACCTTGAAATTTTACTCTGGAAATATTAGGACAAACTAAGGGTGGAAAAAAAACCCACCAGACTTAAGATTCTGCATTGGCAGAAAGACTTGGCTTAGGATCTGAATTAAGTATGGTTTAAAAAAAAAGCTACCTTTGGAAATGATCACTTTGTAAAATCATGTAATGATTAACACAATCTACTTAATCAAATATCATCTAGAATCTATATAAATCAATGGGAAAGGTCTTATGCTACCTTAAATCAGTGCAAGCTTCTGCTGATGGAAGAGAACACTGTCACATCCACTACTCCCTCTGTTTTTTTCCCTAATAGCAGAAAGGCAGGGATCCCATAGCCTGTAACCAGAATGCCTAGGCCAGCAGCAACTTCTACTGGAATTTTTGGTGTCAAAATGTTTCCCTTTTCTGGACTCTGTGTCACTCTATCCATCCAAACACTACAGTTTCAAGAATCTTGAGATTTATACTGAAAATTCTGACTAGCAAGAAACTTTCCTAAGAGGCATGCAGGTTATTTGTATTTCAAGCTAGATGTTCAGTTAAATTTCTTTAATAATTCTTACAGTCTTAGTTTTGAATATTTTATAATTATTTTAGTAAAAAGTATATTTAATAACTGGAGTTTGTAATTAACATTAGTATGTACACAATGCTGTTGCTATCACAAATACAAGAATAATTATATGCCTTGGGTTTATTATATTTTTTCCTATTTAAAAAAAGTTTTATTTAAACTCAACAATTCATGAGAGGCAGTGAAGATTCATTTGTGTGAAGGAAGAATGGGAAAGAGGCATTCGCAGCATGGCCTCAATATTCTGTGAGTTAAAATGCTGCATTAAATCCTACATATATTTAGGCAGTGGAGATATGTAAGAGCAATGCACTACTGTTTGCATGTAATCATCTTCAAATAGTGGAGTAATTGTGAAGCCAGTGATTTTGCTGTGATGCTCATTGATTCTAGTAATCTTCTATTTTTGTGAGATATAGCTAGATTTTATGAGAAGATCCAGAATTAAATCAATGTTTGAACGGCAAATGATACAGTCAAAGACCTCAATTCAGGTACTGGGAGTTTCATGACATTGGAAAGCATCAGGAAGTCAGATTCCCTCTAAGCAAGAGTCAGTTCAAACAGCAAAGCAGGAATAAGCTATCTTACTAAACAGAAAATCCTAGATAGGTAGTAATTTATTATTAATAAAGCACCACAAGGGTTCCCCCCCCCCAGGAAATTACTTACATTCTTGAAGCAAAATTCATTGCATTGCCTGTCAAGTACACTAGACAAAGCAAAAAACTGATCTTGTATGACCCATTATTATCATGTTACAACGAGTATTAACAGCGAGCTATATACAGTACAAAAGATGGATTGAGACCAGTAAGCTTGTATCAGAGCTGAAAAGGAAAAGAAGCCAGTGAACAATTCTGAAATCAGAAGTAAGAAGATTTCATCACATACTTCCAAAAAATAAAAGTGGGAAGTTCTTAAACAAAGCAGAGATCTCTCTTAGGAACAGCAGAAGTAGCTGACAGTGTGGAAACACTTTTGCAGATGATCTGCTACCAGTCATTGTGTATAGATCCCATTTGTCTTTTTTGAACAGTCTGAAAGCGTCTTAGACACACCATACTATATCGATCCCTGAAACACTGCTAATTCAGCTGATTCTTAAAACTGCTTGCTCTGGAACGATGGGAGGTATTGGGATTATTGGGATATCTCCCACTATAGCAATCAATTCAAGATACCAAACCAGTAAGTTAAAAAGTAAAAGAGACTTAAATTAGGACTTGAACATGTTGCTATGACTATCATTGAGGATGTATTTGTATCATGTTAAAGGTGGAAAAAGGTGTTAATATGTTGCCTTGCAATTGCTGTGAGTCAACAATAATATGGTTGTGACTGGTGTTGATAGAAGTGGCATGACCTGAGCACTATGAGCATGAGTAATAAAGTCAGATAAAGTATTTGACTGATATTGTTAATAAATTCAGTGTAGGTCTGCAAACAATGGGTTGTAAGGGCATTTAAAAAATTAGGAAAATACTTAGCTCGTACGAATAAAGAGTATTCTCTCACATGGATTGTTCGCCTGAAGTAAGGATTGCATAGCCAGGCTCAGTGATGGATTACAAGTTAGTAACTGAAGACAGTTTCCTGTTCTTAAGATAACGGGTTTCCAGAGAATGCTCCAGTCCCCTGTACTCTTGTTCACTTCTGCACCAGTAGAAGAATGTTTACACAAGGGCTTTTTTCTTATGAATAATAATAATGCTTATTTCTGCTTAAATAGCCCTGTATGTGAAATCATAGCTGCTTTTTGAAATTCAAGCAAAAGGAGCACTAATCTTGTTGATGGAATACCAGGCTGGGACTTAGGAGAAAATGTTCTATTTACATCTACATTGCTGGGTAACTTATTTTGCTTTCTCTCTGTTTCCCTACCTGTGAGGTGGGATAAAATAACTGACTTCCAAAGGGCTACAAAAAAATCTGGTTATTATTGTCTGCTGTCAGCGTATTTGCCAGTTCAGTTCTTTCTCACTAGCTGCAATCATCTTTACTCGGTTAAATAACACCACATCTAGACTTAGAATTTTAAGTTCTATGGTTAATTTAACACATTCAGCGTGATTCCAACAGTGCTGAATGTGTTGATGAAACACACCAGACAAGACAGTAACCCCCTCTAGACCAAATATTGTAATATTTATGTGAACTCCACCTAACGCAAGAAAAAGAAACATTACACAGAACAAAGTTTCATCAGAGACATCATCTGTTTCTGAAGTGATACACAGAGAAAGCATAAGACATCAAATCACTTTCAAGAAGTATTCAAGTTCTTCTTCTACGGTACTTGGAAGAATACAGCAGAAGAGAACTGGAAGGAATACATCTGTCGTGGTTTGACCTCAGCCGCCAACAAAGAACCACGCGGCCGCTCGCTCAACCCCCACGGCAGTGGGGGAAAATCAGAAGAAAAAGGCAAAACTCATGGGCTGAGATAAAGGCAGTTTAACACAACAGCAACGGGAAAAGGAGAACAACAACAACAATAACGCTGATGGAGGAATGTACACACACGGTTACTGTACCAGCGTTCACCGACCGGACTCTGGGCAGCCCCAGCCCGCTCCCAAGCTGCGACTGACTCCTCCTCCCCCTCCCCCGGCCAGCCCCCGCTATGGGCTGGGCATGGCCTCAGGGTAGAGAATACCTGTGTCCTGGGCCAGGACATTAACCCTATCCCTGCCGGAACCGGGACAACATCTCAGACATATGTTGATGTCCAAATATTTAAATGCTTAAGGTGCTGTAGGATATATTGAGGAGAGACCACTGCATTTTGTTACTAATGCCCTCCTTGAGCTTTGAAGATGCGGATGTGTATCATCAAGTAGATGTTATCCACAAACACTCTTGTAGGTTATTAATGGATATAACCTGGGCCCAAGACTTTCAGTGCTGTGGCTATGCTATATTTTTTAAATTGAATTGTGACCACATAGAAGCAATTGAAGAAAATAACATTGCCTACATTTTATATTGAAGGGTAACCTCGTCAGGTAGAGAGAGGTTTTTTTTAACTTTTCCTCCTTTGCTCAGCAAAGGAAATAGTTAAAGAGTTTGTTCATTTGCAAATGCAAAATTTTGGAAATAAATTCCACTGATCAGGGCACTGTTGCCACATTTTACCAGTCTTGCATTGCTCTGTATGCAATATATTGTGTACTCTACAGTAATTTACCACAGGGCTGGCCCTCACTAGCATGTATATAAATAATAGGAGCTGTTAGGAAATATAAGAGAAAAAAGATTTCCAGCCCCAAAAAGAAACATAAACTACTTGTTATATGAACTACCTGGATAAAAATACACTCTCAGCAAAGCATTAACAGAAAATAAATTTGGATTCAGTCACTGGTCTTAGTAATCTCCAAGTCACAGGACATGCCACCTCCTGGAAAACTGGATGATCGGGCTTTTCTCTAATCCACATGAACCCACAGAAACAGAAAATGCTCTCTAGCACTTATGCCTAGAGATGCTCTGAAAGAAATGAGTAACTGTGCTGGTCTTACCCTTTCATGATGCTTTAAGATTGCCTCTGCTTCACTGTTTTAAAAGCTAGTTAATGCTGTGCTCTGTTCAATGTGAACATGAACTATATCAGTACTAGATAATGTGTGAGACTTGGCAGGTCAAGGAGATGTTGAGAAAATAAAGCAGAACTACTGTGATCTTTTCCCACCAAACAAGCAGCAAGGCAATACAGCCATAAGAAAAAGAATGAACAGGACTGATCTAATAGAAATGTCAGGAGACACAAAAATCATCATACATACTCTGAGAAGAGTTCTGCAATGTTTTACATGACAACAGTGAGCAAATGGGTCCAGGGTTTTCTGAGGCAAGCCACAAAAGCAGGAAAGAAACTTCTCTCTAGGCAGCCACCATGGGAAGGTGTCTCATGCTCAAGTCTGCCTGTTACTGCTTTTAATACAAGAATTGTGGATGGGATAGCTGCCTGTCTAAAACCTTAGCTGTGCCCATTCAGTGACGAACTGGAACCACCAAGTAACCATTCTCTGCAGCCTACAAAGTGATTTTGTTACATTCAGGAAAAGTAGAGTTTAGGAGTTTAGAGCTCAATATGAGATTTCAAGAAAAGTATTTTTATTTTCTGTGCCAGAAGAGTTTTTGCTACTCCCAAGAAGGTAAAGTGACTCTTGCAATATGAGTGGTACTTTGTTAATACCAATCGTCTGAAGTCACTGGATTCTCCTGCCCTATTAGCCTGATGTTGAACATAATGACAGTAAGTCAGACTTGCCAGCACAGTAGGCCAAAATCAAAACAAAATCATAGAACACATGAATAAGAGAATTTTCTTGTCCTTTGAGTCTTTTCTGAGGCTCATCTCTTGGAAGAAGGACTTGGTCTTTACATTTTATTTTGCCTGAGAATGACTAAGCTGCTGAGCAGAAGTTTTAGTGGATCAAATGGATATAACCTTCTATCACAGACACAGGCTGACAAGAGTCTCTCAGATTTATTGGACTGTTTCAGCCAGATGTCCCAGAGAGATGGAGATGAATTAGTGGGAAAACTACAGGCATGAGAAACAGAAAAAGTTGTTCAAAAGAAGATGTGGACATTTAAGAGATACACCTGGATACCACCCGGATGTACATTGTTGCTCCACAGGGACACTCGAACTTCTCTGGACTTGTAATGTTCTGGCCATATGGCCTTCTGGCATCGTGACCAGGTGGCCCACCTTCGGGTTAGAGACAGTGGGTCTATTCTTGGCTCCTATTCTGACTTGCTGGATCATTTAACATCTCTCAGCACTCGGCTTTCCCAGAGTATCAAGCCTTTATGTGCAAATATCTCCAAGATCTCAAGAAAATAGCTGTTAGTTATCACCAAGAAGTATTGCTTCAAACAGGAGAGAAACTTGACTAAATTTAAGACATCATTCTTCAGTAAATTATTAAATCATTTTTTTTTAATGATCACCCTCAGCAAGTTTGCCGATGACACCAAACTGTGTGGAGCAGTTGACACACTGGAGGGAAAGGATGCCATCCAGAGAGACCTGGACAGGCTTGAGAGGTGGGCCCATGCCAGCCTCATGAAGTTCAATAAGGCCAAGTGCAAGGTCCTGCACATGGGTCACCGCAATCCCATGCACAAATACAGGCTGGGCAGAGAATGGATCGAGAGCAGCTCTGAGGAGTGGGACTTGGGTGTGTTAGTGGATGAGAAGCTCAACATGAGCCAGCAACGTGCACTTGCAGCCCAGGCGGCCAACGGTATCCTGGGCTACATCAAAAGAAGCATGTCCAGCAGGTCAAGGGAGCTGATTCTACTCCCCTACTCTGCTCTCGTGGGACCCCACCTGGAGTACTGTGTCCAGCTCTGGAGCTCCCAACATAAGGACATGGACCTGTTGGAGGGGGTCCAGAGGAGGGCCACAAAGATGATCAGAGGGTTAGAGCACCCCTGGTATGAGGACAGGCTGAGAGATTTGGGGTTGTTCAGCCTGGAGAAGAGAAAACTCCGAGGAGACCTCACAGCAGCTTTCCAATATCTGAAGGAAGCCTACAAGAAATCTGGAGAGGGGCTCTTTACAAGGGCATGTAGTGGTAGGACAAGGGGTAACGGCTTCAAACTGAAAGAGGGTAGATTTAGAATAGATATTAAGAAGAATTTTTTCACTCTGAGGGTGGTGAGGCACTGGAACAGGTTGCCCAGAGAAGTTGTGGAGGCCCTATCCTTGGAAGTGTTCAAGGCCAGGTTGGATGGGGCTTTGAGCAACCAGGTCTAGGGGAAGGTGTCCCTGCCCATGGCAGAGGGTTTGAAACTAGGCGATCTTTAAGGTCCCTTCCAACGTAAACTATTTTATGATTCCATGAAAGTTCTTGAACCTAAAGAAGTGTTAAGTTTGGCAGTAGGACAAAAGATTTAAGTCAGTTCTCATTTGCCAAACAGCTTCAAACATCACTAATCATAAAAAGATAAGTCTTGAGTAAAAACTTCAAGAAAACTAGACTTCACATTTGCTGTTGTCTAACAGGAACCAAGTGCTATTGAACTGAAAATAGCTGCCAGTCTTCAGTGTGTGTATAGATAGCACACACACAAGTAAACAGGATAAAACTGCCAGAATGACAAAGAAAAGTTTTATCTGATTTTTATAAGCACTGCTACTGAGGAAATTAACTTGAACGGAACACATATTATTTCACTTCCATGTTCTAAATGTTTCTGTATGTCAAATTCATGCATAAGCAATCTATAGGAATAGAGAAAAAAGTCTATATTTATAAATGTGAAGACTCACTAGCAAAAGAGGCCTTTTTTCTACACTTACATGCCTGAGTGAATGATAGAAAAGGAAAAGGACACGTAAATTAATGGAAGACACCTAATCAAGCAGGAGGAGGAAGAATAGGGAAGTGAGTGAATGCAAAACATTGAGTTCAGGCCTCACCCTCAGTGCCTTCATTATTAATGAATTTTGTTTCTTTATAATTGGAAAATACTACTTTCCCTTGAACCTGCCCAGTTAACTATTTCATATTCCTTGTGCAGAAGCTTCACCCAGAGCACTGTGATGGAGTTGGGAAGACTTGGCTGCCCTAGCAGTGATATACTGTATCACTGCCTTAGTCTCCTCACGGCAAAGCATAGGTAAACAACTAATCACTACCATCACAATCACCCTGTTGAACTATTGCATTTACATGTCGTTGAAAGAGCAGCTGCCAGCTTGCTTACTCTGTTTTGAGCAGGCATGTGGGCTCTGCCTGCTCTCTGAAAATGGCTGCAGTCGTGGTGCTCTGGCAAGCATGATACCAATCCCTTGCTGATAAGCCTCACTGGTGGCAAGATATGTTTTTTGAGAGAGGCTGTCAACTTAAGGTTGGTGCTTGACTTTTAGACTCCGATTTGGATAGCAGCTTGCTTGCTGCCTGGGCAGAGCTGACACACATCTGCTCACAGGGTCCTGGGTGTCCAAAGACCATACGCTGAGCTCCAGTTAACCTCTCACTTCTGTATGGGAATGCTGCAAGAAACTATTCACCTACCCACACATACCACACCCTGCTTCTTTACAGACACCTATCCATTAACAAAAATAACAATAAAAAGGCCCCCTAGGGAAATATACTTCTGAGAACCTGTTTTGCTGTGGGCTTTGCTAACATGCTGCCACTGTGAGACATATATTCAACACAAGCTATGTCACAGAAGATTTTTGTACTATTATACATTTTGTCAAGGGCAGCTTCTTATTTATGAAAGCAGGAATTTAGTAAAACAGACATTAACTATGTAGTTGATGATTGCTGGCTAATGTCCTTTTCCTAGGCAGCTGTCAGCCTGTACCCTGGCAACCTCTTTTATAACCATCTCACATTGCTTTTGGAACAGTATCGCTAGCAGAAACAGAGACGGAAGTTTTACCACAGCTGCTGCATGTCTGATTTTTTTTTCT
The DNA here is from genome assembly GCA_013397275.1 of Burhinus bistriatus. Classification (NCBI taxonomy): domain Eukaryota; kingdom Metazoa; phylum Chordata; class Aves; order Charadriiformes; family Burhinidae; genus Burhinus; species Burhinus bistriatus. Next base: position 110,443 of record VYXH01009014.1, read on the forward strand.
TTTTTTTTTTCTT
>VYXH01009014.1:110487-158894 GCA_013397275.1 Burhinus bistriatus
TTTTTTTTTTTTTTCTTTTTTTTCAAAGACACAATGCGGTCTCTTAGAACTTCCAGCTATTGAGCCTACCTCGGTCATCAATCAAAGGACAGAAAAAAGTGAAGCAATGTATTTTGCAAACTGCAAATGTAAGTAAAATTCAGGTCTTCTCTGTGATTTTTACTTTAAATTGGTGTGGCTGCTCAAGCTTCCATGTTAGTAATTGCTAAAATTGTAGATTATTGTTCAACTACTTTTTTTTTTTTTTCCTGTTTCACAACGTGAGGGTTGAAGGTTATCGTACTGAAATAAGATTGCTGCATTATATAACGCAGCCAGTGTTGTCATGTAGAGGAACTGGAAAGTCCCAAAGCCAGTGCATACAAAAGAGAGTTCAATTATGTTGTTAACTGTAGGCACAGACTTGAAAAAATGACTGCAGGTTTTGTCAGGCGGGAAAACAGTCACGGGGGTTTGAACTTTAAATCGTGATTAGCTGAACTTTCAGTCTGACTGAAAAGATTCTCCAAGGAAAACCCCTTTTTCTCTCAGTTGCCATTTCACATTACTGCCTGCAAACTCATTCACATGACGAGCTGCTCTGTCGTCCCTTGGGTGGGGTCAGCTCCAGCAGCCACAAAAAGGGAGGAAAATCACAGCCAGCTGCTACTGATATTACTGCTGATGCCACTGTATGGAGGCCTGTGATTTGGCAGGGAGGAAACTGATAAACATTAAGGACTGACACAATCCTCTCTGCCACCAGTAGTAGCAGCAAGCCATAATGGTTGCTGATAATTACAGTGTCTGATGACTTTGAAATTATTATTACCTCCCTGGGAGTGAGAAACAACTGCTGATGAATTTCTGGCCTAGTCTGGAAAATGACTAGCAGCTACGCCAAACTGGCTTCATGCCTACAGTTGTCAATAACCCATGGAGAACAATCCAAACCACCAGATATATCACAAAGAAACCCTTACAGGTAAAGGCAAAGAACAAAATAGACCGGGGACGTGGGTTTTACTTGGTAGCAACCATGATATATGTTATCAGACACACATTGGTGACAAACCCAACCTCTGTCTTCCACCTCTCACTTTGCTGGCCTTCAATTGGAAGTTTGAACTTTTGGGCAGAAGGGATTGAACTTTGAAGTTTGAACTTGTCACTGTGTGGTGGGGGTTAAACCACAACATAACTTCTCTAGTCTAAGAATCAATTTTGTGCTGAAAAATGAAATTTGATAGAGCATCCTCCCAGTTACCACCTGATGCTAAAATATCATGTGTTTTGAACACCATGAATTGTTCCAGTACAATGTTGTATTGTTTTCAGAGTAGGCACAATTACTGTGGTGGGTCACATTTGTTTCACGATTACCCCCCTCTGTGAAGTTACAGTTCACAGTTAACTATGTACGTTTAGCCTTGGTCCTGGAAAAAGCAATTTTAGAGGAGAGTCTGGCAGAACACCTTCCCTTGGTCTCTTGCATAGAGTCCTCTTAAAAAAAAAAAAAAAAAAAATCAATGTTTTGTAAATAATGGAATACATATCATATGAAGTTGAGAATTATCATCTTCTATCTTGACTGTATTTTCAAACATTTATCTAAGTGCAGGGACAGAAATGCGAGGCAAGAAGACCGGAAAGCAAATGGAGAAGCCTTCTTAGAACATCTCTGGAACTCTGAAAAACTTTTAAGTTCCTGGGCTGACTTATCCTCTCCATATGTAAGAAGCTCTACATCATTTTCCTCCTGCTTCTCTGCAGTGTATTCCACTAGTAGTCCACTACATTCGGAACTAAAATTATCCTTTTATCAAAGAAGAAACAGAGTTACCAGAGGTCTTCTACTCCGTCTTCTCACCCGGTAGCATGATCACCAATACCCAAACTGTCCTTTAAAGGTGTTTATCTAATCTGTCCTTAAAAACAATGTCTCTTAGCAACCTATTTTCATACCTAATTACCACTGCTGTCTAGCCACTTCCTCTGAATATCATCTCTTCTCTGGCAAGAACATTGCCATCTTGCATTGTTTGCCCTTTACTTTTTATTTAACCCACATCTCACAGAGCTCACCAGAGCTTTATCCTCCACCATGTCAGCAACACAGTTTTTAGTTTTTCTAATTTTTCACATTTCTATAGGCTCCACTCCTATTATATACCTTAACTTGATTGCTGCTGCTATCTTTTTTAATTCCTCATTTATTTTCCTCTGTTCCTGACAGTTGCTATCCAAATTAGTGGGAATGTCTACAGAGGTTTACACTAGGTTCTTGCTTGGATACTTTTCAGATTTCTTCTCTAAATTAAATTCTTCAAGAGTTCATGCTATTAGATTTCATAACTACTTTTAGTTGCTTCCTGCAATCTACCATGCTCCTTGCCATACAAACAAACATCCCTTTGAGATCTACATTTTTCCTCACTATATTTTCCTGCTCTCTTCCATCAGTTCTTTCATTTGCAATGGCAGTTGTCTTTCAATGAAAGCATTTTTTTTACCTCTTCATGAAATTCTTGAGAACCCATCTTTTCTACAAGTATTTTAGTAGTAATGAGCTCACGATTCTCTCTGCTGTTTGTATCTGTCTATCATCATCTCTGGACACCTCATCCTGCTGGCACATTCTTGCTACAGTAGAACCTCACGTGTGTTTAAGTGCTAGATGAATAACTGCAATACTAATAGTGTCTTCAAGTCCTGGCCTATAAAAGAACAGTTCATGGGAACTGTTCTGGAAAGAAAGACACACCAGGTATGGAGGAACATTTCATTTGACCTTGGCTAGAGCTACCAGTGGTTTTAAAAGCATTTAGTTTAAAAACTTCTTCCGGAATTGTATGATGCTATCTTTCCTCATTAAGCCTTTCTCTGACTTCCTGTTTTCCAGGTAATGGTTCTGCATTGTGGTGAATACCAGTAGCTAAAGAATCAACAAACATTTCTCCAAAGACTGCAAGACAATCCTCTGCCATGGTTTGCTGGCTCTGTGTGTGAGAGTTTTTCAAGGGCAGGTACACAACCTTTACATTAAATGATGATGGAAGTTCAAGTGAACTTTAACAAAGTCTAGTTACTTTGCAGCTTTGGGGAAATAGCCAAGTGAAAATAAACTAGCACAAAGAGCTTCTTCACACTGCTTTATTTACAAATTTACATGACGGATATATAAGCCAAGGCAGGCAGGTCCCTTCCTTTATGACTGACTGATAGCTATAGAGCCCTGTCTCGCCTTACCTCGTACTGAGACTCTAGCAACCTCTCCACTGCTAATAGCTAAGCTCCTCCCTCCCACTGGTGCACTCATTCTCGTTCTTTTCATTTAATCTTTACTACTACTTCTATTCCAGCTTCTTCCAGTCTGGGGTCAAAATTCTAGGATTCACTTTGTGTTAATCAAGGAAAACTGAAATATTTTTACATATACATACTGCTCACAGGGGAAAATCTCCCCCAGAATTATCATTAACCAAGATGTCAGCATCTATATCCTCCTGAATCCAGACTCCTTAGACAACAAAAGTCATGTCAATACCATGAGTACACCTCACTCACATGTCAGTAACAGTATGGTCACAACAGCACAGAACTCAGGATGAATTTCCAGCTGCTTTCTATATCTCACCTTTCCTTTAGTAATCACGTTAACAGTAATCCTAGGTCCTTTCTAATTTTGCCAAATTCTGTACTAAAAGAATCAAAATTCCAATTCAGGAGCAGATCTGAATTCTGTCTTCAAGCAAGGTGCTTCCCAACAGCAATGGCCACTACTCTATGATACACAGCAAAGTCACTGGTTTAAAAAAATTAAAAAATAAAACCACCATCAATGGCTGTTTTGAAGTCATTACTGACTACAAAGTCATGCTGGAATGTACCACATACCAGTTAAAATATATTGTAGCTATAGTCTAATATCTTTCTAAGCCATTAAAGAAACTTCCTTGTTGGGCATAAGGGAAGTTTGACATACTTTTTGTAACTATGCTGAAGATGAGATGATGGGCTTTTCTGCTATGTCTCACTGTAAAAACGCATTAGTCCCAGAGTCAGTGCAGACCCTGCTTCTTTAGGATGCTCCTGGAAGCTCACAAAAGGAGAAATCAGTTGAGCAGGTAGTAACCAAATAATTATAATACTTGTACAGCACACAGACTTGGACCAAGCCAAGGCTTTAAACACATCTCAGACACACTTTATTTTCCTACAGTACCCCTGCCCTTTCTCTAAGGGCTTTATCCATATATCTGTTTTTAGCAGGAGTGTTTTGGTACAACAGACAGAAGAGTTTAGAAAGAAAAGCAACAAGGGTGCTTCAGCTATCACAGATGCATTGGGACACACCCATTCACAGCCCGGCAGTGCTGCAACCATTACAGAAGTATCCACTGCTGCTCAAAAAAATTATATATATATATTTACTATAAACACACACAGCCCTTGGGCGACAATGGCCATGAAAAATGTATTTTGTTAGAATTCTGGAACTGATGAGTAGAAAACTAATGTAGATGTGTAATTGTTATCCCTAACCACAAAACGCCTCGAGGCAGTTTCTGTCACAGTGAGAGTCTGTTAAAAGCATGGTCATTTCCCTCAAACATGGTTGAGCCTGTACCATGTGAAATTTCAAAAGCATTTTGTCATTTTGGGTATAAAATTTGTATTTTTTTCCTCTGTATTAACATTTCATTTTAAAATACAAATATTTGAAGCAGATAACCAAGCTACAGAAAGTTAATTGATAAACAACTGAATTTTGTGGTCACTTCTAATCCTCTGTGTTCCAAATCTCATCAGTCAAGCCCAAAGAAACCTTAGGAAGTCAGAAACAAGCATGCTTGGCATAAAAGCTCTCCAAATTTCAGACACAGTTCACTGCAGTTTTGCTTTTGTTCAGAAAGGCTGCATCCAAATGCAGTATCTATTAGCTGCTAGTTCAGTCCATGTGAACTCAAGAGTGCAGTTGTATGCTGGGGGAGGTCCACCCCCCTGCCTTTTCTTTGCTGTCTGAAACAGAGCTGGGAGAGCACACTATGTAACAGCAGTCACATCGTCGAACTGAGCTTTACCAGAGCTATTTTAAATTCCCTAATTTACTTCTGTTCTTAGTTTAAACTTAACTTTAATGATCTACGATTCACTTTTTATAGATCTGGAACTGCCCTTTACAAGCAATACACAGCTTTCTGTGATTGTACAAACCAGCACAGCTGAGGTTATAGTTCTAAAACATCTCTGATAACACCTACAAATAATAAACTTTATATAAAGATAGACACAAGAAAGCTGTTAGCTATCTAGCAGAAGAGCTCTTGCTGTCTGAAACATAAACTTATCAGCAACCATAAGTGTTTTCATTCATAAAAAACTTACGTGTTTCTGCTAGACAAAGCTTCAGCAAACATAATCCAAAAGTTGCCCATAAGGAGAAGTTGGCCATTGTTTTCTTGAACTGTTTTGCAAAAACCAGAGATCCTTGCAAGCTGCAGAAAGAAGAAAAGCCCCAACACTTGTTAAGCCTGCAGTCAGTAAGTCTGAAGTTTGCTGCACTTTTTATTCTGATTCAAAGGAACTGAAGTAATGACATAACTGGAAGGGGGAGCTCCATCAGAAGTCACACCCATATTGCAACAAAGTTACCCAGCAGTGGAAGAAGGGGAGTGGGAGGGGAGCTAGTACTGACTAAGCAGCCACACTCGAGTTTTAAAGAGGCACTAAACCGCCTCTTCTTACACAAGTACAGTCAAAATTTATACTTATTGCGCTTGCAGGAAAATTTGTGTAATCTCTCATGAGTTAGCTCAGAAAGGCACTGTTTGTTATATGCTTCCCCTCCTGAATTTAAAATCTCCTCATTATTGCAAACCAGGGGAGCATAAAGCACTGGACTTTCCGAACCCCAGCAAAGCGTCTACAACTGCCCGGATGTTTCCCTAAAATATTTTGCTTATTTTGTCCCACATCACCATTTGCGCTTTTTGCACTTCAATTTAGAGCAAGCAAAATGCCTGCTCTGCAATGAACCTTTCTAAAATGTTTCTGTCCATACCTGGAGGATAAATTCATGCAGACGGTAAGTCGAAGCGGTTCAGTCTCCCACAGCCCATTCTACCCTTGGCTTCTCTGCACAAGCTGCTCCAGCAAAGGTGGTAACTAATGCCACTGCCAGCAGTGATACTGAGGACTAAGGTTGATATTTTATTGTATTGATGGTAGAGGTAGAGAAGGAATTATTCCTCCTATTCCCAATTTGCAAAGCACAGAAACAGAATGGGAATGTGTAACAGTCTTTGACATTCAGACAAGGTCTCAGTTCCTCAGGTACTGCCGCGTGGGGTTTTGTCTAACTCTAGATGCCACATGAAATCCCTGGTGAAATCCTCAAAGCCTCAGTAGATAACTGAAAGGCAAGTCTGTTGTGTGCCTTAGCAGTTTCTCGTGGTGTCTCCATACACTGGCCTCTCTTCAGAGCTGCAGAATCGCAACAGTAGTTTGTGTGCAGTGGAATGAGGGGTAGGTCAGGGATCACCACAGCCAGTACACCGCACTTTTAACAACCAACATGTAGCAATGACTGACAGCCAGTAATGCCCCGATTTCAGTTTCACTCCGCAAATTTGAAATGAATAGTTCTGTATCAGATTACCATTTTGTCAATCCTCCCACTTGAAAGAATTTTCTCATTAATTTTTAATCTCTGTTAACACAAACAGTGGAAAAATACAGACAGGTCTTTCCAGCCACAGGCACAAGGACATTACACAAAGAGGTTTTCAGGACTTTGCCTTTTCTTTGACTTTTGACTTAGAGATGGCTGGCTATCCTTTCCTCAATCAGCCAAATTTTTAGCAACAGGTTCCAACAGGCTTTTCTTACAGATCTAGAATATCTGATGGGACGAGGTGAGAAATATTTCCTTAAAACAGAGGGGATCTTTTTATTAAGAAGCTAGCAACTTTGAAGCTACAGATAAAACATATTTTATTTAGTGAATACACTACTTTTTCTTTTGAAACAAATGGCATTAAAAGCAAGCAAAAAACAATCTCCTATACAGCTTATTGTTTATAGCAGTGGAAAAGAAATAGTTCTGTGAATTCCTGTACATTTATAGCTACAGATATTTTGTCATTGAAATATATGAATGATGTTTAGTGGGATTTAAAATGCTGGTGCACAGTTGATGTATGTTGTAAGTTTACTCAGCATATCTTCAATTGCTAAATGACTTTTAAAATTCAACCCTACAGATGAAACAACAGAATGGGATATTTGATTAAAATTTAGGTATCTTTCAGTTTTATTTTTTTGATGAACATAAAATACCACTCTGTTAATGTCCTGTATTCACAATCATATGGAATGAAAAAATGGAAATGAGTTTTCTTTGGCACAGGTAAATGGAGAATAATGTCCATTTCAGGGACATGGGCAAGTGTTGCAGAGGCAAAAGTCTTATTTTACCAGGAATGGAAATTCCTAGTCTCATCATGGTCTGAAGTTTCTAATTGTAGCCCTTCTGACATCAGATTATGAACAGGTTGTTTTCTCAATACTGAATATTCTTTAATATGCATCTTAGACTTCTCAATACTTCTGTGTGTGTTTGGCAGGGGTGGGTGGTATTCCACTTTCGAAAGTCTCTCTCTTGCTTGTTGTCCTATAAAATTGAGCTAAGATCAGGCATGTTTAGACCAGGTGCATGGATATGCTAGTACTTAATGCAAAAGGAAAAGACAGATGTATATAAGAAAAATAATTCATCACAGTACATCATTTCACATGATAAACCACAGAAATAATTAATAAACTGTATGCATATAACACACATTTGTCCATTTCACATGCTATCTGCTTGCTTACATGCCAGTCTAGAACACACACTTGCATTTCAACACTGAACACTTCAAAGAGCTGCCATTAACAAATAAATAAAAAAGCCGACACAAAAACATTTCCTTCTTTCCCACCCAAAAAAAGAATTTCTCCCCTAAAATACGTTGGCCTGAGGTAGACAGCAGTCCAAATTTAGCCTGGGTGCAGGGCCTGATGCTACCCAGAAAATTTAGACAAAGGAGAGGTACAGCTCTGGGGAAAGTTCTTCTGGTTTAGGGGGTTTCTTTGTGAGAAATACAAAACTTTTCCTTTAGCTTGGAATAATCTTAGTATATAGGAACAGAAAAATCCTAAAGCAAATCTTCAGCTGAGGAAATGCAGCAGGGCATTGCTTTAAATTGAGCCTATTAGTTTATTTCCGCTATAGATTTGTTCGCATAACATTATTGCTAATAACACAAATCACATAGTTAAATGTTTGAGCTTTTAGAATTTGCTTACTGCCTTGGTAACAAGCAGTTAAATTACTGGCACTAAAAATTTGTAAAAGAATAAATGGTACCAAATGAAATAAGTTTTCAAAAGAGAATGAAACAATACAACTAAAAAGGATAAAACCCCAGCACTTAAAAAAGTGTTTTTCTGTGAAGTCTTTGACACAGCGGATATTGAATCTATGATGGTGCAATATCGTACAGGAACACCAAAATAACTCATTTGTAATTTTATCACATACGTGAACTTTAGCCAGCACCAATTAATTTTGATAAAAATCCCATTAGGGAGTACATGTATTTGAGCCCTAGAAAAATAACATGCATGGTTTACAGCGATATAAAGAGATGTTTTTGTGGGAATCCCCACAGAGGATGAAATTCTGGCTTAGCTGATGTCAAAGGCCAAAATTCCACTGAATACAGTGGGGCAGCCTCTCCCTATAATGTATATTTATTTGGATTTTATTATATGGACAGACCAGAAAGTGAATGTACCTACAATGAAAAAAATGACACAAATGGAGATTGGTTTCACTATCAAATGGGAACGGAATTTTTTTTCTGTCAAAATAGCTGGCATTTCTATTGTAAAAATCAGAAACATTGAAAAGGGAAGCTCCTAATTTCCTAATTTGAAAAACTTTTTTTTCTATTATCAGCAGAAAGATTTTTTTTTTTAATTAAAAAAATCCTTTTCTGAACATATTTTGGTGGAATTTTCAATATTGTTATGCAGAGTTGAAGAGCATAGTCTTGGTGAATATAAAATGCACAGATCTCATTGGGTAGTTCTGGTCATGGCATCATACATTCGGCATAGACTACAGCTGGTCTGTGAGACTGGCTGTAAGTCATTTTCAGAGGAGGAGGGAGGATCTTATACCCGTTTAACTGTAATCTCAATAAGATTTGGTATTTTTAATAAAATTTCCTCCTGTGTCCCCAGACTGGAATCTTGTTTCCTGCATTTCAGACCAGATTTAATTTCTGTGATCAACCTTGAAAGCAAATTTTGTAATGGAAATGGTTGTAAATGCTTCAGTGTAGAAAATCCTGTACTGCACACTTTTCTTGGGCTCTGAGTGCTGATGGGAAGGCATAAGAAGAGCCTGTGCTGGTTTAAGCCAGAAAAGCTACTCTTTTGGCTGGAGGGCAAAGCACTCCCTTGGGAAGTTGGCCACCCGGTTCTACTTCCATCAACCTTTTGTTCCTAGATGTAATTTACAGCCTGTGTCCTGCAGAGAGTTAGGAAGATGAACAACAGCTCCTAGTTGTTTACTTCTGAAAAAGGCAGCAACCCAGATTGGCACCTACTGCATGGATTCATCAGCCTGTTTTACTGGTTTGCCCCAGATCCCTAAACAACTCACTAGTTCAACACAGGCAAAAATCTTAACAGCCAGAATTGCTCACGTAGGCCATAAGAAACTCTTTGGACCAAGGTTTCTCCTCTGGCAGACCATGTGGCCCCATCGGCTATCTTGTTCCTAGCACTGTCCCAAAGCACTCAGTCCCTGGCTGACCCACATGGCTCCCAGCAGAGCACATGCAGGAAATCATAATTCCAGTCTCCATTCACAACTTTCACACCACTATACCCAGTTAGTTACTACCTTGCTGTTGGAGCGGGAAACCTGCACACAGCAGCTGCCACTAGATGTCCAAGCATGCAGCACAGACATGCTGAACTTACTAGTGACTAACTGAGCCGCAAGCAGCTGCGTAGAGGCCTGGAGGGTGGGGGGAGTACAGGGGGAACTGAGGGGAGAAGGGGAGACACATTTTCTCTGTAGGTGGTTTCAGTCTGTCTCTGCCCTTCCCCTTGTCAGCCCTCCCAGCACACACCACGCATCAGGAACCTGGAAACAGATGTATCAGAGCATGAGCTGCCATCTTTGATGTAAGCATTCTGTATTCACACTTTTGTTTCTTTCATTTGCAGCTTAACAATAGGCAAATCAACATTATACTGGGCCATCTCCAGGATGTGCTCTTTCTCATCTCCCTCACTCTCCCCCCCACTGTCTTTCCATGCTCTTCCTTTTGGTTTTGCTTCTTGACTTCTACCTCGACTTCTCTATCTCGTCTCCACTCATTTCTCCTTTTTCTTAGCACCCATCCTTTCTCATCCACTCTCCCTTTTATACAGCAAGTTGGAATAATTAAATCAAACATTTAAAGCTCCAGAAGAGCAGGTGAGCTTTAAAATGCAAACATTCATACGACTCAGAAAACGCTTGATATTTGCATAAGCAAACTCCTAACTGTACCAACACATAAATCCTTAAGGGCTCTTATGCCTTATATGGACCTGACCAGAGCCCTTCAAAGTCAAGGGAAGTTTTCTACTGATTTTGAGGAATTTTCAGTCAAGCCAGCTGTGAACCGTGTTTGTTTTAGTCCCAGTATCTATATTATGATAACTCTGCATAGTGTGTTACATTTTTTCCCTGTATATCTATCTATATATATAATCTGAGAGGATAGAGGGATTACATCAGATTTATAGGCACTGATAAAATATTTTACTATCTAAAGAAAGTAAAAAACAAATTTTAGTTGGATTCATTCATGGAACAATTTCTGTTCACACCAGGTCTGTTTGTGCCAGACTTGCCATAGCCACATATAACACAGCCACATTTAGGCCATGCCCTAAACATAACAGTGTGGGAATGAATAGTTAAGCCTGTCTTTTCCAGTTACAAGGAACACTAAAACCAGACCTGGTCTGTATATAAACAGAAACTTACTGAATTTCAACAGTCTCCCTGTTAGTCAGTTTATGACGCCTGTGAAAGGTGGAAAGGAAGGAAAAGTATCCTAATTTTAGACCATAATAGGCATGTTTGTTTTCAGAGACAAAAGTAATAGCTGGTTCCAGTCTAGCTCTAGAAGGGAAGGTGCAGGTGTGTGCACTTTGTACGATGAACAGGGTGAGGAGGCTGACAGGCATAGCAGTGCTAGGTTTCGGACTGCTAAACTTGTTGGGTAAAATACACATCAAGCAGTCTGCCCCTCTTATATGGCTTTAGGTAATGCATTGCTACAGGAGTAGCATCTTCTTCCTCAAACGGGCAGTCGTTTTGCTTTATTGGATGTGCAGACATCAGCAGCAACTATCATTTCCCACTTCTCCCCCTCAAAAGAAAAATAAAAAATTAAACCCTGTTAGTTCTGCAGGTTACAGGTTAAACATAGTCAGGAATCAATGAACTTGGCTCCACCTGGTGCAACAGCAGCAGCTTATTTACTAAGGTTTGATCCTTTCTGCCTGGACATACCCAGACAAAGCCAGAACAGCTGTCTCCCTGAGCCCAACTGGAAAACAGGGAGCCCAAGGAAGCACCTCAGGTCCAAACAGCACTAAGTACCTCTCCATGGATGCAGAATGCACAAGGCAGGAAAAATGCCCAGTTTGCCCCTTGGAGCTCACTTGGAGTGTGTAGAAGTGGCAGTTAGGAAAGCATTTTTCATTTCTGAGCTCTACATAATTTATGTGGGAATTGTCAAGGAAAATAAACGATGACTTTGAGGGAAATTGCTTTCTCTATATAAACAGGAAAAAGAAGGTAATTCTGGGTGACTCTGCAGGCCAGAGTTTTGTGTGAGGCTGGGACAGAGGCACAGAAAATAGATTTCATAAAATCAGTAAGACAGAAACTCTGGTTTGCATGTTTCCATGTTCCTGAATTTCTGGTAGAAAAATAGGTAAGGGAGGAGCTGAATGCTATTACAACACAGTGAGTTTCTCTTAAAACGCAGAATTGTCACATTAGACCACACATCCATTGCCTACTTAACAATTTGGCTTAAGTAACAATGAAAGACATTATTTTAGAAATTAAAAATAAACACTCATTTGGGATATTATTACATAGCTGATAAGAGTTCAGTTATGTATTGAAGTTCATTTCTTTCATTACATACCTAGAATAACACAGCTATGTTTGAGAATGTATGTTTCTTACTGACCAAAAGCTGGTATTACTTGTGGTTTATTTGCTTTGTCTTTTCTTTAGTAACATTGAGTGACAATAAGTTACTGAAGTTAAGGAAAAAATATTACCTTGAATATGGTTTTGAAAATGTCCTTGCATTCAGTTGAAGTCCATTTGGGTTGTCTTTTGAGGAATTTTTGAGGTGACAGGATCTACCAGCAAGAGATATTAACCAGACAGAAATTCTATACAGAAAAAAAATAAATTCAATGTTTTATGCAACTGTAAATTAAAAAATTTGCACTATGCTGGTGATTTATATAAATACACTAATCATTCAAATGACACAGCATCACATGATCATCATTGCTAACCAATCCCATATCATTTTTTTGTTCCTGCATACTATTTTTTCAATCATTTGCGATTCATTGGTAAAGAAAATATTTGCTCAGGAATGTACTCGATTATTCTGAATAATGCATGTCTAAAATATTTGCAATGTGTTCACAAACTTTTAATTTGCAGAAATGTACAACTGCCAATAAATAAAGTGTTATGAGTTATTTGTTCATCTCTAAAACATTACTTATATATGCTAAACATTTTATTGAAGAGTTGGAAGGATTAAACAGGTCATGTCTGAACAGCATTTCAAACAAGTCAGATCTGGAAAGCTATTAAGACTCCTTGAGATGTTAAAGTTTCAGCCAACTTGCACTGAATTTACAAGAAATGATCTATGTCTGAGTCAACTGAGATTTCAAAGATATGATATCAGAGCAAATTCAGTGATATACAAATGGATATAAGAACTAGCAAGAGAGTCTTGCAGTTTATCTGCTGTTTATTGTACCTGGAAGCCCCATCAGTAAAACGCCCCTTTTCCTAACTTTTGTAACATACATTAAGATAAAGATTTTTATATACATAAAGATTTAACTGGGATTCATACTCCACCCAGTTTGCTTTCTATAACCAACCCTTCTTTAATTGTTGCAAGAATTTAATGAAAAGTTTCCCTAGGGGAATGGGTAGGAGAGGCAGAGATAATAGAAAGAAGAAAAAACCATCTTCTTATTCTGATAGATCTAGTACTATAACAAACTCTGCACACCACTATCTAGCAAGCAGGAACTGCTAGCCAATACCACAACAAGAGTATCATACTAACAGGTTTTTGAGAGTCTTGGGACAAAATAGAATGCATTAAGTGCAGTCCTGCAAAGCTTCTTTCCCTTATACAGGAGAAAAGTCACTGGTGTTAGCTAGCTCAGGAAGGATAGATCAACATCAGCTCTTACAAATATATTACTCCCTAAGTGATAAATTATATGAGGCATATCTCAAGGGGCATAGATGTGAGATAGACAGGCTATGAATGTTCAACAGTCTAGTTCAAATAAAGATATAAGGATACTAAAGCTTATCTCAACTATTTAAGGATTCCTTTTAACTTCTCCCTCTCATATTCAAATTCAGTTCTTCAGTCCCAGCCTGGCTAGTTTCTCCTCTCTTCTTAATCACATATTTCTCTATAGACAGATATCTGAAACTTAGCAATTCCAGAATACTTTGCATTTTTTCTAACTTAGCCCATTGGAGAACCAATTGAAGCACTCATGGAAACTGAGAAATAAAAAGATAAAAATACACCATACACTGCTAGTCACATGCAGCCAGAAACTCTTACTGAATGTGTGACGAGGTTGAGATTGCATCTCTCAAGAGATTATTCATTTCCTTCCAAAATATGGGTGCATCATGTAGAGAGCACAGCAGAACCTTTGCACAATATTGTTAAGTATGAGCATTTCAGAGAACAGAAATATCCTTTTTCTTTAACTGCAAATATAGGTTACAGTCTAAATTATTCAGATTGTGATTATCTGAATTAGAATGCAGCCAAGACTGTAAGACTAAGCACACACCTAAGAGTGAGTAAGACCGGAGTATTTGGTTGTACTGTTTTTTTGCCTGGGATGTGGAAGACACAGATTTAAGTCCTTTGTCTGCTATGACCTTTTCAACAACAGCTGCTCTCCCAAGAGTGTGAGCTAGCTAGTGGACAGTTTGGTCCCCTTAAGCTGTGTGTCTCTCAAGCATTTGTGTTGAAATTGCCCCATTTGTCTTGGACAGTTAGGGAAATAGGAGGCCAGAGAGGGAAACTGAACCTATGGCTGGATGGCTTTGTTTGACACTCTTTTGGGAGAATCGAGGTCCTCTTATTTCCTCAGGGAGTAGGCAGTTTATCATGTATTTGCACATCTGCATAGCAAAGAAAGCTCTAGCCTGCTGTCAGCTAAGCCTGCTTCAGAGCTGAAAGCATTGTGTCCATAGTTGTATGGCATTGCATATGAGCTAATTAGCCTTGCAGATAAACTTAACTAGCTAGGACCAGCTGCATTCTGCTAGTGTATACGGCTTTCAGGAACTCATGCCCCTACGCAGCTTGGCATTACATCCTGTGGAAGTACCAGCTGGGTGCATCTCTTTGCTGTCTTATACCACAGACTGAAGTCATGTGCCTAGTCCGTTGAGGTGAGCTTACCTAAAAAACACAGCACATTGCAGGATTTAGCCATAAGTCACCAGTAACACTGCTTTCAGATAAGAAAGGGGTTATCTCCCACTGCAGTCTGGGGCAGTCTGTCCTTTCCCCACCTCCTTTCTTTTTTTTCTTTAGCAAGGCTCTGCAGGATTTCAGATTTTGCTGGTATGGATTTGGGCTGAAGCAATAGCCTATTTTGGCCTTGCCAGATAAGAAGTTCTTTGCCAAGCAGGAAGTCTGACCAAGCAAGGCTAGGAAAAATTCCTCCTGAGGCTCAACTGGAGTAAGTGATGAAATTCAGACAGGAAAAAAATTAAGCTGAACATTAGGAAGATCCTGCTATGATACCAGCTACATAGTGGAATAGCTTCTGAGGGCACGCTTATCCTTGCTGAATGATTGATGGGATGACTAGACCTTTTTAACTAAGAGTCTGCGATTCACTAAAGAGGAGTCCACATCTCAAGTGCTACACTTGAAACATCTGAACGGTCACTGAAACCAGCAATAGGAATCACATCTTGGTGGGGTTTGCCACGCCTCAGAGACTTTACTGTGGACAAGGGGTGCTTTCAGTCACACAGCTTTCAGGTTGAAACTCAGCTAGTAGCTTCCTCTGTTTCTTGGAACACAGGTTAATTACTTTATGGGAAAGAACTTTTGTATTTTAACCTGTCTCATCTCTATTCATGTTATTGACTATCTCACAGACATGCTGGATTTTACATTCCTCAAGAATCCATTTTATCATCCCTGAGGGACGAGAGATTATCAGTAGATAGCCAGTTACTAGGTGAAAAATGAGGAATAGTCTGAGTATGAATTTATTATAATAATTCTTAATGGTCTTTTACTTTGTGCTCCAAAAGAAACACCAACTTATCTACACTTTCTTCCACTCAGTGCCTTTGTCATGGAAATATGACACCGTGTTCTGGGCTGTGCAATTCAATTAGAGCTTCACAGGTTCAAGATCTTAGAACAATTTCTAATGCCTCACAGATTTAGTAATTGCTTTTAACATAACTAAGAGAAAACATATGGTCTGATGCCTGACTGAATTGAGAATTCAAGTCACAGGCATTGTAAAGAAACAAATCTATATAAAAAAGAGCTCTCCCTAAGAGACATATAGTGATCTTCTAGGTCAAGTACACTCTCATTGTCATGCTTTTACACATTCTTCACTGCTTTCCACACTGAGCTATTACTTTACAAATAATGGTTGCTTTTTAGAATGGTAGGTGGTGCTAAGGAATATTGGAAATAATAACTGTGCAGCTCTGACTTGTTTCATAAATTCTTATGAGTGGAGTGGTACAGAGGGAAAGAAATCATAGAAAAAAGTGACACAAGATTTGAAACGTGGGTACCAGTACTGGACTAAACACATTCTTTTCTTGTTGGCATTATTTTAATGTAGTCAGTGAATTATTTCTGAGCTCCAGCTCAGAAACATGAAATATATAATTCGCTTTTCCTATAAATATGGTGGTGAAGTAAGGAACAAGTATAAGATCTGTCAGGAGATCTGTTCTTTATCACTGAAAATATTAACTCTAGAGAGACAGAGATCTCAAGCAAAATGTTCTTACATACTGTCCTTCAGATGACTCTTTACAATGCTCATTCATGTGCATGGTTTTAGCCATGCAACACTGACCATACAAGCGACACTAAATCTGAGAGCCACGAGACAAGTTATAGAAAGCTGGGGAAAAAAAGGGGAGTTCCAGGAGAGGTTCACATGATGATGGCTCCTTTTCCTTTCTGGGGCAGAGTTGAGTTGAGATGGACACACAGGGCAACCCAGCAACGCTGGCCTCAGCCATCCTTTCCTACAGGCAGAGACTCAAATTCACCAGAAGCTTTGGTCCCAGCTGAGCCTTCCTCATTGCTAAATAATCCCAGAATGTAGCTATGCAAGGATCATGAGCCACAGTTTGATCCTCTGTGTATTAAGTTTCTGGTCCCTTGTCCTGAACGTAAAAATTCTAAGATGGAGTTGTCCTCTTAGAGGTAGAAAAGTAATTTCTTGATCCGAGTAGAGATGCCTTTTCCATATCAGTGTAAAAATACCTTTCCCTAAGACAAACACAATTTTTGACCATTTGAACCCTCTCAGCATTTTGAGATCTGAGTACTATCTATCAGCCAGTCTGCAAGTTTCTGTGGAAAGCAGTCTGAATTCAGATGTTCAGTCCATCTTCAGAAGAATTATGATCAATGTACAACCCAAATGGCACTCAGATGTCTCTCTCAGTGACCTCAAACTTAATAGTACAGCAAAAGGAGAATAAGATACAAAATAAAGTCTTAGAAATTTTGTTTGTTCCATGCTTCAGGTATTAAAATCAAGGAGGTTGATTTCCCCATTTAGGTTTTAAAGTTTAGCTTTAGTTAGGAATCAAAACCTATCCCTGAGTCTGAAGACTTACAAATGTAGGACTATTTCCAGTAAACCAATATGTCTCAATAGGCCAAATACAATGTTGACTTTTCTTCCTATGTATACACTAAAATCCAACAGATTTGAGAGGGGAAAGGAAACTCCAAAGTCTCAAGAATGTCTATAAACCTCAGCTGCCTTCTCTGTTAAATCAAAGACACACCAGAATTTGCCTCTCTGATAATTGCTATGAGGTGGAAAGAAGTGCAGAGAAAAGGTGAGCCTGGATAGAATTCACAAACCTGCTTTAAGCCATAATCTCAAGTCATATAAAAGCTTGAGAAAGGACACAAGCCAGGATACAGACAGAGAACTCATTTCCACCCAACAATGAAGACCATTGTCTCAATCAGTAATCATTTGCATATAATCATGACCTACTTACACTCACTCTGAATAAACAGAAATTTACTTCTTAAATTTATTTTTTAATTCAGCATCAAACGCCTTTGTTTAATTATTTTCAAAAGCTTTTGAAATGGAATCAGAAGCCGTTTGTGGAGTTTATAAATAAACTTCAGTTTCCAAATGAAAAATCCCATTTTTCTCAACATCTACCTTAGTCCAATCATTTCTTTCCTCTGCATGTGGCTACATGATGAATGAAGAAAAGGCATAAATAACCATGACAGGTTTTTGGCAATGAACTCTCTCTCATATAGTCAAGAAATTGCACATCAGATGAGAAGCTGCAGAACTTAATTAAAAGGAAACACTGTTACACAGTTTGTTACACTGGGGGGGAGGGGGGGGCAGGGTATTTTTGTTTTGTTTTGTTTTGGTTTTTTTAGTTACAATTTATTTTAAACTTACAGAAATCCTCAACATCCTCTTAAAGGAAATAAAGGCCTCAGCTATGCAAGTAGATTATAGAAAGTACCAAACTGGCATTCAAAGATTTCTTGGTTTAAATATACCTCTGTATTTCTGCACAGTTGCCCTGCTATTTGGATTCCCATGCAACTATTAATGGTGTTAGCTTTTGTGATGACATTTTTTTTAAAGGAGAGGAACTGTACCAGAAATATAATTTCTGATTTGGCTATAAATGTTCATCACATTAGGTTCTTTTAAGTATGCTTTCAAAAAGAAGAAAAAGAATATAGTTCAAGCTTCTTTGTATCTATTTTCATTTTGACATGCAGATGAAGGCTGAAACCCCCACAGTAGCGTGTAGTCATCCAAACACTTGTGTGTATATATAATTATATGTGCATGTGTGTGTAAAACACAAAACTTTATGATTCACCCATCGCATATTTAAAGAACAAAACTACAAGAATGCATGTAAAGGGGATTCCTGAAGTACTTCACCAGAATTCAGCTATGGCATTAACCCAAATCAGAGAACCAATTCTCACTTTCATGATTTCCTTGAGATTCTTAATCCTGATCAGGTTTAAATAAGGTAGGTACTAAAACTGATCAGGTCTTTAAAGGCAAGGGAAATTCCAGTGCAAGTCACTACTGCTACTAATGGCCATATTTTAAAAGAGAACAACCCAGTTTTCTCTCNTATTAGGTATTCAAATGCTTTACTGGATCTAATCTAAAAAAGTACATTGGCCGAATGAGGGGAGAGCAGTAGATGTCATCTACCTTGACTTCAGCAAGGCTTTTGACACTGTCTCCCATGACATCCTCATCCGGAAGCTGAGGAAGTGTGGGCTAGATGAGGAGACAGCGAGGGGGATTGAGAGCTGGCTGTGTGACAGAACTCAGAGGGTTGTGATTAATGGAGCAGTGTCAAGTTGGAGGCCTGTAACCAGTGGTGTCCCCCAGGGGTCAATACTCGGCCCGATCTTGTTCAATATATTCATCAATGACCTGGATGAGGGGACAGAGTGTATCCTCAGCAAGTTCGCTGATGATACCAAACTGGGAGGGGTGGCTGACACTCCAGAGGGCCGCGCTGCCATCCAGCGTGACCTGGACAGGCTGGAGTGCTGGGCAGAGAAGAACCTAATGAGGTTCAACAAGAGCAAGTGTAGGGTCCTGCACCTGGGGAGGAAGAATGCTAGGCACCAATATAGGTTAGGGGTGGACCTGCTGGAAAGCAGTTCTGAGGAGAAGGATCTGGGGGTCCTGGTAGATAGTAAATTATCCATGAGCCAGCAATGTGCCCTTGTCGCCAGGAAGGCCAATGGAATCCTGGGCTGCATAGGGAAGAGTGTGGCCAGTAGGTCGAGGGAGGTCATTCTCCCCCTCTACTCGGCACTGGTGAGGCCACAACTGGAATACTGTGTCCAGTTCTGGGCTCCCCAGCTCAAGCGGGACAGGGATCTTCTGGAGAGAGTCCAGCGTAGGGCAACAAAGATGACTGGGGGATTGAAGCACCTCCCTTATGAGGAAAGGCTGAGAGAGCTGGGACTCTTTAGCCTGGAGAAGAGAAGGCTGAGGGGAGACCTTATTCTTGCTTGTAAGTATCTAAAGGGTGGGTTGGAGGAGGATGGAGGCAGACTCTTTTCAGTGGTTCCCTGTGACAGGACGAGGGACAATGGGCACAAGTTGGAACATAGGAAGTTCCATTCAAACATAAGAACAAACTTCTTTACGGTGAGAGTGACAGAGCACTGGAACAGGCTGCCCAGGGAGGTTGTGGAGTCCCCTTCTCTGGAGATTTTCAAGACCCGCCTGGATGCAGTCCTGAGTAATGTGCCCTAGGCATTGCTGCGTCAGCAGGGGAGTTGGACTAGATGATCTCTAGAGGTCCCTTCCAACTCTGAAAATTCCATGATTCTGTGATTCCTCAGAAGTTATGTCAATGATTCTGACCAGTTTCAGTGGGACTATTCCTGGGCTTAAATTTGTGAGTTTATGTATTTTTCTGAATGAGAGCGCTCGTGTCGCTAACTGGTCACTGATTACCACAGAGACATTATTATACACCAACTTTCTTCTGTTTCTGTTACTTATAACCAGGCAAAATTAATTTGAACTGCTGCCATTGTATTTGCTTTAAATTCCTTAAACTGGCTACTTAGGATGTGAGGCAGTGGCAAAACAAGTTTTCTGTGTTTTTTCCTGTATAGCTCAAAATTGTAGTCAAGTAATTATAACAATAACGTCTTTATTTCTGCCAGTGACTCAGAATATAGTAAAATAAGTTTTCCTCTATAATACCACTTTATTTCATTTTCCTGCAGTCAGAAACTGAGTGTTTAGCACCGTGGGAGTGTCCTGGTTCCTGCGCGGATAGGGTTAATTTTCTGGCACGGGACACGGAATAGGTATTCCACACCATGTGAGGCCATGCCCAGTCCATAGGGGGGAGCTGACCGGAGCAGGGGGAGGAAGTCGCGCTGGGGAGCGGGTTGGGGCTTCCCGAGGCCGGTGGGTGAGCGCTGGTACAGTAACGGTGTGTGTACATTCCTCCATCAGCGTTACTGGTGGTATTTTCCTCTTTCCTTCGCTCTTCTGTTAAAGTGCCTTTATCTCAACCCACGAGTTTTGCCTTTTTCTTCCCATTCTCCCTCACCGCCGTGGGGGATTGAGCCAGCGGCCGCGTGGGTCTTTGTTGCCGGCTGAGGCCAAACCAGGACAGGGAGGCATGGAGAACAGCCTGTTTTGCTTAGGAAATATCAGATCGGTTGTAGCAATGAAGCGATGGGGAGCTGAGTTGGGAGGGAGCAAAGTAACCTGGTAATTAAAGAAAACAGGAAAAGAAATTGTAAATAAGGAAAGTTAACTTAAAATGTGATTTCAGGTGAACATTTCAAAAGATAGATTTACCTGCCAGCCTATCGGGAATTAGAAGAGTTGAATTTGTGAAAGGGATTCAGGTATCTCAAAGTCTTGTCCCTGCCTCACTAGAGTCTACAATGACAGTAACAATGCTAACTACAACAGAAGTATGTGTTTGGGTTGGGTTTTTTTTTCCTTTTGTGCAAGATCTAAACCCTGCATGCTTATGCAGTGTCTCCTCTGAACAACTCACTGAAGAATTTTCTGACATCTCATTATTTTAATATTTGAACTCCCGCTTTCTACAGTCCCCAAAAGGCCCCATTTAAACTCTGCTATTCGCAACTCTTCCATCACAAAAAGTACCCAACATGCCTAACTAAATTTAAGAAGCAGGTGTTTCACACTTTTTCAGTCTTTAATTAAGTTCTACAAAACTCTCGTTAAACCAATTTTTCTCTAGCAGGATGTTAGGTGAAAAATTGAGTCCTTATAAATTCTTTTTGAAAGAGTCTTTTAAATTTTAAATAAAAGGTGTGTTTGACAGTGAGCTACCCATATACTCTGGTGTTTTCACACAGTAAGCAGCCTAACTTCAGCATGTGGTATTTCTCAGATTATCTGTAATGACTGATAGCACATGGTTGAAGGTGCTGGATACAGAGACATGTTCTATCACGTTCACTCTTGAATGCAAGTTCCTGTGGCACTGTACAGTCATCAGTGGTTCATTATAGTGGCTCATCAAGTGCCTATTTCATACTCCAGGCAGCTTCAATTATTCCTAACTGCTGCTCAGAAACTATTGATGACTGCGCATTTCAAACAAAAGTCCTTAAGACAAAAAGAAATTGCCAAAGAGAATGAAAATTGTTTACCTGCTAAAGAATCTCTGAAACACAACTCTTTACTGTCTTTCATAACATCGCCTAGTACAAGAAGTGTTCACCTGTACTTGCACTTACTCAACAAAAGAACAATTTCTTTTTATTTTGTTTTACTCATTGGACTAATGAGAATTATGTCAAAAGAAAACAGAAAAGAAGTTGAATTAACTTGTTAATTCAGACAAACTTTCTGCCCAGCGTGTTGCCCTTTTATCTTCTTGATTAAATAAAAATTAAAATGAAGAATGTTCTTACACGCCCTCACTTTTCTTTAAAGATATACATAAGTGTATATCTTTATGACTCCTGTAAATATCATTGCATAGTATGATATGAGATTGGATCCCTACTTTATCACCATGTTCAAAATCATTTTTTAGAAAGACAACTTTTTCTGCACTTTCTCACTGCACTTCAAAGCATACACATTTACTGTATTTGTGTAGAATACACGGGCAGAGAGGGAGTTACTGATGCTGATGATATTTTCTTCCCCACTCACTTAGCAGATTGTAAGACGTGCTCCCGAAGCAGCAATGACTGTCAGTCACCACCAATGAGATCACAACTAGAATTAAAGAATTTCCATTGCATATGATGCTCTTTCCTTTCTTATTATTTGATTTCTTCCCCAATCCTTCTGGCCTAAAACACAAAACCTGAGCATAAACTATTTCCCTCAGCACTTTAAGCAAAGTGGTTATCATCCCTTCCAGCTCTCAAGTTAAAACTATATTTTAAAGAACTTTGCAATTCTGACTTAGAAATTGAATTGATTGCATGTTTATAAGAATATGTGTTTACATTTATGTTCTCATCTATGCATATTCAGATCTCTATGGAAGAAATCAATAGATTAAGCAAGAAAGTGAAGCCGTGCTAATCAGCACAGAAATGTTTGTGTTGAGCCTATTAATTTCTCCTTCAAAGGGTCAAACTGTGCAATGCAAACGAACCAATTCCTCCAAAATGGATTTTTGCATTTGAAGAGATGAAATTAAAAAATTTATTCATCAGTTCTCTCTTACTACGTTGCCCAGAGAAATTAATTTATATTCTAGAAATAACTAGATAGGACAGTGTTGCAAAAATCCTTCACAGTTCTCTCTTATAACGGCATCTTTAAAGAGGAGCAAATAAATGATTTTGTGCTCTGAACTGATGTTTGTGGTCCATTGGCTTGACAGGGACCACACATAGTGATCAGAATTTTACAGCATGTGAGAAAAAATTTTTAACAATGAGGCTTGTTTTCCTATACAAACACTCACAAAGGGAATAACAATAAAAGAGCCCAGAAAAGCAGTGGATAACACAGAATATTGAAAATATTCTTCTTTGCCAGGACCAACAGACTAATTTGTATGTTTAAGCCACATTGCTTTGGATATATGCAGATGGGTACAATTCAAAAATGACCTTAAATAGATACACTACTTTGCTGAGACGATTTGAAGATGCACTGGAGTGCTCGTAGGACTTTTGCATGGCTTGTGCATAATTACTTCCGTGGTAATAAAGAAAAATATTTGTACAGGGACAGAGAAGATCAGGGGTTTATAAACAGACAATGTGTCTACATAAATAGTAATGCAGGGCCACTTTGACAATCTTCATGCGCTCTTCCTGCCAGCCTACATTAAGTAAAGCCCTAAATTATTTCGCTGACCAAGAATGCAAACATTATTTAGAAAAAGTAAGGTGTGCTTAGCGTTAGCCGGTATTTTTTCTAAATAACAAGAGTCAGTAGCGATTCAAAAATTCAGTATGTTGTTCACCGGTGCCCTTGATAATCTTTCTTACATGTATTTCATGAAGAACAATGAACATGTTTGCAAAAACTTGCTGAAGTCCAGAATAAGCAGGTTTCACAGGGAAAACAGATACTTGCACTAGTTCCATCACACTTTTATGACCTCAGTAGTGGTTGCCATCTTGAACAACTCCTATTTAATATATACATCCATCTGGGATCTTGAATCCCCGAATCAAAGCTTCACGTGGTTTTAGTTGCAAGATAAGTTACCCAGAAGGACAGGAGCAGCAGAATTACTGCCTCAAAGTAGCTCTCATAATCGATATGGCTGTATTTTTGGTTTTCTATTATGTATGTTTAGCACTCTTGTATTTGGCTAAATAATACTTATCCAAGATACTGACACATTCTGTGTCAGTGGCTGCAGTAACCATGAGATGGTAGAGTTCAGGATCCTTAGGGTGGCGAGGAGGGCACACAGTAAGCTCGCTACCCTGGAATTCAGGAGAGCAGACTTTGCCTCTTCAGTGATCTCCTTGGTAGAGTACTGTGGGATAAAGCCCTGAAGGGAAGAGGGGCCCAAGAAAGAAAATGTTCAAGGATCACCTCCTCCAAGATCAGGAGCAATGCATCCCAACAAAGAGGAAGTCAGGCAAAAATGCCAGGAGGCCTGCATGGCTGAACATGGAGCTCCTGGAGAAACTCAGACTCAAAAAGGAAGCCTACAGAGGGTGGAAGCAAGGACAGGAAGCCTGGGAGGAGGACAGAGAATTTTTCTGAGCAGCCAGGGATCAGGTTAGGAAGGCTAAAGTCCAGATAGAGTTAAATCTGGCCAGGGCTGTCAAGGGCAAGAAGAAAAGCTTCTATAGGTATGTCAGTGATAAAAGGAAGTTTAAAGAAAATGTGGGCCCAACTCAGGAAGGAAACAGGAGACCTGCTAAGGCTGGAGGTACTCAGTGACTTTTGTCTTGGTATTCACCAGTAAGAGCTCTAGCCACACCATCCAAGTTGCAGAAGGCAAAGGTAGGGACTGGGAGAATGAAGAACCACCCACTGTAGGAGAAGACCAGGCCTGACAACAGGTGAGGAACCTGAAGGTGCACAAGTCCATGGGACCTGATGAGATTCATCTGTGGGTCCTGAGGGAACTGGCAGATGATGTTGCCAAGCCACTATCCATCATATTTGAGAAGTCACGGCAGTCTGGTAAAGTTCCCACTGACTGGAAAAGGGGAAACATAACCCTCATTTTTAAAAAGGGAAAAAAGGAAGACCCAGGGAACTACAGGCCGATCAGTCTCACCCCTGTGACTGGCAAGATCATTGAACAGATCCTCCTGGAAACTCTGCTAACGCACATGAAAAATAAGGAGGTGATTGGTGACAGCCAACAGGGCTTTGTTAAGGCAAATTGTGCCTGACAATTTGGTGGCCTTTTACCATTACAGCATTGTTGGATAATGGAAGAGCAACATACAACATCTACCTGGACTTGTGCAAAGCATGACGTTCTGGTCTCCAAATTGGAGAGACATGGATTTGACTGATAGACCACTCAGTGGATAAAGAATTGGCTGGATGGTCGCACTCAGAGAGTTGCGGTGAACAGGTCAATGTTCAAGTGGTGAGCCGTGATGAGTGGTGTTCCTCAGGGATTGGTACTGGGACCGGTGCCATTGGCGACATTGATGTTGGGATTGAGTGCACCCTCAGCAAGTTTGCCGACAACAGCAAGCTGTGTGGAGCGGCTGACATGCTGCTGGGAAGGGATGCCATCCAAAGGTACCTAGACAGGCTTGAGAGGTGGGCCTATGCAAACCTCTTGAAGTTCAACAAGGTCAAGTGCAAGGTTCTGCACATGGGTCAGGGCAATCCCATGCGGAGAATGGATTGAGAGCAGCCCTGAGGAGAGGGACTTGTGGATGTTGGTGGATGAGAAGCTCAACATGAGCCAGCAATGTGCACTTGCAGCCCAGAAAGCCAACTGCATCTTGGGCTGCATCAAAAGAAGCATCGCCAGCAGGTTGAGCGAGGTGATTCTGCCCCTCTACTCTGCTCTCGTGAGACGCCACCTGGAGTACTGTGTCCAGCTCTGGGATTCCCAACACAAGGACACGGACCTGTTGGAGCAGGTCCAGAGGAAGGCCACAAAGATGATCAGAGGGCTGGAGCACCTCTCCTGTGAAAACAGGCTGAGAGAGTTGGGGTCGGAGCAAAGCCTGGAGCAGAGAAGTCTCTGGGGAGACCTTATAGCAGCCTTCCAGTACTTAAAGGGGGCCTACAGGAAAGATGGAGAGGAACTTTTTTATCAGGGAGTGCAGTAATAGGATGAGGGGTAACAGTTTTAAACAGAAAGAGGGTAGATTTAGATTAGATATTCAGAAGAGATTCTTTACTCTGAGAGTGGTGTGACACTGGAACAGGTTGCACAGAGAATGTGTGGAGACCCCCTCCCTGGAAGTGTTCAAGGCCAGGTTGGATGTAGTTTTGAGCAACCTGGTCTAGTGGTGGGTGTCTCTGGCCATGGCATGGGGGTTGGAACTAGATCATCTTTAAGGTCTATGTTTCTGTGTTTGTTTTTCTCAGAAAATTATTAAAGTTACAAGTTTAATCAATTGAAGTAATTGTACCATCTTTGCTTTTAGTAAGGTGAACTGAAGTGATTTTAAAGAACATATAGGCAATAATGAAATGAGATAATGCATAAGGTTTTCTTTAGTCGTTCTAGCAGCAGATCTCAAAGGACTATTAGGATCTATCTATTTGAACTTTAAAAAAATATGGATGAAAATAATCACTACTTACATGCTTGATTTCAGAGTTTGTATATTTCTACTTCAGATTAATTTATTTATTTATTTTCACATCACTTGCTGCAAACTGGATGCATAATGTATTGTTCCTCAGTCTTCCTGTACAGATGCAGGTTTTCTGTCCATCATTAATCATATCTGTTGATCTGGGAAAACATATTATATTAGATTACATAATTTGTTTGGCTTTAATTGCCACTGAATTAAACATTGGGGCAAGGGAATAATTTTTCATAAAATCAAGACCATTAACAGCAGCTGCTCTAATTGTCTTTTCACATGACAAGAAGAAAACTTTTTTGTAAAAGCAATTGAACAGCCTCTTCTGATGTTTACAAAGAAAACATTGTAGAACAGACTAAAAATGAAAAGGGCTTACAATAAATGCAAAAATGAATCCAGGGTATTTTCATTCTTCACTAAGCAAAATGAAAAAAAAACAAATAAGCAGAAGAAACTGTGAAAAGCAAAGTTGGGGCTTTTTCCTTCCAGAACAGCTTTTGATGTCCAATACTTAGAAGTTGTTATCTGTCATACAGTTACAGACTCTTCATTTTACATACAAAATGGACAGCAATCATGTATTTTGGGTCACAGGCTCTGTTAATAATGTGATACATATTTTATGCACACACCCAGCGTGACACTCATTATGAACTTAACTAAAGTTCACACCGATGGTATCACCAGCAATGGCAGTGAGGATGGAAGAAAGTCAGGCATCGTGTCCTCTCATATGAGCCTGAGGAGGAAAACCATTGAAAATAAGCGGTCATTATTGTATATTACTGAGCCTTACTGCAAAATCAGTCAGTTTAATTGATGAACACAATATAAGTCCCTTGGTTCTGGGACCACAGGATGAAAAAAAGCACACATCAACACTACTATTTACTTTCAGCAAGTTACATGAGGAAATAAACTGATATCGAGGCCTCTGTTTAACCAGCCCGAGTGAATAAAGAGGGAAATGAAAAGCAGTGAAGAGTTTATTGAAGACCACTTGACCTGAAGAAGAAAATAGAGAAAGCAAATAACGAAATAAAGATGCACTGTGCACCTATATGAGCCTTATTAGAATGTATGTACTCGAGCCCCAGGGTTCAATAGTCATACACCTATTGAAAGAGTTTGGCCACGGCAGTAATGCCAGGAGGCTGGGAAAAGGTTCAGGTAAGTTTTTCAGCCATTTCTTTCAATCTATGCTGTCATGACTGAACTCCCATCAGTCCCCAAACTAAATCTCAGAATCACAGAATGGCTGAGGTTGGAAGGGACATCTGGAGGTATTTGGTCCAAACACAGTGTGCAAGCAGGGCCATCTAATGCCAGTTGCGCAGAATCATGTCCAGACAGTTTTTAAATATCACTGAGGATGGAGACTCCACAACATCTCTGGGCAACCTGTGACATTGCTTGGTCACCCTCACAGTAAAAAGTGTGCTTCCTGACATTCAGAAGGAACATCTTGTTTTTCAGTTTCTGCTCATTGCCTCTGGTCCTGTTACTGGGCACCACTGAAAAGAGCCTGGCACTGTCTCTGTTACTCCCTCCCTTCAGGTATTTAAATACATTTATAAGATCCCTCCTGAGCCTTCTCTCCTCCAGGCTAAACGGTCCCAGCTCTCTCAACTTTCCTCATAGGAAAGATGCTCCAGTCCTTTCAACATCTTAGTGGCCCTACATTGTACTCTCTCCAGTCTGTCCATACTGGGGAGCCCAGGACTAGACACAGCTGAATCAATCTGGGACAATGTACTGGTTGACATAGGATGGGAAAAAATGAAAATATTTACATTTGGAAGGAAGAAACAGAACACAAATACTACTGTGTAAATTTTTGGTTTAGAAGATCCTATTATCAAATCAATAGAAGCAAAAAAGAGAAAAGATAATAGTTCAATCATAGGTGTGGTCTAAGACATAAATAATACCATGTGTGTACCAGAATCTCATTTCCAGATAGTTATCAGTCATAAAAAAAGAAATGCACATTGCTGTTTGGTCTTTGTGGGATTCAGTTTCCTGCCTAGTAAACTGTTCTCTGCTCATGATTGTGAAATATTACATGCAGCTGTACTAAAATACAAGGTACAAGCCAACCATGTGAACTAGACTGCTGTGTATAACTGATCTGTTTAACCATTTTTTTACTGCACCATAAACTTTATTGGAAATTACTTTATATTCTCCTACTCATTAAAGAGGAAGATACTGAATAACAAGTGAGCCAAGAAAACAGAGACTCCTCCAGAAACTTTTCCATGTACTAATGATTCCCTTTTTACAGTTACTTTTTTTTGATCTCTCAGTCAGATACAATAAACTGGAATATACTGCGTCTAAGTCTGAAATCTCTTCTGTTCATTTTCTTCTTTGTGTTCCCAAAATTTGCTGAAGTGATTCCTACAGATTCTCAACTTTATATGCTTTTATGCTGTTCCTGCTATTGTCAAAACTCATTACTAGCTGCTAATATAAGAAGAGCTAGACAGACTCAGCTCTCTCCCAGAAAACTCTGCATATCCATGGATAACGTAGCAGATTCTTTCACTCTAAAAGCCAATGGAAAAATGTCAGCAAAGACTGTATTCAAATTTTATCAAAATCAGTTTGAAAATCAACACTGGCATTTTATTAGAACATTACGATTCTAGATTAAAAAAAATTTCAAAGTATTTTTTACTTCTTTTATGCTTCCAGGCCTTCAGCAAGTTCTCAATTAAATTATCCTTAAATACTGTTTATGGGAAACTAATGCAGATCATTTTTTTCCCCATCAGCTATTAAAGCAAGCCACTTTATTAATGTATTTCATCAATTCAACTGCAACAGAGATTATTTAAATAAAAATTTTCCTCTTCAACTGATTTTTATGTTTCAGTTCCCCTCCCTTTCCTTCCTCTTTTCTTATTTGTTCTCTTCAATTTTTCAATCCACTAAAAATTTCTTGCAAGAAATTTCAAACTTAATATGTTATGCATTTGAGAAGATAATTCAGATGGTTTATTTACACTGTGTGTTTATGTTTAATACGATCTCACAAAGAACACTCCTATCTTGAACAAAGAGCACTCAGATTTTGGACTCCCCATTTGTTCAGCTGAAAACTTCTGTGGTTTGTAAGGCTGGACAGAAAGAAACAAGCATAAGGAAGTTAAATTACGTAAAGGTCATTTACTTCCACTATAAAGAAAGACAAGCTAGGGAGGAAAAAACCCCGTGAAGTTTCCTCTGAAGAATCTACCTTGCCATAGCAACCAAAGGCTTTTTAGAGCTAACAGATGAAAAGGTCAATAGTTCAGAATTCTTGAAAATTTGGGGGTCTCCTGGTTTGAGGTGAAAGAGAACCCATTTTCTGTTTTGTAATTGTACTTTGCAGCTAATCCTCTTCTGACTAACTGAACCCACTGAAATTAACAGCATATTGTGTAGAAACTGTTCGCTCTCAGAGTGATAAGACCTGATTAGTTGTAATTTATGCCAAGGAATGGTATGCAGAGAGGCTTTTGCTTATACTTACTGCTGTAACAACCAAGGCCAGCCAACTTCGTTATATGCCCCCTTGGAGGATCGGAAGCCGAAAAGCATAGAGGGGTCACAGCTGCGGGGAGGAGTGGAAAGGAGAGGTGGCCCAAAACTGACCAACAAGTATTCCATCCCTTCTGCCTCATGCTCAGTATAAAAGCTGAGGGATCAAGGGGTCAGCCCTCTTTCTTCAATGGCCGGCATCCGAGGAGAACTCTATCTGTTCATCTGCTTTTAATTTAAATAAGCTCAGGAGGATGACATTTTCATGTCACCTCCCCTTTCTCAAACTTTCACCTGTGCAGTTCCTCAGATACAGCAGGCCAGCAATTCTCTGAGGTGGTTTATAACATCTAAAATTACGACAGGCCATTTTAACCTTGTAATCTTACCTCCTGAATAAAGTAAAATGGAAGGGTTTTTTACCTGCAGGCTCTTCCATGGAAGTGATAGAGGTGAAAAAAGAGTTTTTTCTCCTTGTCTGCTACTGGAAATGCTACTTAATCCACTCAACTTGTGATTAAGTTCACTGCTGTGTTCAGAAAGATGAGTCTTGGGAAACGTTTACTGAGAAGTGTGTTTACATGGAAGAGCTAAATATTTCCTGCACTGTCGATTAAGTGAATAGGAGTGAGCAACCAGAGACTAACAGTTCACAAAGACTGAATACACATTTAGACTGTAAGTTTGGAAAGATTTTCCAAGCTCACTCAAAGCAATTGCCTGTCCAAAAAGTCACCTAGTCATAAAAGTGACTTTTCATGTTACTCTGATAAGTAACATCTTAAAAGTCTTTACATCTTAAAAGTCCCATGAATACAATGGACTATTTCTAATGAAGGGCTCCTCCAGAGCCTTCTTGCTCTCATTTTCAGACTCCATACAGTCATAGCACCTCTGTCTGTTTGAGCTTGTATTCTTTGGTTTAAGATGTCGTCTATTGGTAGTGGTTATCCTCCTCATTCATGTGCAAAGAGCAATGTAACCTTTTCCACTTGCCTTTCTAAGCCAAAGAATGCAAATTTCTCCTGAGTGTCTCCATTCCCTTAATCATAGTACTTGCCCTTCTTTGCACCTCTCCAGCTTCAATAAGTGGTTTGCATACCTACCATCTCTACTAGAAATGCTTTGACTGATAGCTCTCAGGACATTCATCTTTTCCCATGGATGCATATCTTGTTGGCAACTGATAGTTGTCCATTCTCTCACCCAAATTCGTCTCCTTTCTAAGCTGCCTTGCCCCTATGGTAGTACCAATTCAGAATAGTTTTGTGATTAGTCTCTCCATTAAGTGCTTTTCTCTACTGTACTGCTGAATTTCATCTCATTTTTATTACTCCAGTCCTCAGTGCATTCAAACCTTTCTGTGTGATGATCCAGTTCTACCATGTGATGACAATGGATCATCATCTTTGTCGTCATCAGTCCAACCCTCCTCTCCCAAGGTGCTTCTTTACCTCTCTTGTCCTTTACCAACTCCTTCTCCACTTTACAATTCTTGCACTCATTCCCTTCTTAATCGATAATTTCTAATGTGGCCATATATATGAAGCATTTAATTCAAATAAATAAGATCTTCCCCACTGCCAAATAATTACCTGCTTTTCTAAAGAAAGAGGTAAAAGATTTGAGAGGCACAAAATCATTGCTTGTATGCGTCCTTCTTTCAGTCTTCAAGTGATTCTGTACTTCAAATTTGCTCTGAAGGCTTCCTTCTTATTTCAGGTTGAACTAATGCACCTACAGATATGCAGACATATCCCTTCCTCCGTAAGTGTTGATACAACATTTTCTTTTCTTCAACATTAATCTGAGCACTGTATGATATAAGGTGCAACTTGGCCCCACAAATTTTTGCATGCTAGCTAACTTAGAAACCTGGGAAAGAGGTTGGCACTGATTTAGGTTTTGCATCATGACAGATAAGTATCTTTACTCCTGATCACATCCTCACTGCACTGAGCATTGTTCCTTATAAACTTTTCAGTTTATATAGCTAATGAACCTCTTGAAATCTATTTTTGTGTTCTTAACAAGGTCTGTCTGAACTAGGTTTCTGTTGATTCTTACTGCAGCCGTATACTTCATGTCCAAGATGTGGGGTATTTTTGGTAAGCAGAACATTTTCCATTCGTTCTCAGCTCTCTACTTAAGGTAAGAGCACTCTGGATGTACCTATTATCTATCTAGGCACAGAGTGCCTTGAATAAGTTTTCCCTTGCATGAGATAGGAATTCCTGATAGTTCCACAACGTTCTAATTAAGCAAGTGTCAGTACTGTCTACATGCAGGCTTCTCAGCTTTCCTGCTCAAGTAACTTGACTAACTAATCCCCGTCCTTTTAACAAGAAAATCATTTATTTTTCTCTCTCAAAACTGAAGGCCTCATTCACAGATCTGCTTTTGGTTGTCCTTTACAGTGGATCAAGCCGCTATCATTGAAGTGACAAGTATTTTCTGTGGCCAACTCTTCTATATCATCTTTGTAGCATGTTTTATTACGCACCTAAACCAAGCTAAACAACATCACCCCTTTCTAATTCAGGGAACGATCCATGAAGAAATATGTTAACTATCAAATATGGGAATGTCTAAAGCTCATCATTGTAAGTGACATTTCTTTTCTAAGTCTTACCAAGAAAGCTAAAAATCTCACAGTCATGCAATTCGCAAAAGTAGTTCCTAACACCATTAGAAATCTAAAAATATCTATACAAGTTTCAGTATTGTCCTACAATAACTTATTTTACTATTCTTAACTAGACTTCTTTTTGGTCCAAACCTATTCTCCTTAAGCCATGCTACCTCTTTTTTGTTGTTTTGTTGTTGTTTGTTGTTGTTCGTTGTTTGTTTGTTTATGTCTGATCATATCCTGAGTATGCTGCGCTATCCATCTGCCTTAACACCAGCTAAATGTATAAATAGTGTTTTTGTATATGGCATACCTCTCAGTACCTACAGTCCAATCATGATTCTTATTCCACGATGTTCCTCTTATCCCCAACCCGTCTAGTTTCATTTCCCCTACTATCTCAACTTCCTCCCTTATGTTACCAGACTGGGGCATTAGTATATAAATATTTGGTTTCTCACTGACCACACCCAGTATCTGAGATGAGGTGTAATTCTTTCAGAACCTATACTGTTCCCTGTTTTCATCTACATGATTCCCTTTGCTGTCTTTATTCCTTTGCATTTTGTTGTATACTTAATTATATG
This sequence comes from Burhinus bistriatus, assembly GCA_013397275.1. Classification (NCBI taxonomy): domain Eukaryota; kingdom Metazoa; phylum Chordata; class Aves; order Charadriiformes; family Burhinidae; genus Burhinus; species Burhinus bistriatus. Next base: position 143,643 of record VYXH01009014.1, read on the forward strand.
ATTTATGCTCTTGGTGAGAAAATACCAAGCTTTGAAATCATACAAGTCTCTCCTCACCTTCTTTCCTTGTTCCTTAGTTTAAAATTCGTGTCTCATTATCATTGTAGAGATTTCTTCAGGTAATTGGATAGAAGATAATTTGGAGTAGATCACTCATTAGGTCTTCACCTTTTTTACCCAGCACAGTTCATAATCAGTAATATAACAGTCAGAAATGCAACATACCGGCTCCACATGAGTGTTGAGGTTACTGGCAGAAAAACATTGTGGTGGAAGGAAGTCTATAAGGCTTGAATATAACAGTAGATTACCCAGTTCCAATGTTCAGGCTGGTTCCTGCACTATATTTTTTAAACGTTTGTCCAGTCCTACTTTTTAAGTCTACTTTAAAGCATTTTGCAGTCTCATAGTTAGACTTCCTCCAAATTTTTCAGCTCATTAATACTTGTAGTACTGCCTTTGCATCATAGTAAATTCCTCTCCTTCTTTGGCATTCACATACTTCATCTTTTGGAGACTGTTATCACGATTCCCTGAGTTATCATTTCACAGTTTCCTCCCAAGTTAATCTTTCCAGACCATAACCATTTTGCCGCCATGCCTTGCTCTAGAATTTTTGCAGTTTATCAACAGCTTTTTATGTGACCCCTCAACTTACACAGAATATTCATCCTGCCTTACCAAACATGCATTATCTAAAAAAAAAACTGAAATTTTTTCCACTGTCATCTATGATTTACAACCTCATTACTGAATGAAGTCACAGAATTTTAATACTCCTCACTCTGACAAATAACCACTAATTGATTATTTCTCCTGGCTTTGGTTATGTCTCTTATTCTGTAGTACACATTTTGGGGATGAGAAAACATATTTTTCTACAGTCTGTATGCAGCACATCATAAACTGATGCCTTGCTACATGAGTTGGATCACAAGCATTAACTACAAAAGAACATATAGTGACCACAGGACAATATCTTGTATGAATGTAGAACATTTGTTCTTGGGTTGGTTTGTTTTTTTCTTTTCAATTCCTTGGCATGGAAAAAGCTAGAAGAGGTGATTTGGTATCTTTAGAAACTGAGAAAGTACAATAAATCTCGAACAGTTTGTTACTATGCAGTTATCCAAGGTTTCTAAATTTGCACTTCAAATCTCAATTTTAATACAATTGCATTCAGAATCAAAGAATTTTGACCCTAAACTTGTTCTTATCAGGAAGTTCTGAATAATCATCATCATGAAGGTTCAAGCACAAATACTAGGTATTTGAATGAAAAGTAAGCCAGCACTGTTGTGAGAAAATTGCCTTCAGCAGCATTTGACAAAGACCGTTTGCTTACAAAAAGAGGATCTATGGGCTTGCCTTAACCTCCAATTGCAGTTTTGATTTACAGAGGAATTTATAGGATTCTTAGTCCCAGAAAGCAGACTACAGATTGCAATTAATTTTCCTTTGTGGAGACATTGTAAGAAGGAGAATATTAGAAAGGGTCTCTTTGTGCGTTTCTCACACAGCATTTGATGTTATGAATTTCCTTGCAGTTTTATTATTGTGCACCCAGACCTGGAAAGACAGATCCTAACATACTCACTGTGAAGTGTGTGGTCGTCAGCTGTGAAAATACAAATGTAGCGTTGTTAATTTTTTTTCTTCCAACGAGGTCAACTTTTCCTTCATGGACATGAAAACAGATTTTGCATGTGCCTCTCTGTGAATGTGATGGCATCTTTTTAATAAAGAGGCAGCCTTTTGGCTTGCAAGTAATGGCATAGAAACTCAGCAGCCTAATCTATGGTTCAATGTGAGTAATAAAAATGAGCTGTAGAGAGGAAGCAAAGAGTTGTGGAAGAGAGAAAATAAAAAAGAAGAAATGGGTGAAAAGAAGGCAAGGGAAAGAAAAATGAAGGGGAGAAAGAGTAGAGTATAAAATCTTTCCAGTGAGTTCTGATACTGAAGTACATGTATGTACAAATAACTGTGCAACAGATACTACAGCACTAGTACTATTAGCACTACTATATATTTGACTTTTTTTGTTGCAAGAGTGTACAGCTGCCCCTTGAAATTACTTCAGGCAATTCACAGGAAACTGGCTGCTCACAAAAATCCTAAGGAATCTGGAGAAGTTCCAAGATTTTTTTTCATCTTTGCCAGCCATTTTGAAACAAAATCTACTGAAGGAGAGTGAAATCTGGCTCATTTCCTCTGCCTATATATTCCAGAGCCCCTCAAGAATCTTCCCTTTTTCTTCCTTCATTTGAGGATCTAGCTCAGTTTTTCATGAAGTATTTTTCGGTCATGTTTTCATGAAGAATAAAAAGCACTTAGAAAATGCCAAAGCATTATTTAAAAAGAATGGAAAATTTTATATACAAGGTTTAGCTAATAGCTCAAATATCCTCCCTACATCTCTGTCTTTTTGAAAGGATGCCAGACAAGGCTCAATTTCATTTCAGTATCGTAGATGAAGAAAAACATTTTACTGTATGCAGGGAAAGGAGAAGAAAGGAGGGACAGACTGGCTATGTAGGAAAATGCCTTCTAGTGAGGAAAGGAAATCCTTAAATAAATCAGTTTTAAGGCTCTGAGATTGGAAATAAAACACACAGTCCTATAATTTTAGATTGTTGCTTGGGTTCCAGGTCAGTCTTCTGTAGATAGAAACATAATTCCATTACTGGTGGCTTAGTAGCTACTATTGGTTGCTCCACTTATTAAAGCCATGTAACAATATCTGTTTAAAAAATCATATTTTAAAGGTCTGCTAAATTTTGAAACAAAATTTTTCTCTGTGTGTGCTGTGTTAAGGTAAATTTAGTTTTTGGAAAATTTCAACCAGAATAGTTTGGTCCTTTCAAAACATAAAATTAAGAATATTTTGTTTTATTCAAATATCCATACTTCTGACACTTTTTTCTTTTAATTCTTCTAACACTCACATACTTTACAGTTTTACATGGGAGTGGTTGCTGCATCAGGAGCATGCCGTATTCCAATATGAGTGCTGCTAAAATTCTCTTATACACCCAGTGGCTCTTCGCAGCTATGGTTATCAAATATTCCACCTCCATAGGGCATGGCCAAGCATGGGGCTAAGCACAACTATCCCTGAAAATGCCAAATTCCACATAGTCACACAAATCCCAGAGAAATAAAGAAGCTGTCAGAGTCAAGGAGTGGACAAGACTTGACCCACATACAAGTGGACTGCAAAAGGAAGCCTGTTGAAAGACCTGGCAGGGAGAGAAGCAGATCTGGTCTGACGCATTAAGGAAACAGGCCAGAAAGCAAGAGGGAAATTGCGACGTAGAACAGAAGCAACAGAAAAACTCAGCTTCGTGTTGAAAGAAATAAAAATGGCAACCATGTCCACATTCATACTGTTTCTCTCAAGACATATCTCTTTCTCCTGCCAGCAGCATTGTCCCACTGGATGTACAGTAAATGCGTTCCAGAAACACGGTCACTCTACTCTACAGCCTCACTGTCATCTACCGCTCCCTCATTTTTCCTCTAGTGATGGCCTAACATCACTGCTAACTGATGCAAAGACTGTGATAACAACTCAAGATAGTTCTTTACAAGGCAGCACTTCTGGAGCTTGTTTTTTTATTTCACTTTTTGAAAACCAAGCAGGTTGCATAGAACATCTCTTTTTTTTGGTTGCAAGGTTAAGGTTCCAAAATGAGGAAATATCAGCACTCATCATTGTATAATCATAATTCAGTCCTGTTGTATGCATAAGGAAGCCACCTTCAAAATTTCACAACCATATATTTTCCTCCTTCAAAATACCTTATTCAGCATGCATACTACAAGACACTCTGGGAAGGCAAGAAAGCTCTGAAGTAAAAGAAATTACTGGTAGTACCCATAATCCTCATAGAGACTGGGAGGTGTATAACAGAATCAGGGAGAAAAAGGTGTGGTTAGGGTTGAGGTTAAAGGCTAAACTGAATTCCTCTCTCTGCCACATATTTTCCACCTGAAACTGGAAAAGTTACTTGAACTAATATTTTATTTTTTTTAAACAAGCAGACTGCATGTTAACTTCTGGGTGTCTGAACTGAAGCTTCAGCTCCAGTAAAAGAAATCTCATTCGTTCACAGCTGTAAGTGAAGTTAGAGCATGCTACACTTTGAAGGTATGAAGTTCAGTTTACTCCTACGTATTCTAAAACATGATTTCCTGCATGTCTTATTTTTGTCAGAACTGCACATGATGTTAACAAATAGTTAATTTTTTCTTTTAATTGTAAAACCTCCTGGAAGTGATAAGATTTGCTTGTCTTGGGGGCCTTTGTAAAGACAAACTATGGCTTTTGAAGCATTCAAGCACTACAGAAAAGCACAAATCATCTCAAAGCACATGGCTTCTTGGTCATCAGACACAGTCCCTAAATGCCAAACATAGAATAATGAGGCATAAACAAAACACTGAAAGGATGCTAGTTAAGTGAGCACTGTCTATGTCATGCACTAAGTGAGTTTGGGGTCCTAGGAGAGTGAGGAGAGGAGGAAGCATGTGATCATGCATTGAAGAAAGCATTGTAATCAGATGTATAAAGAAGCCAAAATTACAGAAGCACAGACAAACCTGCTTCTGCTATTTCCTACTTTTTGAATATTTGACTTTGGGACTGTCATACCGTTCTCTTCAAACTGTATGTCTATGTAATTATCAGTTTATTTCCTTTCCTAGTTAATTTCAAATGGTTTGATCTGATTGTTTCTTATGATACTTAGTGAGACACCTAGAGATAATCTATCACCAGGTTAAAGACAGTGGCTCTGTGAGGAAGCCAGCAAATAAGAAACAGGCAGAGAGAGCACTGAGTGTTAAGGTAGTGAGATAAGCACATTCACAGATGACCTAGGGTAAGGACAGAGGAAAAAAAACCTCAATCCCAACCGCTCCATTTTCTCTGGAATTTTCTGATTATTTACCAAACTCACATTTGAGCAAAACAACCTATACCAGCCAAACTGCCTTGCGTACTCTAGAACCTCAGTGCTGGCAAAGATAGAATTGAATGGACACCACTTTCTTCCTTTGGAGCATCTCTCACCAACAAGCCTCTAATCTCCCCTTCTTGAGTATAGTAAAACCTCTTGTCAAAGGACTAGAACTGCTGTGCTTGCACTCAACTCTCTCCAAGCAAGCTTAGAAAATTCTGCTGTGATTTTCTCTGAAGACCAGTTTCACGCTGAGGCATCACTGCCGGCCAGACTAGCAGAGACCCTTTCAAATTAAATTGCAACTTTAATATCTCAGCTACAGCTTTTTTAGACAATTTCTGGGCTCCTTAAAATGTAAATCCAGTAAATATATTCCTCCTGTACTGCTCAGTATAAGGAAATCTGGGCCAAAGAAAAAAAACTGTGCTTTTAAAACTCCTGGAGCTCACTGTGGGAGATTTTCCACTCCTGTCCCACAGAGGACATTTTTCAATTCAGCCTCTCATATCAACTGGGGAATGCCCCAATACAACTAGAGGGAAGCTTAATGTCAGGGAGTCACAAGGAGACTGAAACAGCAGATCACATGGGGTAAGAGAGAAAGAGAGAAAGAAACTAAAGAAGGCTCTGTAGACTGTTAATAACACAAAAAAATCATCTGAGTGCAGATCCAGCCAATGGTAACTATGCCACAAAAGATTGTAACCAGCATTCTCTTAAGCTGAGAATGGGAAATTACACCAAACTGGGAAAATCTTAGCTTCTGCAGGTGTTTTAAATGTTTTTCCCCTTAATTAGCATCCACTAAAGGCAGAGCGATCATGTTACTTACTGGTAACAACCCACCCAAAATATGAACTAATAAAGATTCCTACGATTCAGACGTACGTGGGCTTTCAAATAAAATCCTGAAGGGGATATAAAATTTGGAAGTTTTAAAGGAATTAAGGAATTAGGCTAGAGGACTTTCCAGTGTAGTATCTTGTCCTTGAGAGAGCAAGATGTGACACTAATAGGGAAGAGAGGAAAACCTGGCAACATGTACTCTTTCAAATACCAGGAATCAAGCTATTTATCTATTCTACTTAAAGAACTCAAGACAACACGATGCTGTTTCTAAACTACTTTTCAAGTGAGTGTGATTTTTTTTTTTCATTAATTAAAAAGGCCTTCATATTCCAAGCTGAGAATCCAGCATTATTCAATGGAAACTTAATTAACATAGTAGCCTCTAATAGTGAAGTTCACTTTTCTGTTAGATTTACTTTTCATTCTAGCAACATTTTATTTTTTATTTCTTGATTGCTATCTTCCAAGCACTGTCAGTTTTGCCTCTTTAAGAGACAGGAACTTTATTTTAGTACCCTTCATATCTGATAGTTAACAGTTCACATGATTTTGCTGTTATCTTTTGACTGGCATAAAACAAATGATCTTATGATGCTGTTTGGCTTGGCTTTTGTATCAGATATACTGCACAATTTACATCTTTAAAACTACTAAGTAAAATACAAAACACATTAATTTCATTTTCTTCACCCACCAATTTTACACAGCAATATCAAGTCAATGTTTATTCTATGGGTACTTATAATGGGCAACAATTGATATTTATCTAGCAGGCTACATTTAAGGATAAATTTGTCACTGCAATACAGCAATTGATTGAAAGCATATTGTTTTGGCAATTGTTTATTTCAGATGAATATATGTGAGAATTTAAGGAGGCAGAACACAGTGACTTGGAATCTGCCCAGAATTCTGGGTGCTGTTCTTAAATGCAAGGAACATTCATAGGCATAGTTACAGCAAGGTAGTCATCAGCACTCTCTCTGCAGTTGATTTAATACTGACTAAAGCCAAATGCATAGCCAGATGGGCAAAAAAGATGGAGAGCCCTTCTCAGAGTCATGGGCAGGATGCAGAGAATGAAACTAGGTCCCCTGTTAGTCATCTGCACCCAAAACTTTACTGCCCATTAGTCAACAGCTCCTTATTCACGGGTGGTGATTACTACATTTCCACGGCACAAACCTGCTCTTCTCAGTCACACCCTGAGCTCTTTCTTTCACCCAGGAAACAAGTCACAAGCAGGTTGCTTTGCTACTTTTCTGGTTCTAACCATACCTTATTTTGTAATGCATTACTACAATTATTGCTTGTTTCTGGATGTTCCCATAATAATTTTCCAGCTAAAAATTTTTTCCAAAACAAGTTTGTGATGCATTGAGGGGAAAAAAAGAGAAAGTATGTAGGAAACAAGTGATTATTTCCTCAAGTCCCAAAGATCCTAACTGGTCTTTTTCTACTGCAGAATATTTTAAAATAAAGTTTGCTTTGCAGAAATACAAAACCAGCCCCCAGATACATGCATAGACATTTTGGTACCTGTCATCCCTATGCTGTTTTTTTCCAGGCTGTTTCTCTGTCCTCTTGTAGGCTTGTACATCAGTTGTTGACTTGCATCAGCAGGGTTAAAGCATGTGGTACCCTCCTCTGAACAAAACCCAGAGTGATATAACTCTTGCTTTGCTCTTTCAATTGATCTATGTCCAAACACCAGCCAAAGTAATCAATCAGTGCCTAGAAAAATAGAAACTTAGATAATGATTTGCATGCAAACTTCTCTGGAGAGAACAGGCATCCCACATGTTAAAACAAAGTGAATAAATTCAGAAAACAAATTGCAGATGTGTCCTTCATATGTAGTTGGAGTACAGAGGAGACAAGATTTGAGAGAGTATGATCCAGTGAATTCATATTTCAAAATTTGCTGGTTGCCAAAACAGCGTACATGTGTTAATTAGTACCTCTATGTTGGTATTTTCAATCTTGACATACCCGCAGTGTAATGCCAGGTATATATCATATAACTGTGTGCTGTTGCAATTTCCATTCTGGTTTGCACAGGTGTTTGATTCGTCTCATTTTGCCTAAAAGCAAACAGAGAGTGGTGTTAATAAAAATATGAAAATGTCCTAGTACAGAGTAAGAGCTTTAAAGATTGGAAGTCTCTATGTCAATGTCTCCTGAATCATTTCATTACAAAATTTACGAGTACTTTATGATTAATCCAAAGGCCAGAATGATCCCATTGGCTGCAGCAAGAGCCACCCTTGCAAGCAGGAAAGGAAAACTAAAGGCAATCCAGCAAGCTGAGGCTTGTTATTTCTTAGGAGTTGGTTATGGTGATCCTGTAAAAGTAGAATTAATAACCGAGAAGTTATTAATTCAGCTGCCTCTGCCTGCTGTGATGCTGAGCATACCTCCTACTTTGTATCTCTCCACTCATGTCACAGGAATGTTTACAGGGCTGGCAACAGATCAGCCTACATGTAAAGACAGCAGTGGTCTGCTAGCCTTCAAGCTTGCGGGACTCAGTTTTCCAGAGATGGGGGAGACATTTTTAAGCAACTTAAATGAAGGAATTCAGTGTTTCTATTAACAAGCACCAAGCCTGGGAAATCCCTGCTGTTTGCTTTCCATCCAGTAACTCTCACTAGCTTCAAGACAGTCAAGAGCCATTTCACAAGTACTTAGGCTGAGATTTACCTGAAATTGAGTTGGCAAACAAGCACTGCCTGTATTCCTCTTGAGCACACCATGACTATAGTAAACAGACAGCTTTTTTTTTTTTTTTTGGCAGAATAGTTGTCAGTGAAACAACAAAGTCACAACAGTATTTAAAAACTAATGCCTATGTTTTCCTTACAGCCATTTTAGGAAAAGCTTTATTTTTTTATAAACCTAGCTCTGCCTTGCTCTAATTTTTATATTTTCAAGTGACAAGGGTATGTCATTGTCCATTTACACACAAATCATATGGATGTTATGCAGCCAAGATTTTTTTCAGCTTACCCAACATTTTTTTTCCCTTCTGGTTTATATCAAATGACTACTGCAGACTTAACGTTTCACAAACAAGAAATTCTGTCCCTTCTGTTAAGTAGCACACACATCAATAGAATTTCTCACAAAGACACACCTTTCTATTTTAAACTTTTCCAGTAAAATTATGCATAAATAGAAGGAAATATAATCCTGATTTCTTCTGATCACTTTGGGTTAATATCTCTAGTGAAGAAGTTTCCAGAAATTCAGTGAAAATACCTTGGACCATATAGTCTAAGCAAAAAATATTTTGAAATAGACAATATGACAATAGAAAACCTCATATTTTTATTATATCAACAATTAAATTCCTCTAAAATCTTACAACTTATGATTTATTGTGATACAAAGTTGCGTTTTCATAAAGTGTAATTTGTATAACACAAAGAAGTATTTGGGCTTTGTTTATGGAGTTATTCTGTGCCGATTTAAGAATTATTTTTGCAAGCCCAAACAACGGGGAAAGTCCTCTGAGAAAGAAGAGTTATCTTAGTGCACATTCTTGAATTTACTATCAGAAAAAATATTTACTGTTTGCTAAATTGCTCTCTTTCTTAGATATTATGGGTATGAATAATACTGGCATGACATACAAGCCATGTATTCATTCAGGGTATTTTTTCCCTGTATTTTCTGCCAGACCCCACCAAATAGTCATTCAGACTCACATTCTCCAAGCTTACTCAGAAGATACCCAGGCACATTTGGAAAAGAAAAGATAATTAACAGACTCAATGAAAATGATCAGATTTCCAAAAATGATCCGCCTGATGTAATAGAAATGTCTTTAAAAGAACAAATGAGTCACGTTGCCATAGCAGGACAACATTTGCATGCATTGTAGCTGTGCGGTATAACCATGGAAAAATTTGTGACAAGGGGATAATCATGCTTGTGTAACTCATGCATACAGGCTTTGTTATTATCTCAGTCTAGCTCTACACAATTCAAGACTTCCCTTGTTTTCATTTGCTGTAAACTATCACGCACAGTATATGACAAATTCCTTCACTGGCACTGGTAATCGCATCTCTGGCTATGATTATTCCACCCAGAAAGACAGATAGTGAAGCCACAGTGTACTGCAATTGCCTTGGCACTTGCAAGTGTTAAATTCTCTAGTGCTACACTTAAAAAGGGATCACCTGCAGAAAATGGCATCGATTGTTTAGAAGACAGCACTTTCACCTTCTCCCACCAAGTGTGATGCCTGAAAGGAAGAAAAAGAGATATTTACACATTTAATTTGCAGGAGACATCACTTGCCTCTGCAAAACATGCTGCAGGTAGGAGGGTTATGTTTCACTGATAAATGTTTAGTTCCTCCTCTCTCCTAGACTTGAAAAGGAAGAGCACCGATTCATTGTGAGGCAGCAAAACAAGAAATGGATGCCTACAATGAACCAGACCAAAACATAGACTCATACATACCTCAGGGACAAACCAGGAAGGATTCAGGGGGGTCTAAGCTTAAGGCTGTGTTCTCAGCATTTTGATTCCATGTAGACCTATGGTTTGTGTCAGTAAAATTATTTTGATTTCTGCTACTCAATATGCTTAAAAAGCCCAAATGCAAAATTCACTAACATCAGAAGAGCTAAAAAGTGTGATCAGATTTTGTATCATTGGTGGGAAATATTGATTACTGTTCAGTGTTAGTGAACAGGAAGATAATCTTTATCTATAAGAAGTAATAATTAATAAGGCATAGACTTATTCCTATGAGAACTGTGACTCCAGGACACACTTCCACATTTGCCTCTCTGGCTGACTGTCTTTGCTTTTGAATGCTGTGTTCTTGGCTTCATAGTGGCATACTCTCATGATATAGGTAAAGCTAACCAGATGCCAGTTTACCCTCTGGTCTATCTATGGCTTTTTTCCTGGAAGGGTGAACGCCTGTCAGAGGAAAGCACTGAACCAGGGTCTTATACTTTCTGAGCAAGTCTAAGTGTCAGACTTCCTTTCAAAGGAATGCACGCTAAAAACCCCACTGCCACTGAGCCAGGATCCTGACTGAAAGGACAAATTGGCCTCTGAACTTTAGAAGGGAGTTTCTTACTGGGAATTTAAGGTTTTCATATACCTCAAGTCATGACTAAAGTAGCATTCCAATCCCAGGAAAAAGCCAGATTTAAGAATTACTTCTCTCTGGCCTCTATCAGTCTGCCTGGAACAACCAGGCTGGATTCTAGCCCAATTCTCCATGCATTGCAAGGTGCTTAACATCCGTAGGTTCCTTTTTTCATCTGAGACTTCTGTCATTAGCTTCCAAGCTTTTCAGTAATTTTGACAGCCTAAAAGAGTCAGAAATCCCAGGGCATGAATTAGGAATATAAATGCTGGTACTGGGACAGCTGTGTGCAAAAGATATGTGGGAAAATCTCTCATGAAAGCATGCACCAAAGTCTCTCAGTGTCTCTCTTCCTTCTGAAAGGAACAGTGAATTGCCCTGTTTGGAATCGCATATTCTCTCAACATCTTTAAGTCAGTGTTACAAGCCAAGAGATTCCTCATTTGCCTCTTCATAATGTTCAGATGCTGGCTGCCGAGAAAAAAATACTTCTGAATTCAAAGTTCACTGGGCAAGACCATTACAATCATTATAAGAACCTGATGAAAACCTGTATTCTTCCATCATGCGTAGCTAACATTTAGTCCACAAGATTTCATTGGAATGAGAAACGTCCTTGCATGCATCTCTGATCACAGAGTCTGGGAAGCCTCACATCCTGTTTTCCTCATGAGGATTGGGTTCTTCGTCTTTATGTCTTTGAGAAGGAAAAAAACAGAGTTTCTAAGCTTTGTCAGCTCCTGTGCAATACTGTATTTCCCTCTTGGGTTCATATTCACATTTACCATCAGCTTCAGGGGAGAAATCAGATAACATCACTACAGTATGACCTCCTGAGTATGACCCAATAGATCTATTATGGCAGCAGAAAGCACAACATACATGCAGACAGACATCAGCAAATGTTGCATGATTGTCCATGGCTAAACAGTAGGTGAACTGAGGCAGCATATCTCATCCTGGAAATGTAAGACTTCTGTTTGTTTAAATGCAGTTAGTCCAGCATGACATTGAGCCAGTGGAAGTATTAACTCATCTCTGTTTCTGTGCCCATGTTAATACTGAGCTGCAGTCAGCATTTCAAGTAGTTACTTTTAAAGGAGACATGACATGCATAAAGAGGAACTATTAATTTTCTACTTTCTTTGCTTATAGCAAAACTTACTGGTTTCACTCAGCTTCCCTTCCTACCTAACTTTCATTCCATGCCAGGGTGAAGCCTTTGCTCTCAAAAAAAAAAAAAAAATTCTTCCACTAAGTCTTTAGAAATGTGTCCAGATTATCAAAACAAACACCAAAAAGGTGGTCTTGAAAATTACTTTACCAACGAGATCTGCAGAGTTTGATGTTGCCAACTAATGACCTATTCTGTGTACAGAACAACTTACAAGCTATATCACCATGCATGAACACCACAATTTTGCTGAAGCATTAAAAACCAAATACAAATTTAGATGACAATCCAAATAATTTCTGGACAAAAAGGACACACGGGTGTTCAAAAGAGTTTTCGCCATTTAAACTAGTGGTTGTGATAATTCTGTCTTTTCTTATAAACTGCCAGAGATTCACATAGGTAAATTATGCAATGAGGTGTCACATCTGAATGGGTTTGTTCTGAAAAAGGTGTACTTTAAAGATACTATGGCATAGGTTGAAGTGTGAGCTAGCAACTTGTACAAGGTACATATTGAAAAGGAGAAACTCACTCCTGTATCAGATGCAACCATCAAACCATTTGAGATTGAAAATTCAGTTGCTGAACATGGAGTTTGATTCTCAGAGCCAGCTGCATTTAGGGAAATGTGACGTTATTCACCCTTGGAAGAAAATTATACGATGAAACTCCCTGAAGTGGCAAGAAAGCCACAGACCTCTCCAGAACCAATCAGATGAGTTAGCTATGCAAACAAGTCTCATTAGTTATTAGACTGGTTTGGATAATTAAATCTCATGGGCCAGGGTGTAATCACTCGAAAATTCCCACCCTCTCCCCACTTCTGTATATAACTTTGAATGGATTCCTCATGTGTCTTATTCCTGTTTTACTTTTAGCTCATCTATCATACAACACTACTGAAAACTGGATGCAGAGGTGACTTACCTCCCTGGTTAAATCGTTAGACAGTAAAGAGACTGGAGTTCCTGTCCCAGTGAACTTAAGCTTTATATGCCTTAATATATTTGTACCCTGAAAAGACTCTGCAAAGATAACTTAAATTAACTTTATGTTCAGAGGCTGGGAGCCACAGAAGCAACTAAACAGAATACTGGTCTAGTGTCATGTAGGTGAAGGTCAGCTTTTGATCAGTCTGCAGACCCACCAGCAGACCAGCAGGCAGATCATTGCATCAGGCTTTTAACTTGAGACGATGGGTGAGTTGCAACACAGTGGAAGGCTGCTAACCCTTTCCTGTGGATCAGAATTAGAAAAACGGTGCTTTGAATGAGAACAGCTTTGCAGTTCTGGAAACAGACCCAGTTGTCAGGAACCAAAGACAGGTGTCAGAAAAGAAGGTAGTGGAGAGAGTATAAAACAATAACCACACATGTGCATGATTGACTAGATAGGGAAATACCTGAAGACACTGTAGGGTTACTGTGGCTAACTTCAAGGCAGCTGCATCCACAGCAAGCTGAAAAAACTTGTTCATCTTGCACCTGCTAATGGGCTCAAGCGAAAGAGAACGTAGGCCAGAACTTGGGACTTTGCCATTATCACATTTATATTTGAAAATCCATAATTAAAAAGAAACCTTGAAACATTTGGCTTTATAAAAATATGCCTTAACAACAGAAAGTCAATGCTGGAAAAACCCTACTCTGACTTGTACTGTTGGATAATAATGAATTAAAAATATTAAAAAATAAAGACATCCTACTCTAGAATAAATGCACCCTGACAAATAAATATGGCCAAAAAATCAATGAGGACTGTAAAGGAGATGCACTACTAGAAATATTTTTACCAAAACACACTTGTGATATTAGATAATTGCCAGCGGATTTCTGAAAAAAATGTCAACTGTGACATCAGTCCTTACAAAGGGAGAAAAGAACAATATGAGCAATTCTTGCCTATTTTCAACCAAAAAAATCTTCCCTCAGCATCAGTAACTTTGCAAAAGTGTTTTGGTTGAAACAGAGAAAAAAACCCACCAACCCAACAGGCTAGAAATTGTACAGCTTAATAGCTGAGAAGCTCAGAAGCAAAGATGTGCACCCTTTATTTTTATGTGATTTGATTACTAATTTAATTTACTTTCTGAGAAAACTTACATGGCAAAGGTAAGCATCCTTGACATGATGGCCTTGTTTCTACTATTTAAATCAATATTACACAAAATTTCTGGTAAACCATGCAGCTATTTATATTTGTAAATCGATCACTGCAATAAATTATGCCTCTCTATACCAGCATCTGTAGCATGTCCCCAGGATTAACAGACTTTGCGAGCTGTAGGAAAGTCAGTTCAGACACTGATGGTTCTTCATGAAACAGCTCAGACTTTCAAGCAGTACAGAGGAGTCCAAATATGAACATCCTGCCTGGGGAAACAGTATTTTTTCTAATGGTAGCTACCATTAAGTCATCAAGCAAAAGTGCTTAGGGAGAATCTCTTTCCCAATGCCTTGAACTTCAATGATTCAAAGACATTCGAAGACCAAGTACATAACATATTGCTTCCTTTCGAAAATTAACCACCAAGCCCAAAGAATATTATGAAAGGAAATAATGTAGCTAGAAACTGTATCTAGGGAAGACAAACCAGACAGACTTGTGTTGCACTAGCTGATGCATGAAAAATGCAAAATAGCTAAAAAATTTCCCCTTTTATAATACTATTTTTTTATGCCATAATGAGCTAAAAGTCCTTTTTTACTTAGAGCATTCTAGAAAACGTGGCTTGGGCAAAATCTCCATGAACCTGCTAGCTAATAAGAATGGTGCTTAAACTGATTGTTCAACAGAGTCTTTTTACTATATATTGCTGAATATGTACTTCGAACAAGAATTTATGCTGAAAGCTCCCAGATGAAGTCAATGGAGCTGCACAGGCTGTGTCCCGGTTTGAGGTAAAACAGGACCAATTTTGTTCAGTAACTTTACTTTTTAGCTAGGCCTCTTCTAACTGCTGAAATTAACAGCATGTTGTGCAGAAAACTGTTCACTCTCAGAGTGATAAGACCCATGTTTATAGTTGATGCCAAGGAACGGTATGCAGAGAGGCTCTTGCTTATACTTATTACTATAACACCCAAGGCCAACCAACTTTGCAACTTGCCCTGTTGGAGGGTCGCAAGCGGAAAAGCGTAGAGGGG